>LPNX011173853.1:657922-741603 GCA_001517045.1 Pseudotsuga menziesii | reverse complement strand
TCTTCATATTCCTCATTGATTGAGGGATCTTCTTTGGAAGATGAGAGCTTGATCTTCAGAGACGAGATTCTTCTTCTTCCCAAAGTCTGCTGAAAGTAATTAATTCCTTCTGGAACACACTCCTTGAATGAATGAATTCCATGATCCTGGGAGGCCATTCAAGGTGGCCATCACCACTTCTGCATTCTTCACTTCTTCTTCAACTCGTTTCTTAAGGTCATATTTCGATCTATGTTCTTCCCTTCAAATAGCTTGGTCAAGGAATCAAACCTCATCGATGTCTTTAGGGACGACACTTGTAGAACAAGTTGATTCGAGACTGAATCATCAATAATCTACTGGGATTTGACCAAGTTCTTTTTATGAAAGGCTTCTAGCCTCATCTCCCTCTGAAACTAGAACCTCTATGCTCATGTAGGTGTCCAATCCATTTTCTTCAGAGAGATCATATACTTCTAGGATTGGAAGTTGTCAACTTCACCAAGCTTATCATCAAGCTGATGTGATAGATCACTTTGAAATGAGAACCTCAAATGAACATAGCAAAGGATTAGATCTTACCGATTTGAGGTGTCCGTCCTGGTTCTGGAGTTCGCTGATCTAGGGTTTGTCACAAAAAACCTAATTTTAAAACTTGGAATATTTTAGATCTGATTGGATAGAAAAATATATCTCTTCAAATGGAGCTGTCCAATGTACTCCATTTCTGAAAATAGTGGAGGGAAGCTCCTAGAACAGGAAGCCCTAATTTTCCAATTTCTTCTGTAGAAATGCCTGTTCTGTTTCTGTGATATCTCCAAAATTTATGCTCCTATATGTCTGAACTTTTGTAATGAGGTAACCTCGCATGTCCCTGATCCACCACCACAGTTTTCATTAGAATTGGTTTCACCATTTGGGATTTATGATCCTTTTCCCAAGGTGACCTGTTACAGGACTGTTCAGAACAGTGAAGTTGTACGGCATGCCACGTGTCACTGGTTCATCTTCCGAGTCTGATATTTGGACCACCAAAATTAAAGTCCGTTTCCTTTCTGTAACATCTTCAGAAATTCCATTTGGACCTTTGTATCCCAATTTATTGCAATTCTCCCCAGGTGTCCTGTTTAGGGATGAATTCTGGAAGAGGCTGGAACCCTAACTTGGAGAGAACATATCTCCTGGAATACAGAGAATATGAGGATGAATTTTGGACACAGTGTTCATCAAAATTTTATATTTATCCCCTGCAATTTTCATATCCTTATCCTTCGCCAATCTCGGAATATAGCGAATGTGCCAAAACGTAGCATTTTTAGTATTTAGGGTTTTTCTAGCTCGGGGTCAAACTAGGGTTTGACTTTCCCAGAGATTCACCCAACCAAAAATATTGATCCAGGTCTCTAAAATTCGGTTTTGATGAGGAGAAAAATCCTATTCTGGTCTCACTCAAAAATTATTCTTCTGTAGAAAGCCCTAATTTCCACATCGAAAATTGAAAATGCTCGGAATCGAATTCCGCTTCGACAGAACGATGCACCCTTCAAAGGAGGGTCAGCCTAGCCTTCTTTTGCTGATTGATTGTTGAGAGAGAACCAAAAAATAAGAAGCCCTAGCTTCTGTAATTTGTGAAATCTTCCCTATTCAGATTAGCTCTGATACCATGTTAAATTTTCATATGCTTAACTAAGACATCAGTATATCATTTCATTTTTCATAATAAAAGCATATAAAACAGGATCACTGAAAGAAAGAGTATCACGAGAACAACACAGATTTATCCTGGGAAAACCCTAAAGGGAAAAACCCAACAAAAGCTTCCTCAATATAGATGCCCCAAAAAGGGAAAAAGGTAAAACCAACAAGGAGATCAAAAACTTGATTCTCCTCCTTCTCCAGCAACTCCTCTCCTCCACAAGTGCGCTATTCCAAGTGAGTGTGTGTGTGTCAAGTGAGGAGCACTACACCTATATTTATATTCATTCGTTTACTTAAAGTTTACTCAATTAACATGTCGGCTTAATTTAACTCATGTACGCTCAAGTTACACATGTAGGCTCAAGTAACCACACTGGGGTGCTGATGACCCACCTTTACAATTTGAGGGGACTACCTCATGACTCTTATTAGTTCTTCCGATTAGGAGCATCAAGGTACAATGAAATACAAATGGTTCTCCCGGTTGGACCATCGGGGACCACAAAAGATACATAAAGAATATTCTTCGAAGTTACAATATTTCAACACCTATTACATAGACCATTTTTCTCTTCGCTTATCAATGTAGAGCTCACTTATTTTTTTGAATAATGATAAGTATTTACAAAGAAAATATACAATTAGCATAACAGAATCAAAAAAGTGAACACAATTAATTCATGCAACTAAAATGTAATAAAAACATATTTTCTCAAACCCCAAATCAATGGAAATTGACTAAAACCAATATTGATTCAAGCTAGAACAAAGGGTTAAATCAAGCATCAAAAGAGGACTAGTGAATCACTCTTGAATTTAAGTATATATGTGTAGCTTCTCCACCAAATTTGGGTGCGGCCCTCTAGGATAAGTCGAGCTAGTCACATCTTATGCACTTCTCTTAGGTTTTGAAAATTAAATCATAGACTTTAGCTTGTCACAACCAATGGTTCAACTTGACAACAATGATCTCACCTTGATAGGGCTTAATGTCCACTTTGAAAAGATGTTGAGAATATGTGTTTCTAGAGCTTGGCCTATCTTTTTCTAACTTTTTCATTAGGGATTTAGCTTGAGATTTTTTATCTATTGGGTGTTATAGGAAAATTACTTGCAAATAATCGATGTATCCCCAACAAGAGGTTGATTCTCCTTGATAGAAAAAGATAGACTAATTTCTTTTTTTCTTAAATTAGATCAATGAAAATTAAAAATAGTGACAAAAGAAAAACACAATACCTCTTGGTCCTCAGTTGTTTCTTGTCTATGAATATCAATTGGTGGCTTGAACCCTCACCACTTGGATTCTATGAACACCTATACCCAGTCAAACTCAAGATATGTTTACTCTTTCTTTTGACAATAATCATAAATATATATTCAAATGTAGTTAACCTATTGTAAACATGAAATAAATTTTCCAATTCTATCTTATGAAAAATATGCATTAACAATTAAATACCAATTTACCAAGATTTAAGGGTGGAGAAGAGAGATCTATATTATGAAACATGGAATTTTACAACAATATTGAATACATGGTCATGATGATTGTGACCTCCTCACTCAAGCTTGGGTTCCTCCTACCTTTACCTTATTCAAACTCTCACTTAATTCAAGGATTTAGATCACCATACCATGAGGGAGCCTACAAAAGTGGATCTAAATTACCTTAAGCTATTTAGATTAAGGTTGTAGAGAAATGTATAGGGTTTCTCTTAAATAAAAATTTATTGGTAGCAAAGAGTTCTCCTAGTATATCAAGGGCTAACCAAGCTAATCCTTACCATCTATGAATCTTCTATTTATACTTAGAGAGATCAATTCATGTGGTTTAATATTAAAATCAAATACATACAAGTGTACACCTCTAGTGCATCACTCAAAACCAACATTTTGTACCTTTTATATACTTTTTGGTTCACTTTGAGATTGCCTATGGGTTGTTTCAAAGAAAGACATGGGTGCCCATGGGTTTCCACACACTAGGGCACAATCACAATGAGGGTCTATCCAAAAGAGGCACTAAGAGACTCTAAGTCATAAAGGTCATTATAGGTGAGGATATAAGGTTACAAATGACTAAATAAAGTTATAACAAGTGCTATCATGATAGCAAAAATATCCATTAGAGCTAAACCACTACTCAAAGATCTTGAATTTTCCCTCTATTGATAGCATTAACATTGTCATACCCCCGGTGATGCCAGTGAATTTTGCTTCTCATCTCACATATCATTTAACTAATTCATATTTTGGAATGTCTTCATTATTATCTACTATATTTGCGGCTTAAGGTTATTTTCCCCCCTTCCTTGTATTGATTTTTGAATCATGCAACTATTCCACGAGAATGGAAAACAAAATGGTTATGATACTAAATATGATTTGCAAACTATCGTGGATATTACATCAGGTAGCTCATCACAACATATTTGAATATAATACTATAAATAGAATTACATTATATTATACTATATAGTGAATGTTTACGATTAAGTTGTGATATTATAAGCATGCCACTTGAAAAACTGAAATTAATTGACCAAACAATAATATGAATACAATGTTAATAAAAATGCACAAAATTAACAAATTGAACACAAAATGTAACTTGGAAAACCTAGTGAAGGTGAAAACTCTAGCCATAAATAAGGATTGTGCATTGCTCTTTTAATTATTTGTTTTTATAATGCAAGATACAGAGAAATATTTGTTCACTATATAGCAAGTAGACATTGTTCCATATGATAGATCACTAAAGGATTCACTTCTTCCTCTATGAACCCATTGTAATGCCAAACTGAGACTAAGACCAATGCAAATCTTTAATTTTTTTGTTAAATGGCATAGATCCCATTTTGGTAACCCTTTAAACCTTGAACATAATATTTTGAAGATATAATCCAGTACATTAGTTTTTCTTGTACATTCTGTGGAAAAAGACAATGGGGAATACATTTTTTTCTTATTAACATCTAACAAACACCCTCTGTTGCATATTTATATTCTTTCTAATTTCTAGAGCTAACTTGAAACAATACTTTGTGCTGAACAGTTCTCTGATAACAAAAATCACATAAATGTATACAACATAAGAAAATAAAATGATGTCTCTCACTCCACTAAAGTCTGTTCAAGGAAAGCTACTCATCCCAATAACATATTCTCTACCATATGGTGTTAAACCCCCATCCTTGGATCTAGAGAAACACACATAGTACAACTCACTCCGTATCAAGGTGAACACTGTAAATGGTGCTCCTACTGCAAATACACCCTTTCACAGTGTTTCACAAGAAACAATGGTTGATTGGTAAAAACCCCTGTATTTTGTATGGTAGGCGTTTCTTGCTACACCACCAATAAAAAATGCCTCTACAATGATGAATGTCAACCTACAAGAAAAACATGATTGTTAGTCTTATTGATATTATTCTTGGAATTTGTTACAACCTTTTGAGAACACAAATGTAGTGAGGTTTAAGGATGTATTTTTTAGTCTATCGGGCTATGGTATAGTGGTTGAGATATGGAGTAATGGCATCCATATTAACAACCTAGGTTTGGAGATCCTGAATGGATCTAATGGCTAATAACTTTTGTTATCTCCGTGGAGATCACGGATTCAAAACTGGCAGGGGGTAGGGTTTCTCATTGGCTCGTTGTGATGAGGCTCGAAGAGTAGGAAACCCCTAGGATAGAGGCTCACCCTGGTGGTATTTGGGACATCTCAGCCCCTACTGAGTCACAATTTACTAGTATATATAGATTGCATGTTGTTGGAGGTTTTTGTTCCCATGGTTAAAAAAAAACACCAAGTCCAAACCCCAAATGGGCCAGTGGGAAAATATCCCTGGGTTACATATTATGCAAGTTAAAGAAAAATAAATCTTTTTTAACTGCAACAATAGCATTGTAAGAGATTCACACATGCCTTAATTCACATCAAATCATCTTATTCAAGAGGGAAATAGTAATACCATGAGTAAAATAATATCCCATGCATGAGATCCTCCTGTCCTGAGAGATCTACCACACCATAGACATCTTTCGGCAGCCATTATCAATGCCTGACTTACAAAGAGAAAAATAAATTCCCCCACTCCATAATTAGTTGTTATATCTGAATCATAAACACACAAATTGTATTCATAGTTCTTGTCTAGAACCACCTGAGCCTGTAATGAATGAAGATGGTAACAATGATCAATAAACTATGAATAGTGAGAGAAAACTAAGGCTTTATTTTCCACTGTCCTTTGAGAAAACTAATTTATTCAACTCATAAACAATCAATATTAAAATTTTCCTTGTAATCAATATAAAATATTTCAATATATTTGGAAGGAAATTTCCCATGTTCCTATGCAGCATTTCTAAGCTGCAGGTTCTGGCCTGATACCCTAGTAAAAGTATTCTATTGTATAAAATTTATCCTCTCTAGGTACAAATATAACTGAACTATTCATTAACTAATTTAGATTATGTTTCTCACGAGCCACACATGATATTATGATAGCATACTATTTATTTGAAACTATCTTCCCATTTCAATGCCTGCGACATATTATTCTCTTCTAGATCTAAGGTTAACCTTTGGACAACGGTTAGGGGGAGAGGACTTTATCATGGTTTCTTCCATCATTGAGGTTTAAATGATTTGATCTATTAATTATTAATTGCTTCATGATATGATAATATTTAACCTTAAGTGCAAGCTTACACGTCCCACTTTGCTTGTTCCTGACATAAATTTGGCCAGACTAAGTTGCCAAGGGATCCCTCCACATCACCTGAAGTCATTTAAGGAATCTACTCACCATAATTATCATAATTGCAAGGAATCATCTTATACTATGGCCACTTACACTTCCAATCATGGATAAAATAAAAATAAAATCATGTCAAATCATTTTGTCGTGCCACCCGATGTTCAAAGGGAATCTGAAGAAGTCTTACCTCTGCAGTATACACAGCCTTTGTGTCAGTATCTTTGAGTCAGTCATATGGTTACTACATTCACATCATTTCAGACCTATGTTTCGAGTTTCGTGTCGTCGATGTGGGGCTCATCGTGACCCTCCTTCGACGAGACTATTCCCATCGACATCAGCTCATCATCCGGGAAATAGTCTTAGAAACAATATTTAGTACCTTGAGATCTGTATGCCTTAATGATAGATTATCTTGCTCTTGACATTGGTTCACATCATTGACCTTTGATCAATAGAATCGACTGGGTGTTCAACATCAGGAAATCTATTCACACTCAGTAGATTGTACTAGAGTACCTTGGGAATCATTGACATTAATGGTGATCTCACTCGCACTTGTTAATGGTTCACATTATTAGTCGGTAATCAAGTGGTTTCTACCCTGTTCGACTTCAGATCATTGTAATCACAGGGATAGAATCGTACTTTGTGGAAGAAGAGACGAAGACTCTGGGCATTTGTTTAAAAGCGCTCATTGCTTTTTCCCAGGTTGCGATGGAGTTTTGTATATATAGCATGGATCCACTTTTGTATGGTTGTGGCTATGCTTAAATTTGCGTCTATATGACATAGATCTACGCTGTATGTCTGGTATCTATGTCCAAGTTTGAGTCCTCTATCACATGGATCTATGCTATATTCTAGTAGCCATGCTTGTTTATTCAACTCATGGATCTGCCTTGTATTGGTCTGCAACTATGAGTTTGGTTACTTGCGTCTATGAGTCAACATACTGATATACTACAGATGCCTACTTGACTGTATACTCCGATCGAGCCAACATTTTCATCTCCTGGCAACGACTTGTTCTCAAATCTCTCGTTTATCATATCACCCTAAGACTCATGCTTTGGGGGGCATCCTGTTATACCAAAATCCTGTCACCATCATGTGATAAGACCTTTGAAATACCTACTTGCCCTGAAATCTCAGCTTCTGGAGTGAAGACTGAATGAATTTTTACCAGTCTATCATACAAATTCCCAACACCGCTTATCCTCCCTTATCCAGGAACGGTACCCCTGTTCATGCCGCTTTTCATCAGTTGTCCACAAGCGATGCCACTACCTGTCACCCTTGGACCACAGGCAGTTATTACCAGAACTGCTCTGTCAAAGAAGGAGAAGCATGGTACCCTGGGTAAAAGGGTAAAAAGAGAAGCTTCTCGAGGCTTCTAGATGATAAGCCTCGAGATATCTCTTATCCCTACTACTGTGGGTTGGTTGAGCTCGAGATCCCTCATCCTAGGATCTTAGAGGCCACTGTTAACCCAAAAATCCCCCACACAGCTCTCAATGGCCTACACCACCCAAGGACACCATCTCACAACACTCATTTCACTCCATAAGACCTTCCATGACCTTCCATTTGACCCCCACACCTCCAAAAGAGCCCAAGGATGAAGAAAAGAGCTGAAAACCCCAAAAAAGAGCCCAAAATAGACCCTCATGAGCTAAAGCCCTCAAAAAGGGGCTAAAACCATGAAAGGGGCTAAAGTTAGGTTGGAAGGGGTTTAAGGCCCGAAAAATGGGCTAAATCCTTGACCAAGGGCTTAAAACCCTAAAACCCCTTGGAAAAACTATATAAGGAGGGTGGGGGGTCACTCTCAAAACACTCCTCATTTGCATATTGTTATGCTGCCCGTGGATGCTTTGAGACCTCTTGCTCTCAAGCCACCCACTCTCCCTCTCCTTCATCTCCATTTCTCCAAGCCATTGCTCCCAAACCAAGAGAGAGTTTCTCCCATGAGCTAGGGCGTGGTGGCCCATTTCCACCTAAGTGAGGTATAGCTTCTTTTTATGCATGTTCATCTGCTTACTTTGTTTTCTAACCAATATTTTCATTTGCAGGTTTTCCATTGACTTTTTTTGTAGGTTGCTTCCATAGTAGTATAGGTTTCCTTTGCAGGTTGTGGAGGCGGAACCCTAACCCATTGTGTGCAGAGGGGTTCAACAATACTTCATCTCCTTCTTCTATTATGTTCTTAGCTTGTAGTTTAGCTTATCTTTAGTTTACTGTTCTGCTTCTTTTATTTTAATTTCGTTTTTCTGCATTTACCATTAGTAGGAACCTACCCTTGTGCCCTATAGGCATAAGGGAGCCATTCCTGCCCCTGTAGCAGGGAGAAATCTATGCTACAGCCACCTCACCCACTAATTTCTCAACCATCTCTATCCATTAAAGCCTTATAACTATGAGCTCATAGCCATGGTTGAGGGGAGAACATTGAAGGTATTGTTATGCTGTTGGACTAATTCTTGGCCCAAGATCATTTGGAGAGAGCATAGAGAGCTAGAGTCGGATCTTTTGGGGATGAAGAGTTGGTTTCATGGAGATGCATGTCAACACTAAGGCTTGGTTGTAAACTTCTTCATATTTCTAATGCAAGCTGATTTTTTGTCCCATATATATTGTTAATGTTTGATTTCAGAAATATATTGCTAGATTCCTTAGTCACTAGCATAGATTAGTAGATCATATTCTAGTTTCTTTGATCTTTTTCATGTTGAACTCTTTTGCAGGTACACAGGTGAACTATCAAAGTCTTGCATTCTAGATATCTACAGCATCTAGGGAGAGTTATCAGCCTCTGTGATCTATTTGTTCTGATTTGAACCATTCAGACCAGCGGAACACCTTGCTGTCTATGGGAGGTGAAATATTTCGAGCAACAAATCTGGTGACTCCGCTGGGGAGTAGTTGTATCCAGTTGTTCTGATCGTCCTCAGTCTGCAACTCTTGTCCGAATCTAGGCTCCGTTTTCTTCGACTCTTTACAGTCAGATCTACTTTCTGATTTGTATTATTTGGGTTTGAAATTTCCAAATCTTTTCAGATCTAAGTCATTTCGGTCTTTTATGCTTTGTTACCACTCTCAATTCAACAGTATTTTCCGTGATCTATCCTTTTTCTGACTTGATCTGTCGTTCTCTTTGTGTTCTGGGTGATTTCAGGGAACCGCACATGTTATGTTGGCAAGGAGTGGTGCCACCGCCTGAATCCAGTGAGCAAGGAGTGGTTCTGCCTTAAAACTACCTATCAGTAGCTTCATCTGCACGGTGCTAGGTAGGCCCTATTCCAGACTCTGTATTTTGATTTTTGTGTGTTTTTATCTTACTTTTTGATGAAAATGAAGTGTACTTTTCTGCAGTCGCTTTGATTGTTGTTTTCTTTCTGCAGTCGCTTTGATTGTTGTTTTCTTTCTGCATTCAAAGAGAGTTTGTGTTTCTTGCATTAGATTTTGTGTTCGTTTCTTTGCTTGAAACCTCTTGCCCTTTTCTGTAGATATTATTCATTGGAATTGGAAATATACATTTCATTTTCATGAGTAGGCTTCCGTTTGTTTTGGACTTGGAATGCATGAGTGATCCATGTTGTTTTGAGTCTTTCTTTGCTTGGGGTGATTCTTGTTTCCTTTTGCATGCTGATTTTTTCAGTGCTTGGTAGGGAAGATTGGTTCTTTGTTTCCTTGTCTGTTTCAAAGAGAAGTTTTAGTTTTCTCTCTCTTTTGCTTTATTCGCAAGTTTGTTGAATGATTTTCTTCTTGTTTTGTGCATGATTGTTCGAGATTTTGGATCTTACTTTCATTGAGAAGAAACATCTATTTTCAGCTTTGCATGCATTAGAGTTAGATTTATTTGGAAACGTTAGTGAAATCATCTTTCCATTAAGTTTTTATGCGTCTTTTTCAAGCATGAAAAGATAGGAAACATTTCTGGTTTATTTATGTTATATGTTCTCTAGATCTCTTTCTTATTTGCTTTGAAGATTGTTTGGGGTGCACTGATATTTCACTTTTCGTTTGAAAAGATAGAATTGCATTTGCATTTGGGTGTGGATTTTTGGGAAGAAAAGTAAATCTCTCTCCCTCTCTTAGGTAGATTTCATTGAAGAGGAAAACTTGCATTATCATATAGATCAATGTGCATCTTCTTTAATTTCAAGTTTTCACTCCATGGTTCCACCTAAACACACAAGATAAAATTAACGGTAGTACTAGGTTAAAACTTTTATCAATTTGAGTGATAAGTTAGAGATGTGTTCGGGTGTCATTAAACATAGAAGCTGTTGTTACTTGTCAGCATTACATCCCGGGACTCGTGCGGTTCTTCCACGTACCATTAGTATATCGAACGACCTTTCAAATACCCTTGAGGTATATCAAAAGGTACTTCACGACTCGATTGTATATCGGAAGGCCCCTTGTGTATGTTTATGCATTAGACAGCACTACTACCGATTTGATCTCCCTCATACCTTGCATATATCGGAAGACCCTTTTCGGAATCCTCAAACCATCTAAGTTATCCTTTTGGCCTGTCCTATGAGGTTCCTGACTCTTATCCACTCCTTTCACATGTTTGCTTGTTTCTTTTAGTTTGAGTAGTACTTGCATGTGTGTGGTAGTTAGGGGGTTATTAGAGAGTTTAGAGATGGCATCCTCATCTGGGACTACCAATAAAGAGATCCCTTTCCAAGGTTTACCTTTTGTATTCCCTCCAAGTGAAGGTATTGGTACTCCCTTTATTGCCACTCTAAATCTTCCTGGATTAACTATAGGATTATCGGTCTGGCTGTTTAATCTGGTAATTCCTATTACACCTAATGTCTCAAATGTCACCTCTCCTCCGGGAGAGGATTGACCTCAACCTAATCCTGCTCCTTTTTTGTTGGTTGTGGCTTCAACCCTTTCTTCTTCTTCGCTTGAACAAAGCTCTGTGGTTAGTAGTCATGTGGATAAGAAGAAGAAGAAAGGGAAGAGTAAGAAGAAGAAGGATAAGAAAGAGAAAAAGCAGCAACCATTTGCTCTTGATGGTCCTCGTTCTAAGAGAACGCCCGAAAAACCCAAGTTCCCTTGTAAGCTTTGCAAGGGGGACCACCTTCTTAAGGAATATTCAGTCTCTCCCGTGTACAAGAAGAGTGGTCTAAAAGATCCAAACCATCTGTGTCATCAACCTCTGATCACCATGTTGATGATACTCCCTCAACCAGTGACCCATTGGTAAAAGGTCGTAAGGGTAAAGTCGTCTATCCTTGTTTGATATGCAAGGCTATGCATCGTACTTTTCTTTGTCAAAGCATGGATGAAGCTTCGCGTTGGTTGGAAAATATTACTTATCATCAATAGGTGATTCCAACAAGTGATATTAAGTTATCCCTCAATCCCCCACTAGTTGACCAAGTGGTCGATTCAGATTTATCTGTGGTTGATCCCACTCTTCCTTCGGAGAGTGAAGTTAAAGTGGTCGAGTCAGTGTCATTTCCACCCGATCCTGCTCTTTCATCAAAGAGTGTTAAGACTGAAGTAGTCTCTTTGACCAAATATTTGTCTTGTTCTTCTCTTCCAGTAGAGAATGAACCAAAACCTGCTGAAGTTTTTATGCTTCGTTCTGATTATTCTCGACAAGAGGAAAGTTTGTCTATTTCGATAGAACCCTCTTCGAGTAGTGAGGTTATTTCCTTTGACTGGAGTAACCTAACAGAGTCTCGTCTTCATTCAAGTGTTCCTTTCCAGATAGTTGTGAATGTTACTACTAGGCAGATACTTCGCACTATTGTTGACAAAGGGGCTTCTGTTAGTATTCTATCCTCAACTGCTTGGCAAGCTTTAGATTCTCTTCAGCTTGTGCCATCCACTGATCAGATACTAGCTTTTAATCGAAGTCCTACTGCACCTTTAGGGACCCTTCCTTACTTCCCTATTACATTAGGAGGGAAAAATGTTTGTATTGATGTTATGGTGGTCCAAGGTCCTTTGGATTTCAATCTGCTCCTTGGATATGATTATTTCTATGCCATGAAGGTTGTTGTGTCCACACTCTTTATAGTTGTGCATTTTCCGCATTATGGGAATATTGTAACCATTGATCAACTTTCCTTTGTTACACCTGACCATCGCATTACTCCTTGTAATCAAACTGCCCTGAATGTGCTGCATGTTCTTGTGGTTCCTTCCCCTTCTTCTAGTTAGATTCTTCCCATCATAGGTAAAATGAGGGGGATGGCTCCAGCCTCTGGACTTCATACTGGAGTTGATAGCTTCTTATGTAAGGGGGAAACCTACCAACCTCTGGATATCATGTTGGGTAGGATCAGGTTTTAGAGCATAGTTTACGTTTTTGGTTTCAAGCTTGCATAAAAATGAAACCATGTCTAGAGCATAGTTTACTTTTGGTTTCAAGCTCGTTAAAAAATAAAACCATTCCTTAAGCATAGTTTATGCTTTTGGTTTCAAGCTCGCATAAAAATGAAACCATGTCTAGAGCATAGTCTACCCTATGGTTTCAAGCTCGTTAAAAAATAAAACCACTCCTCAAGCATAGTTTACCCTTTTGGTTTCAATCTTGCATAAAAATGAAATCATTCCTGAGCAAAGTTCCCATTCTATGTCAAGCTCGTTAAAAAATGAAATGGATCTCCTCAAGCATAGTTCACCTTTTGGTTTCAAGGTTGCATAAAAATGAAACCATGTTCCAAGCATAGTTACCTTCTGTTTCAAGCTTGTGTAAAAATGAAACAGATCCCCTTCCCTTGATTCGAGTCTTCACTTTAGTGTTAGAACTTGAACCTTCGCCTTCCCGATTCTCGTTCTTCCTACCCCCCTAGTGAACATTTCAAATTAGTACCTAGGTTTTTTAGGTTGGGTATGAAAGAAGAATCGTCAAACGAAACGAATCTTGGGGGCATGTCGAGCCGCTAGAAACCATGCTAGGGGTAGGCTTCACTAGAAATCATGCTGGGGGCAAGATTCCAACCTCTATATATCATGTTAATGGGATTTTTTCAAGCATATTTTACCCATTGCTTTCAATCTTATGTAAAAATGAAACCAATCCCTGAGCATTCTTTCAACTGATCTTCGAGATCGTTAAAAATAGTAAGATGGTGTTGAGCTTACTTTTCATTTTTCGTGCTCTGGTTAAAACATGAAAAGTGGTTTGAGCTTAGTTTATTACTTTTTTGTGCTCTGGATTCAAACATGAAAAAGCTTAATGGATTTCTCTTTAAACCCTTTTAAGGCTCCCTAAATACGAAAATATTGTCGATTGATCTTGTCTTCTTCATGCTCGTTAAATTATTTGAAGATTCATCTATCCGATGGTAGGTTATCTCTTTCTCGGTTCGGACAGTACTATTTACGAGAAAGGAACACTCTAGCCAATCATGATTGGAAGAGTTCTCTAAGGTATGATTTTACACTTTTTCGGGCCTTAGATACTAAATCATACGAAAAAGGACCCCCATGGAGTCTCCTTCCGTATTCGTTCAGACTCTCTAAACATGAACGATACCAAGTTTTCTTTCAATGGACTCGTTAAAAATTAAACATTGAGAAACCTGTTTTGGGAACAAACCCATCCTCTCTCGGGTTCGTAAAACATATGAGACTGGACTTGTCTTCTGACAAGCTATATCGAGTGTTTGTTACCCTCTTTGAACTCGTAAAACCGAAAAGAGGCACTCATCGATCATGATGGGGGAAATGGGAAAGGGAATCATTTTGCAAATAATGGCAGTTGTTTGTCGTTACCTTTGAACATGGCACTTTTCTGTACAATCATGTCAGTCAATTGGGTATTCAGCTGGTCTCCATGATGATCCACTTTCATGAGTCGTGTCAATCCTTTGAGTCTTTCAAAAGAATTGCATTGTCCATTGTCGCATTGTGTATCTATCCTGTTTAGTCATGCTTCCAAATCATTTTGTCGTGCCACCTGATGCTCAAATGGAATCTGAAGAAGTCTTACCTCTGCAGTATACATAGCCTTTGTGTCAGTATCTTTGAGTCAGTCGTATGGTTACTACATTCACATCATTTCAGACCTATGTTCCGAGTTTTGTGTCGTCGATGTGGGACTCATCATGGCCCTCCTTCAACGAGACTATTCCCGTCGACATCAGCTCACCATCCAGGAAATAGTCTTAGAAACAATATTTAGTACATTGAGATCTATATGCCTTAATGACAGATTCTCTCGCTCTCAACACTGGTTCACATCATTGACCTTTGATCGATAGAATCGACTGGGTGTTTGACATCAGGACATCTATTCACACTCAGTAGATTGTACTAGAGTACCTCAGGAATCATTGACATTAATGGTGATCTCCCTTGCACTTGTTAATGGTTCACATTATTGGCCGGTAATCAAGTGGTTTCTACCATGTTCAACTTCAGATCATTGTAATCACATGGATAGAATCGTACTTTGTGGAAGACAAGATGAAGACCCTAGGCATTTGTTTAAAAGCGCTCATTGCTTTTTCCCCAGGTTGTGATGGAGTTTTGTATATATAGCATGGATCCACTTTTGTATGGTCATGGCTATTCTCAAATTTGCGTCTGTATGACATAGATCTACGTTGTATGTCTAGTAGCTATGTCCAAGTTTGAGTCCTCTATCACATGGATCTACGTTGTATTCTAGTAGCCATGCTTATTTATTCCACTCATGGATCTGCCTTGTATTGGTCTACATCTATGAGTTTGGTTACTTGTGTCTATGAGTCAACATACTAATGTAATACAGATGCCTAGTTGACTGCATACTCCGATCGAGCCAACATTTTCGTCTCCTAACAATGACTTGTTCTCAAAGCTCTCATTTATCATATCACTCTAAGACTCATGCTTTGGGGGGAATCCTATTATACCAAAATACTGTCACCATCATGTGATAAGACCTTTGACATACCTACTTGCCCTAAAATCCCAGCTTTTGGAGTGAAGACTGAATGAATTTTTACCAGTCTATCATACAAATTCCCAGCACTGCTTATCCTCCCTTATCTAGGAGTGGTACCCTTGTTCATGCCACTTTTCATCGGTTGTCCACAAGCGGTGCCACCATCTGTCACCCTTGGCCCATACGTCGTTATTACCAGAACCACTCTGTCAAAGAAGGAGAAGCGCGGTACCCTGGGTAAAAGGGTAAAAAGAGAAGCTTCTCAAGGCTTCTAGATGATAAGCCTCAATATATCTCTTATCCCTACTACTGTGGGTTGGTTGAGCTTGAGATCCCTCATCCTAGGATCTTA
This sequence comes from Pseudotsuga menziesii, assembly GCA_001517045.1. Classification (NCBI taxonomy): domain Eukaryota; kingdom Viridiplantae; phylum Streptophyta; class Pinopsida; order Pinales; family Pinaceae; genus Pseudotsuga; species Pseudotsuga menziesii. The sequence continues at coordinate 725,891 of LPNX011173853.1, read as the reverse complement.
GAGGCCACCTCACCCACTAATTTCTCAATCATCTCTATCCATTAAAGCCCTATAAATATGAGCTCATATCCATGGTTGAGGGGAGAACATTGAAGGTATTGTTATGCTGTTGGACTAATTCTTGGCCCAAGATCATTTGGAGAGAGCATAGAGAGCTAGAGTTGGAGCTTTTGGGGATGAAGAGCTGGTTTCATGGAGATGCATGTCAACACTAAGGCCTGGTTGTAAACTTCTCCATATTTCTAATGCAAGCTGATTTTATGTCCCATACATATTGTTGATGTTTGATTTCAGATATATATTGCTAGATTCCTTAGTCACTAGCATAGATTAGTAGATCATATTCTGGTTACCTTGATCTGTTTCGTGTTGAACTCTTTTGTAGGTACATAGGTGAACTATCAAATCCTTGCATTTCAGATATCTATAGCGTCTAGGGAGAGTTATCAACCTCTGTGATCTATTTGTTCTAGATCTGAACCATTCAGACCAGCGGAACACCTTGTTGTCTGCAGGAGGTGAAATATTTCGAGCAACAGATTGACAGCCACTATTTCCAACAATCATCTAAACCAAATCCATGATGCATTCCTTGGAGTGCAACACAATCACAAGGCCACCAACAAAGCTTCCAATATTATGGCTATCAGGTGGGATAACAAAGGCTAAGCCTTCTCCATAGGTTGTAGGGTTCTCACGTGATGGATGGGAAACAAAAACCAAGACTCAGGATAAAAAAATAAAAGGTTTAAGTGTAAGAATGGTGAGACAACAACAAATTGATTGTCATCTAATTTAGATGAATCAATATGATCCAAAAGTATGTTGTAGTAAGACATAGGAGTCGCAAAAGAAACACCTATCAGCATAATTTGCTTCTATACATTAGTTCACTAAGTTCAAAATGTAATATTACTACCCTCATATAATAACAAAATTTAATCCATCCATAAAAATATCAGGACCAATATAATAAACATGTTCACACGTATCTTAATAAAGATTAATTCGATCATCAAAAAATGTAGATTGACCCAATTGATGCCTTAATGTATTAAGGGCCAATATTTTTAGGCTCCTCATTTATCTTCCATCATAAAGAAAAAATCTAAGCAACTAAATCAATGACGACACAAGAGAAGACTTCAGTAATGCCTGCCCATGTTTTCGGTTGGATAGTGGACCTCAACAACCAAGCAACTGTAGTAAACAGGGCAATAATTAAAATAATATAAAATGAAATACTAAAATATCCAAAATAAAAAGCAGACAAAGCAAAAGAAACGTGTAAAAGTAACAATTGTTCACTTCCACTAACCTTGGCATTCACACCATCGGGAACAATTCTTCCTCCTGAATTCGAATTCAAGTAGTCAACTCTGGTGAATTTAGTGAAACCCCTAAAATATGAATAACAATAAATCAATTCTTGTATAGTAACTAGGCATTAAAATTATATAGAATTGGGTTTAATGCAAAATACCATTTTCTGCTAACTTTGATTTTCTATCTCCTAGGAAACTTGAAGTTGGCCCAATGCAGAGCTTCTTGGGCATGATTTGAGTGATTTTCCCTGCATCGGAATGAAATAAGGAGTTAGCCTATGGGCGCACATGCACAAGTTCCCTGGGGTTTTCCATATGATCCTCTCATTCCATTTTGCAACATGTCTCCCAATACAGGGTAATTATTTATCATAATGACAAAACAGTCCAACTTTACAGTAAATATTTCAAAGAATCCTCATTTATAGTGGTTGGTACACTTTAATCTCTTTCAGTCCCATTGTCCTACTTCCCGTGGTATTTCATTAAACATTGATAAATTATATTATCTTATTATCTATCCCAAAAAGGAATTGGATACCAGAAGACTACGTTTACAAATAATAACTTTGGAATTTTGATCGACTTGAAAATTAAAGTTGTATGGTGAAACTTTTGTTTATGACACTGCGCATATTCCCAGAAAACTAAACAATCCTTCCATCTTCATAATTGATTCTATATACTTGTAACTTGCAAGTTTTCATACTTTTGACAAGAAATTTTACATTATCAGACCAAAACATGTTTCATCCTGAACAAGGACATTGCCTGAGAATATTGAGGTATTGAGATGTTTTCATATATGAAATTAAATTATCAAGTTATACAATCAGTGGATTGTGAAAAAAAGTTTAGTTGATCATCGTTTAAGCCAAGTCACGTGATTCTAGGAAACAAGACATGTGGGACATGTTGCTACAATTATCCGACACGTGACATGCCAAAATCAAAGGCAGGACATGTGAACCAACAAAAGAGTTGAGTTTGTGCCCTCTGGATTTGATGAAGACAGCAAAAGAAATAGAACACAATCATGTAAAAGTATTTGGAGATTCCAAGCTTCTGATGAACTAGGCCAATAGCAGAAGTATAATTGAAAATGTTCTGAGACCCCAATAATGAAGTTGATGTTGGGTGTAGAACACTCCTTTGATGATATCTTTTTAATTCATATGGATACAACTAGTTACTATATCAATATAAGCATCAAATGATGATCAAACACACAAAATTAAAAAATTCAATACACAAAATATAAGTTTATAAGTTAGAACCATAAAATGCATTTTTCTCAGTCATTTGATGTCATGAAAATTGAAATATATTACAGAGAATGATTTATTGATACTATAGGTGGCAATACCAATGGAAAATATAAAACATGTTAGATACTAGAACTGTATTTGGATGAACCTCATATCCCATCACAAACAAGACAATGTATCAGAAGCAGACCTAACTATAGCTTCTGGAGCACCACATAAATTCTCAGAAATAAAACTGCTGAAAGAGTAATAGAAGTGTAGATGTTGTAGCCATCAGTGGAGTAGCTAAGAGTGAAGTGGAGGAAGTTAAAATCAATAAAGTGGAGAAAGCAGAAGAACTAGCAAGTAAATATGTTTACAGACAACAATTAAACTCACCTACTTCTATGGAAGAACAAGTTGAATCAGATATGGCACCAGCTACCAATGTAGTAAATGAGATTGCTAAGAACCTTCCTATCATTTCTTCTTGTCACTACCGATGTGGAAACGGGAATACCTTTGACACCAAACTATGGATCAAATACAAAGAGTATCAAGGAGTATTACCTTCATGCAAAACATCAATCATATTGTAAACCCTCTTCTTTTCTTTCAAATGAACCTACAATGAAAAAATCGAAAAACATAATCACACTGAGAAGCCCTCATCATTAATTGTTCAAACTTCATTAGGTTTCTTAAAATGCCTCATTAAAAGAAACCTAGCACTAGAATATGATGAAAATTGGACTTTAATCAAAATGAAAACCTAAAAACAAGGCATGCTTGATAGAAAGGGAACATACCTTCCTTTCCATAAAAATCATAGCATCAATATACCCTAGGAATATATGGGCCTTCCACACACATTATGTTTAAATTCAAAATCTACCATTGATCCAATACAACATAATAGCATATTTATGGATGTATAGAGAAGTTTATAATAGGCAATAATTTCATTTTCTAATATGAGATCATAGAAGTTAGGAAAACAAAGATATATTTAAAAATGGAGGCATTATAGAGAATATTACTTGTGATCAGGAGACGTGATTCTATATGTGTGGAATGTGCCAACACTCTTTTCTTTCAGATTTAATTTTTTTCTTTGAAAGTTGGACACTACTTATGTGAAAAGATGGGCCCCAACTTCGTAAAACTCCAACTGCATTTCCTGTCACAAACACGAAATACAATGTAATAGTTAAATTTTAAACATCAATCTTAAATAACTAACATCAAGGAAATGTAATCCCAACCATCAATGTTACAACAAAAAACACAAAATATAGAATCTATTTTTACCTTAAATGCAGCCTCAAATTGACATATAGAGATCTTGCTACCACATAGACTTTTCAACCTACTTCAAAAATAGAGGAACAACAACATTAGTCAAATAACATAAATCACATCATCAACAACAGAACATGTAGACTCACGAGTCAAAACTAGAAGGTGTGAGTGAAACACAACTATACTGACTAGATTCAGGGCAAGTGGGGACTCCAAAGATAGTGACAAAAATGACAAAAATAGTGACATCATCCAAAGATAGTGACAAAAATGTAGCATTTGTAATCTTCTCTTTCATATCGTCCTTGTCTACTTTATCTAGATATTTTCCCCATTCCCAAACACTTGATAAAGACCAATGAGAAGATGGAAAATTTGGCACTTGAATAAAAGATAGATATTTCATCATTTTTGGATAATTGTTCATAGGATGACCAATGCATAGGAGGTAAAATACAGTGCTTAATTGTATCGTATTTGATAACAAATTTGTTTCCATCATCTTTCCAAATTGAGATGTGATGGTTCCTCCACTTTCCTCGAGTTTTTCCTCTTTAGTAAGAATTTATTATATTCCACTTCAAATTGGAGATGTTGACATTTGCTAACAAATTTCCATCTGGCAATAGATTTATTCTCATCATTTTCATCTTTCTTATCATACACCTTTCCAAATTTTCAACTACATGAAATGCATTTAACTTATCATGAGGTATCATTCTCATTTGTTGGAGGTATTGGTTCAATACATGGGTATCTTGAGACCCAATCAACTTTGAATTTTATCCCTATGTCCCATTGGCCCTTTTTCCTTTTCTGTGAATGCACTGTGTCACCTTGAAAGGAAAAATATTCAACATTTGAACTACCAATTTTAGATGGAAATGCATTTGTCTAACTTTCATCACTAGAGGAATGTATTCTACCATCCATTGTCTGGGTTGCAAATGCATTCTCAAAAGTGTTGACGTCTCTCTCACCAATACCTTGCTCAAGAGAGCTTGAAGCATGAATATGATGTGGATTATTGGATTGAGTCTTTTGAAAATATGATATTACATCCTTTTGTTTTCATGTTTTATTTTTCTTTCCACAATCCATGTTTGAAATCTTACTTAATATTCCAAAATTGAAATTCCAAATCGATATAGAAACCAGAAGTGAAGCCTGCATGAGAAAAATGATATAAAATTAGTACAATGGAAGATTATCAATTTATATTGACCCAACTTACAATGATTGTTTACATTGGCTCTTTCAATGACTTTTAATTGACTCTTTCATTGACTCTTTCATTGACCCTTTCCCCGAGGGAGGTATAACACTAATACAACTGGAAGGTGTCAGTGAAACACAAGTGCACTAACTAGATTCAGGGAAAGTGGGGACTCCACTTGTTATCTCATCCCTTAATGGTATAGCGGACATGTGGGGAACTGAATCTTGACAAAACAATAAACTAATAGAATCAGAAATTATGCTTAATATAGGCCTCTGCTATCCAATTGAGGTCATTATTGTGTTCAACTCACGCAAATCACTTCAATGTTAGACGCAGTTCATATCATGAAAAGTTTTATATTGAAAGAAAAAGTCTAACTTTATGTATACCTCAAGCCTTTCTATTATCACTTTTCTATGAAATGTACATGACATTTACCTCAAAGTGAAATTGACATTGGTAAACGAAGCTAATCTTGAAACCCAAAGAGAATAGGTATTGCAACATATTGGATAAACAAATCAAGATCAAAATAATTTACAAGCAAATAAAGCCAAATCAAGATCAATATAGTTTACAAGCAAGGAAATCCTAGATTATGACATTCCTATGGTAGTAATAAGATCACAAGTAAAGATAGTCAACGAAAGAAAATATTTTATAAGCAATGAAAGACATTATCAGTTTAAGTACAAATCAACAAGCTCAAAATACAACATTTTTTCTTGAAAAAAATATGGAGGTCTCTACTTATGAGAAGAAGATTGATATACCATATATGATCCACATTATTCTTTTGGAAAACAATCCATGGAATTCAAACGAGCATGACATGCATCATGCCGTGAAATCCCAACATTCATGACATACACATAGGTATATTGTGTTCTATGTAACATAAAGGATCATTGTTATATGTAACATAAATGATGACAAATGTCTCCTATGGTGTGTACTGAATAGGTATATGATGCCCCATTTGTAACACAATTTCTATAATTTATTATTCACCAACTTTCAATAACAAGCATTAACATCACATCAACGAAGAAATGAATAATATATCAATGAAATCTAATCCCAAGTTGTACAAATTGCAAATGATCCTTTGTATATTTAGCCAAAATGCCTAGCCTTTGAAAGCTCCACTAAATGAATATATGTATATAGCATAACCTATCCTTTTCAATAAGGAAATTGAGATGCTCTATCTTCATCAAAACACATTAGATAGAACACTTATCGTTCGTATTTTATTTTTTATACAAAGCTAACAATGTATAGAAATTAGAGTAACAATGTCAAGCATAATATGAAAGGCTAACATCGTTGATATCTAACTTCAGTTTTCCAAGATACAATGATTATAGATGAAAGCATAATACACGTAATCAAGGAAAAAATATTTAAAATGGTTTGTTCACATGTCAAGAAACTTTTCATGCGCAGCCTAACAAATTTTGAAGTAATTGTGAAAGCGGCAAGATATCTAAAATGCTGATATTTTACAAAGAAAAATGAATCTAGGTCTTTCTATATGTTCCACCCATTCACATACCATGAACGAATAATGAAGAAATTATCATGTCATATTGATTGCAATCATAAGGTGTTAAGGGCCTATCTTTTTCCTCCCAAGGATTCAATGACATAATTGTTTACATTTAATGACCTGTATTGACAACATATCTTCCTTCCTGCAATTCATTGATAAACATCATTTAATTTATATTGACAATTTGTAGATACAAACCATGTATTGGTTCAAATTAATGCAATGTTTCACCAAGTTTCTAGGATTGGGGTGTAGGAATAGGGAAATGGATACGAGGGATGTGTGGAGACACCTCCCAAATTTTAGGAAACATCATGGGATAACTCAAAGTTCCCAAAATAGGGAATTCCTACAACCAAAATACAAAAATTTAAATATATAAGAAACAATAACAAGTCATGAACATGGCCAATGAAAGCATAATATAAATACACATTTTTTGTTCGAAACATTTGATATTTTCTAAAGCCAAAGGCCATGAGCCTCCCTTTTCAAAGGGGTGTTTCCCAAGAGTTTCTCACAAAAGGGAAATGTCCCCCATTTCTTGGGAGACGTCTCCCCATGTTTTCCTAAAGGGGGCATTGGTTCTAAACATACCCCACTGGGCTTCTACATCCCAGTAAATTCCCCTCACCTAGGGAGCACATACCCGTGTAACATTTCTTGATTATTGTCAATAATATGATAACCATGTCCTTAACTTAAAGCAGTTTACCAATACCCAAATCCTTAGATATATAACCATGTTCTAAATTTAAAGCAGTTGACCAATAGACCCACTATCTATGTTAACCATAACCAAATGCTTAGAGAATATTGTAGTACAACATTCACTCATACTTCACGGGAAGAAGGCTACTTTTATGTCCAGGTTGTCCCTTATTGTAGCTAGGATATGCTATGCTGACAAAAAGACATGGGAATAAATGTAATATAGTTAATTTGTAGCCACAAAAATTGTGGACATTTGCGGGCTCTCAAATACGTAGCTGACCTCTCATTCATCTAGGTTCTTTCTCGTGTCCATTAAGAGATGGACACATAATTTTGCTGGTAGCTGCAACCCCAAGCATATTGGAAGCTAGAAGATTCAGATAGACAACTTTGGCTAAATTTTCAATAGACAACTCCAAGCAAATTGATGGTCCCTCTAAGATCAGAAAGAAATATTGTCGGGTGTCTAGTTTTGGATGAATTTAATATTTACAGCAAATTCAAAGTAACGCTCTAGTTCTATAATAATAGATTCAAGACATTATGTAACACATTTTTGGCCGTGGTCGTGGTGCCATCTATCACAAACCCACTATATATTGTGCATTTCACATCATGGCAATTATCTATTATACAAGATGCAAAATGGTCTACAACTCTCCTTCAATATAGGCTCAACCCTGGTCTAACGGGTAAATACATAGGAAAATTTATCTACAGGTGTGGTCTTCATTACTCATAAGCCATAGACAAGTAGATTAAAAATTTTGTTTTCAAATAACTTCACCAATCACAAGTTTTCCAGCTAGAATCAACAAGTAACTAGCTTGGAATTTGAAGATAGCTTGTGGTTTTCTTCTCTTTTTCTTGTAAGATCTGTACTCAGGTTTGTTACTGCAATTGTTTTGGAAAAACAAAATCCTATCCATCATCCAAGGGAATTTTTACGAAATACCCACCCCACCCTCTCTTGTGCTTTCTTGCTCGACTATTTGTTATAGGTAAATCTTCTATCTTTTGCAGTTGCCAAAAAAGATTCAAACACAACAGATCAATAATTCATATGCATTTGTTAACTCATGGATATCTGAAAGTGCAAATTAAAATTAAAATCCTAAAGATCAATTTTATATTGAAATCCTCCTAGGGGCAGACTTATTTAGGAGTAATGTAACTTCCCATAGAGTTTCCACTTTGATGACCATACCCAACCTTAACTGTAAAAATATAGCCTATTTGAATTACTGAGACTAAAACTGATGTTTACTTCTTCATTTTCACAAGTAACTAAATTGGCACTTGGAGATGGATTTTGGTTTTCTTCCCTTTTTCTTGTGAGCTTTGTGCTCAGGTTTGATACTGCCATTGTTTTGGCACACAAAAACCTTTTCAATCATACAAGGGAATTTGTTATCAAATCCCCATGCCACCTTCCCCTGCACTTTCTTGCTCTACTTGTTATAGGTAAATTTTCTATCTTTTGTTCTACTTAATAAATCAAAGAATACCAGAACTACATGACTTACAAGTAGTTGTGAGGGAAATATTTAGTTGTCATATATGCACAAAAATTGGATAAAAAACTAGGAAATAAGATCTGCATTCTAGATTTACTTTCAAGGTTCGATTTCCACAAGAATGATGTGCCAAGAAACATAATTTTGGGTTGCAATTATAACTAGGATTCATACATTTTCCTTCCTAATCTTCCTCACGTGTTTGTATTCCAAGGATATGAAACCAAAAAGACACAAACTAAAACATTATACAAGCCTCAACATTCTCTAAGTTTGTTCCATGTACCAATATAAAATAAACATGAGATGAACATTGTTTACCTTAACAGTCCCTCCAAGTTGATTATTGCAGTATCACCAGGGAATGACTATAAAAATTGAAAATTTCATGTAAATATAGTGCACTTATTCTCCTAGGATTATCTAGGCTTACCATGGCATTAGCAAATATTACGATGACTATAATCAGCAAGGAATTCATATAAAAGTTGGATGAATCGAATCATGCTGCAGAATGAGAGTTTTTCCTTTGAAGGTTTAAATAAACTCACTTGCAGGAGTAGAGAGCCAAACATAGGAGAAACTGTGTAGACTTTGTACTACCAAAAACATATTTTGTGAAGGGATGTAATTGTCATGGACACGGGGATTTCAGCCTTTTTATGCTTTTCCTGGGGCCACAAGAAAAAACTCTTGGCGAGCTGCAAACAAAATCAGTCTTCAACAATGAATGCTCGTTCAAAGTTTCATTGCTTATAACTGCACACCATACATAACAATACATTGATAATTTTGATTCAAGGGTTCCATGACTATGCTATGAATATAACCCATGACTATTCAAACTGGAAGCCTTAAAATTAATAGCCATACTTATTACTCATGTTAAAACAAAATGAATTGCAACTAGCCAATGTGTTCATGGTGAGAATAATAATGTATGCATTTAATGTCAAAGAGGAAATGGACAGATATAAACCCAACCAATTGACTTCCGCAGAGAAGTATTGATGGAAGTAGTGGTGATTCTGACTTGAGGAAAATAGGTAGCTCCTGAAACAGGGCCTCCAAAGCATGTTTCGTGACCTACATTGGACATCTCACTCATACCACCACTCAAACTTTGGAATCCTAAGCCTAGGAATAAGACCTTAATGACCAACCACTGCACTTTCTCCCACAAAGTTAAATTTCCAAGGGGTTCACCATCTTGAACCCACTGGAATATTATGTGATCATGGTCAATACAATTTTCCATCAATAAAACCTCATTTTGCCTCAAATATGGGAATATTTTGGGTGGAACCACGCATCCAATCCACTAAGAAAGGGCATTTTGATCAGTCCAGTTCCCTATAGCAACGCCTCCAGGCATTTTTTTGCATGATTCAATATTGTTTTAACCCTGAAATATAATAAAACAAAGTAAATCTCAATTCCGGGTGGTTTTAAGGTCATAACAACAACAAACAACAACATGGGCATGCCTAGGGTTTATAAATCAATTTCAAACTTGTTTTTGACTTCCTAACAATAGTCGACAGCATAATCAACAAACCTAGGAAACCTATGAATGAAAAGGAAGGACATTATGATTCAAAGGGACTAGATGGTAATGTCCTTGGGACTATGCATGCAAGTTTCGGCTACCGAAGAATCTTTCAAGGTAATATCTTTGCCTATTCTTTCTCAAATTAAATGTTGTGACAATTGCTTGAAGAAAAACATAAAGACTTAGAACCATTGATTAATTTTACATACTAAGGCTAGCAGGGAAGGTACATTAAGGGAATAATTACAAGAAAAATTGTAAATATTTTCAGGAATGTTGGAAAAAGGTCATTGGTGGTCTTGTAACAGATGACCATACATACATACAACCAAGGTTTTGCAATATATTCATCATGAAGCACTATGTTTTGTAGATTACATATAAAAAATATAGCCCTTCTAGTTTTGATCAACAAACTAAACATGATATAGTGGTGGAAACATTCACATTTCAGCACAAAATAATATGATGCCTAATTTACAGAAAGCGTGATGATCGTCAAAAGTCCTTGAAATTTTGAACAAGATCAAATTCCATTAGCCATTTCCAGCAGCCTAGGAATTGAATTGTGCTGGAGTATTGAGGAAATTTTTATTGTTGGTTGATTTATGATCATATTGTGGATCTAAAGAATTGGATGTAAACTCTTTACATGATTAGTAATAGTGGGGAAACTCTCATTCTAGGCATGTTTTTGTAGATCTCTATGCACTAAAACAAACCTAAGGGAATATATAGGAAAGGAAGTCATCAACAACATCCCTACAACTATTAAGACATAAATTGCAGAACTGTCAAGGCACTCCTATAGAAATAGATTAATATTTGGGGCAGTAAAAAGAGTTTGTTTAGAACCACTAGGTTAGTTCTGTGGATGAGAATATAGGTTAGTAACATAAGGAACAAATTTGGGCAGCATCAAACCATCAATATCCATACTTTGTAATAGTAACTAGGCATCTCTTCTGGAAATTACATGGTACCTAGGCTATAAAGTTGGCCTCAAATAACATATCTATGTTCATTTCAAGATGAAATCATATCATTTTCAAGCACCATAATCCAATTATAAAACAAAAGGGAATGTTGAAGATACAAAGTGGTTTCAAGTGGCTACACAAAATATTCTATCACTGTAATATCTACATTAAGATTCCAACAAACATACCTAGTCAGTTTTATGATTGGATGAGTTTCACTCTTGGAGACTGTCATCACTATCCTCTTCATACCAAATACCTTCAATACCTACGATTGTGAATTTTAGGTGAGGTCCCTCCATACCTATCTTTCAATGTTTCAAAATTAGGGTTTCTATTTCATTAAGGGAATCTTCCATAAACTAACCCTTACTTGTTAGTTTAATTTCCTTTGTTGATTTCTTAAAAAACCCTTATTTGAAATGCAAGTGAAGTACCTTTATAACCTACAGCCTCAGGTCAATGTATTTAAGATCTAAAACTCTAATTACACTAGTGGCCCTTGCTCTTTTTTTAATCCTTTCTTTATTTTCCCTAGGGTTTCTTGGCTTTGTCCTAAATCCAAGCAGTAACTGCACTCTCTCTTTTCTCTTGAATGGACCAATATCCTTTATCAATCAAAACCTGAGATTCTATTTTAAAAACATGGACAATTCATTGGTGAATCGTCCATGGCTTAAAAATAATGCCATTAAGGTTAAAATCCACCTTGATAGAATACTCGTAGCACTCAACCATAATCACATGTATGTCATACAAGTGTTGAGTAACAAACCATTGAATTACCTTGAAGAAACCTTCACCCAAATCATATGAAACCAATGCTAATAGGGTTGGATCCAGCTAACCAAATGCTCATGGGAGAAATTAAACATAAGGTAATTGGGACCTTTCATTTCCCCTTGAACTAGAAAAACTAAAATGAAGGATTGACCACATTCAAAGCCAAAAACCAAGCTAAGGAGAATCACATATCTTTTTTATGCATAGTTGGGGGATCTTGGCTCAAGATTTCAAGGATAAACCATAATAGTTGTAAGGTCACAAAATTAAGTATATAAATAAAATACTTGAGGCATGAATGTATGGATACTCATAAGTACACTTATTGGATACCTATTCTTTCCATTTTCTCAAATATGCATCAGAGGAAGCTATGAGTTAAGACGAATTGTTTTACTTGATTTATTATTTTTTTGCAAAAAATAGTGATCATAGGAGAAACTATACAAAAGGAAACCCTCAGGAAATCTAGTAGACCAATGATTGACAAAATGTCATGGAAAGGTGAACTTATACAGTTTGAGCTACGTGAAAGCATCTCAACTCAAACAAATTCTCATCATTAGAAATGTGAAGTGAAAGTAACCTCTATGAGTTTTAGTTTTAAAGGAACATAAATCTCAAAGAATGGATCTTATATGTATTCTGCATAGCTCAATAAGCTCTATGAGTTTCACCAGATGAAATTTTAAAATTCACTTTACAACCTAACATTAAAATGGTCTCGAAGGTGTCTATACTATATAATACAAATATCTAATAATAGGGATGCACTTCTACACCTAGACAATATTTTTTTCTTCAAGAATGTTCAACAGTTCTTTGTGCTCATAAATATCAACTTTTGGAGAAATCCTAAGTTTAATAGGATTTTCAGCCCATAACTTTGTTTGGTTCAAACTGATGTTTAACGACAATTATAAAACCAAACATTGTTTCTTTTAATGTTGAACATAATGTTTCTTCAATGGGGCTCTTAATGAAAATTATAAAAAGTCACTATGTTTAATGTTCCATAGGCACATCAAAACCATATATGGTTTGTAGAGATATAAGATCTATGAGTACTATCTTGAATGCACATAAAACCCAAAGAATGTATTTTATATGTAATATGCATATCTCAATAACCTCTATGAGTTATACCAGATAGAATTTCAAAACTCACTTTACAACCTAACCTGAAAATTCTTTGGAAGGTGTCTCTAGAATCTAGTACAATTCATAATGGTGTGACTACTAATGTGAGCAAAATCAACTAATTTCAACATCAGTCAAATATAAATGGAAAAAGACAAAATGTCACAAAAAATAATTCAAAAAATTGCAAAACCCAAACAGTTTCATAATAAGGACTTTGCAATATCCTTGATAGAAAAAAAACAAAGATAACAATACCTTCTAGAACCAAGATGATGTCTTCAATATACTACTGTAAAATAGAACCTGTTAGTACTTCTTCCCATCTTTGATAAAAACTAAGTTTCTCTAGTTGACGGTTGTAGCAAAATGAAAAGGTGACCGTGACGAAATGAGCCTATAATTTCCAATTTATATCAAGATTAGGGTGGTCCTCTTAGGACTTAAATATCCTTTAACAATATCAATAAAATTGGGACAACTTAAAATTTTAGGACGTTCTCGCATATTAATCCCTCTTCTGGTCTTTCACCACTGGACACAATATAAAATGGCAACAGAAATGAGATAAGAAGAAATATCACACATAAAATTGAAGAGGATTCTTCCTTACAGGACTCTAACTTAGAGAAGCCTTCCAATCCCAGATCCAAAAGAAATAACAAAAAACTAAGCATTGGCAACACTAAGACCTCCTAAAATTAAATTCATCTATTCTACCCAGTTTTAACCAACCCAACTTGGGATTGGCATACAGTTCTAATACCTCCTCTGTTTGATATACATGAATCATGGATAGTGCAGAAGTAGAGAATTTCCTATAAACATAAGGAAAAAGAAACAAGACAAACTGTTGTCACAACCTATGAGTGCAAATTCATCCATATAATTGTGTCATTGAACAACCCACAAGCTATGGATGCTCATCCCCATAATGATTTTGAAGTAAGTTAACATTGACTACCTCTTCCAGACATAAAATCTAAATCATGTACTAGAACTATATTTGTCATATCCCATGACTCCATGCGTTTGCACACATTGGAAACAAAGGAATGAATCATGATAGATCACATTTCATTCGCATAGATTGGTTTAGTCCATCATTTGGCACTACTATCATAATATGTGCAATGTCAGAGAAAGAGATGTACCTGTCAGGTTTTCTTGAATCCATTTTGATTTTTTAGGGCTCACATGGCCATCCCACCACCAAGAATAAGAACGTTGAGATTCTAATTGTAACATAGTTGGTTTTATTGGGTCACAGGTGACAACATACAATAAGATAAGGTTGTACTTGTAAGGTTACTTCTTGATGAGGCCAATTCACTTGAACCTTTCCTCATTTCATCTTATCCCAGATATGTATAGTGTTTAGACCTTTATCGCATACCAGATCCCACATGGCTCTTCTTTATTGAGTACAGAACATGATTATTGGTCCTTCATTGTGAATACCCAATCTTCAACCATATGCAGGAGGGACAATGAAATGGCCAATTTCTCATTCAATTTGGTTGAAATTACTGAAGCTCGTAATTACTTTTAAATATTACAGATCATGTCTTGTGCAAATTATAGCATGACATTTTGTGGCTGATGGACTTTTATTATTGATGTTGATGGACATTTTAATTCTAAACTGTCTAATGTTGAAGGTGCACATAAAACAAATGGAAAATTTTTTGGTGATCCCCAAAAGAAATTTAACCACCAAAAATGAGATGCGGACATTGTTTAAAATACACAGTCCATACTTATTCGTTAGATGGAAAATAATACAGAGAATCCTCTGACAAATCTAAGAACTATCTCTGCCACTCAACATTTTCTGGATAACATGTTCACATAAACTCTCCTATTTACATCCTATCTTGTAGAATCAACACATGCAAGTGTCCATAGTACAACATACATCTTATTACCATCTTTTTCTCTTTGTATTTTTATCAACAATCACCTGACATCAATCTTACTATATTAATGGGATTCTCTTATGTTTGCAAGATATAATTCCACCTAACCTTAGTACATCTTAGTTTGGACTTCTATTACACAAGTTATCATTCTAAAACTTTTAATCCACTTTATGCACTTTGGATTTCCAATCAAACTCAAGGGAAATTTTGGCCCATACAACATAATTATTGGTACACTCATGAAATGTTGGTCTATCTCAAAAATAGTTTATCTACCTTGTATGCACCCAACAACTTATTACGCTGTGCTAAAACCCAGTCTGCAGAGAACATGTTGAGACCTTCTACACAGAGGATGATATAGTGGTAGCAAAACAAACTCTTGATGTATTTGTAACTTCGGAATGTATTCATTTATGTATCTTATGTATTGTAACCCAATGTTTATTCCGGGATGTATCTATTATGTAATTGAGTCATGTTGCCATGCCCCGATGTTCTAATCGGGAGAATCAATAATGTAAACAATTCATGTCAAGTCATAGTGGGTAACCCTCCGATTGTGTAAGGGTTAAAGTCCCCGCAGTTCCAAGGCAATAGGGTTATTAGCCTCTCCTAGTAGAGGTCGGCCCTAGTAGGTTTTTAGTCATGTTGGGATTAGTATAAATAGATATTTGGGGTCTCTATTTAGCACACATCACTCACACACTCAAGTGTGGCGCATAGTTGAGGAAGGAGAAGACACTGGGGCTAGACAAGAAGAAGATTATTGTTGTCAGGAGTGCATCTTACTGTTTTGGGGTTTTACATCTTGTGTTGATTCTATCTCTGAGGAAGTTGCGGGGCTTTCTCCATTTATGGTTTCCCCAATGAAAAACACTGTGTTCATTGTCTCTTGTGTTTGATTGATTTACTTGTTGTTCTCTCAGTAAATACCCTAACATAATGCTAGCTTAATGTTGAAAAACTAACATGGTATCAGAGCTAACCTGAGAAGAAGACACTGTGCAGCTGCGGGAACTAGGGATTCCTAGTTTGTGGATCTTCCTCCATAGATTTTCAGCAAAAGTAAGGTGGAATAACTCTCCTCCTTAGGGCGCATCTTTCTGTCGAAGCAGAATCCAATTCTGAGGTTTTTCAGTGTTGGACCTGTCACTACTGTCGAAAATTAGGGCTTTTCATAGAAGAGGAATTTTTTAGTGAGCCCAGGATTGGATTGATCTCCTCCCCAAAATAAAAGTTAGGGACAAATTTGAAGGCATTTGGGTGGGCAGAACTTCGGAAAAGAAAAACCCTAATTTGCTCCCGAACCAGCTCTGCAGGATTTCAGTTCAAGTTTCAGATCCGACATCTTGAACCTGGTAAGATGTAAAATATTTTGTATTTCCATTTGAGGATCTCAGTTAATATGTCTCATTATACCAAGCTTGATGAAAAGCTTGAGGGAGCTGATAACTTCTGAGCCTGGAAGTATAGGATCTCCCTAGTCCTAGAAGAAAATGAGTTAGACTCCTACATCCATGAGGAGGTTCCAGTTCCAGAGGGAGATGAGGAAAAGTCCTTACATAAGAAGAAGATGGTTATGGAAAAGAGGATCATTGCTGATTCTATCAAGGATCACCTTATCCCACAGGTGTCCTCTCTCAAGACACCTAAAGCTATGTTCGATGCCCTAACCAAATTGTTTGAAGGGAAGAACATAAACCAGAAGATGACCCTGAGAAACCAACTAAAGAATGTGAAGATTCAAAATGCAGAAACAATCTAGTCTTACTTCACAAGAGTTTCTCAGATCAAAGAGCAACTAGAAGCAGTTGATGAAGAAGTGGAAAATGCAGAGATTGTAATGACTGCATTGAATGGCCTTCCTAGGTCATGGGATTCTTTCATCCAAGGAATCTGTGCTAGAAAAAAGTTAGTCAAGTTCAGAAAACTATGGGAAGAGTGCTCTCAAGAAGAAGATCGGATAGTGGCTCGAGAAGAGAAGATGGGAAGTGAAGACCAAGCTCTCACAGTACACTCCAAGTCAAGCAAAAGAAGACCTCATAGCTCCAGAGGTAAGCACTCTCAAAAAGATAACACTAGAAGAGATGTATCTAGGATCATATGTTATACTTGTGATGAAGTAGGACACTATGCAAGGAATTGTCCTAACAAACAAAATATAGTAAAGAAGAGCAACAAAAGAATACATCAAGCTCATGCCACAGAGGATGATGAACCATCCAGGAAGAGATCCAGATATGAAAGTGAAGATTCTTCAAGTGAGGATGAATATGTTTTGATATCCACTCTCACAGGTAACATTACTCATGGAAGTGATGATTGGCTTATAGACAGTGGGGCTTCCAAATATATGATTGGATTCAAGGAATCCTTTGTGAGACTGTCAGAACATGAATCACCTCACAAGGTAAATCTAGGAGATGACTACCAATATCCAATAAAAGGTAGTGGGGAATCTTCATATAAGTTAGACTCTAGAAAATATCTAACAATGAAAGAAGTATTGTTTGTGCAAGGACTCAAGAAGAACCTTCTCTCCATATCAGCATTAGATGCAAAAGGAATGCAAGTTGCATTCATAGATGGTCAAGTCATCATGTGGCCAAAAGCAAAGACTATCGATGATGCAGTAGTGATTGGAGAACAAGAAGGAGGATTGTACAAATTGAAGGGCCATCCAGAACAAGACTTGGTCCATGACACAGTAGAGCCACGTGAACTTTGGCATAGAAGGCTTGCACATGTGCATTACAGAGCACTACCTATTACAAGCAAAGTTGTCGAAGGTCTTCTAGAAATCCAAGCAAAACATGATGGGGTCTACAAAGGATGCGTGAAAGGAAAGAATACAAAGAAGACATTTCCAAGCAGTGAAAGCAAAGCAAAAGGAATCTTGGAAATAATCCACTCCGATGTATGAAATCCTATGTCATCAAAATCTCTAAGCGGGTATGCATATTATGTTTCTTTTATTGATGACTTTTCTAGGAATACATGGGTTTACTTCATGAAGAAAAAAGTATTCAGTAAGTTCAAGGAATTCAAAGCCTTGATCGAGAACCATACTAAAAAGAAGATCAAGACCATTCGATCAGACAATGGCAGAGAATTCACTTCAAATGAGTTCAAAGATCTATGCAAAGAATCAAGGATTAAGAGGGAGTTATCCACTCATTATAATCCACAACAGAATGGGATTGCGGAACAGAAGAACAGAACTATCATGGAAGCTGCAAAAGCAATGCTTCATGATCAAGACCTTCCTATGCATCTTTGGGAAAAAGCTTCCAGAATAGCGATGTATGTACAGAACCATACTCCACATAGAGTACTCGAGAACAAGACTCCTAAAGAAGTCTTCTCCGGTAAGAAACCAGAAGTCAGCCATCTTAGAATATTCGGCTGTCCTATGTACATCCACATTCCAAAAGAGAAGAGGACTAAATTAGATCCTTCAGGAAAGAAGGGTATATTTGTGGGATACTCTGAAAGCTCGAAGGTTTACAGAATATATTTCCCAAGATACAAGAAGATTGACATCAGCATGGATGTGACATTTGATGAAGACATAGCTTACAACAAATCCAAAAAGAGACCTGCTGAAGAACTTGAAGAAGCAGAAGCACCCAGAATTAATGATACAACCATGAATGAAGAAACTCGAGAAGAAGATCGAGAATTTGAAGAACCACAAAGACCTGTAGATCCACCTCTGGAGAAGAATCCTCATAAGAGGAAACCTGCTTGGGTACGAGAACTTATCCAAGGTGCGAAAAGATATGGGGCTCCAGAAGAGAATCACAGAGAAAGAAAGAGGACCAGATCCTGTTCCAGGTATGTAGCTTTACTATGTGATTTCATTGATAAAGAACCTTCCAGTTATGAAGAAGTGGCAGAACGGAAAGAATGGAAGGATGCTATGATCGAAGAGTATCAATCGATCATGAAGAATGATGTTTGGGATGTTGTCCCAAGACCAGACGAGAAGTCAGTTGTAACTTCCAAATGGATCTACAGGATCAAACATGCTGCACATGGTAGCATTGAAAAATATAAGGAAATATTTGTAGCTCAAAGTTTCTCTCAGAAAGAAGGAATAGACTATGAAGAAACCTTTGCACCTGTATCCAGATACACTTCCATCAGATCAGTACTTGCTCTAGCTGCAGTGATGAAATGGAAGATACACCAAATGGATTTCAAGACTGCTTTCTTGAATGGTGTAGTGGAAGAGGAAGTGTATGTCGAACATGTAGAACAACCACTCGGTTTTGAGACACATGACAGGGAGTCTCATGTATGCAGATCGAATAAAGCCCTGTACAGTTTGAAACAGGCACCCAGGACATGGTACGGCAGAATTGATAGCTTTCTATCCAGTTTGGGCTTTACCAAGAGTAAAGCAAATTCCAACCTTTACTACAAGGTTGAAGATGGAAACCCAATGATGCTTCTACTATATGTAGATGATCTATTCGTGACAGGTATGGATGGGTTGATTACTGATACGAAGAGAAAGCTTGCTGCTAAGTTCAAGATCAAGAACTTGGGTATGATGCATTACTTTCTAGGTATGGAGGTGTGGCAGATTACAGATGGAATCTTCCTTGGACAAGGGAAGTATGCAGTAGAGATCCTGAAGAGGTTTGGGATGATGGACTGTAAGACTATGGCCACACCTATGGCATCGAACCTGAAGCTATTGAGTGATGCTTCATGAGATTTAGTTGATGCTATGATGTATCGTCAGATGATTGGGTCATTGATGTACCTGACGAACACGAGACTAGACATTTGCTTTTCTATGAACACCTTGAGCCAGTTCTTGACAGATCCGAGAAATGTTCACTTGATTGCTGCAAAGCATATTTTGAGGTACCTGAGGGGTACAGTTGATTATGGGCTCAAGTACGATGTGAATCAAAAGATTAACCTGGAGGGTTATGTTGATTCATATTAGGTAGGTAGTGCCATCGATAGGAAGAGAACTTCAGGGTGTTGCTTCAATATGGGATCAGGTGTGATCTCTTGGTTTAGCAGGAAGCAATCCTATGTGGCACTGAGTACAGCTGAAGCAGAGTATGTTGTAGCTTGTTCAGCTATTTGTGAGGGAGTATGGATGCAAAAGCTACTGTCTGATTTATTTGATCTCCAGATGGATGCTACTTGTATACATTGTGAAAACCAGAGTTGCGTGAAGTTGTCATAGAATGTAGTGTTCCATGACAAGTCGAAGCATATCGAGATCAAGTATCACTATATCAAGGATATGGTGCAGAGGGGAGTAGTGAAGCTTTAGTATGTTGCGATAGAGGAATAGATAGCTGGTGTGTTAACGAAGCCATTGGCCAGAGTGAATTTTGAGTACTTCAGGGAGAAGCTTGGTGTTCTCCAGATCGAGGTTTCCTCCAAGGGAAAGTGATGAGTCCCAAAGCCATTCTAATGAGAAGGTCAGATGTAAGGGCTGAGCCATTCTATCATGGTGACAGGATTCAGTTCCTTCCATGTCAGATATGAGTGATGGCCATTTTGTTGAGTAGGACAGATGTAAGGGCAACTGCCACTCTCCGGGAAAGTGGAGGCACCTGGTCCATTACCAGGTAGCTCAATCTGGGACTGGGGGCCTTTCTAATGAGGGTGGAGGATTTGGTTCCTTCCAGGTCAGATGTGATTGCATGCCATTCTATCATAGTGAGACTCGATTCAGTTCCTTCCATGTAATATGTAAGTGCCATCCATTCTATCATGGTGAGAGGATTCAGTTCCTTCCATGGCAGATGTAAGTGTGGGCCATTCTGTCATGGTGAGAGGATTCAATTCCTTCCATGGCAGATGTAAGTGTGGGCCATTTGTTCATGGTGAGAGGATTCAGTTCCTTCCATGTCAGATGTAAGGGCAGGCCATTCTATCATGGTGAGAGGATTCATTTCCTTCCATGATAGATGTGAGTGTGGGGCCTTTCTGATGCGATTTTAGTTTACTACATGATCAGATGTGAGTGTTGGGCATGCCTTTTTTATGAGTAGGTAAAATGTAGGTGTTTGGCATGCCTTTCTGACGAGTAGGTCAGATGTAAGTGTTGGGTGAAGATCTACCTGATGGATAGGCCTACAACCAGCATGAAACAAGGCTGGCTCTTTAGAAATTCCTATGACGAGATAGCACACATGATGATGACCAGATGAGATCCAGATCGAGTTATGATACAGATCCAGTTATGATGACTCCAAGAGATCCATATCGAGTGATGATCCAGATCTAGCAGTGATGATCCAGATCGAGTGATGATCCAAATCTAGATCCAGATCGAGTGATGATCCAGATCCAGATCCAGATCGAGTGATGATCCAAATCCAGTCTAGTGATGATGATCCAGATCGAGTGATGTTGATCCAGATCGAGAGATGATCCACATCC
This sequence comes from Pseudotsuga menziesii, assembly GCA_001517045.1. Classification (NCBI taxonomy): domain Eukaryota; kingdom Viridiplantae; phylum Streptophyta; class Pinopsida; order Pinales; family Pinaceae; genus Pseudotsuga; species Pseudotsuga menziesii. The sequence continues at coordinate 704,209 of LPNX011173853.1, read as the reverse complement.
AGTGATGATGTCCCATGATGATCCAGATCGAGAGATGATCCAGATTTGAAGATGACTTGAAGACTCAGAAGACTCAAGATGCAGATGATGAGATGATCCAATTGATATAGAGAATAAGACCAATGCTGAAAATTGTGTCGAAAGAATACCTCCCTAGTTAAGAGGGAGTGTTGATGTATTTGTAACTTTGGAATGTATTCATCTATGTATCTTATGTATTGTAACCCGATGTTTATTCCGGGATGTATCTATTATGTAATTGAGTCATTTTGTCATGCCTCGATGTTCCGATCGGGAGAATCAATAATGTAAACAAGTCTCAAATCATAGTGGGTAACCCTCCGATTGTGTAAGGGTTAAAGTCCCCGCAGTTTCGGGGCACTAGGGTTATTAGACTCTCCTAGTAGAGGTCGTCCCTAGTAGGGTTTTAGTCATGTCGAGATTAGTATAAATAGAGAGCTGAGGTCTCTATTTAGCACACATCACTCACACACTCAAGTGTAGCACATAGTTGAGGAAGGAGAAGACACTGGGGCTAGACAAGAAGAAGATTACTGCTGTCGGGAGTGCATCTTACTATTTTTGGGTTTTACATCTTGTGTTGATTCTATCTCTGAGGAAGTTGTGGGGTTTTCTCCATTTATGGTTTCCCCAATGAAAAACATTGTGTTCATTGTCTCTTGTGTTTGATTGATGTACTTGTTGTTCTCTCAATAAAGATCCTAACTTAATGCTATCTTAATGTTGAAAAACTAACACAAACAATGATATTGGAAGAGGCACATGAATAATGAAACATAACACCAGACATAGATGCAATAACAGAGATGGATATTCCAATTACTGATGAAGTTATACACAATGCAAAATCTATGGAACTTGAAAGTAATAGTTTTTAAACTATAAAAGAGCCGAAAACCATACATATTGAGTATATTGACAAACATCAAATAGTATTGTGTCAAGGTTCAAAACAACAACATGAGGAATTATACAGAAATGCATCTAGCATTGCAACAACCAAAATAGTTGACACCCTCCCAATGAGAGACAATGCAAAAATAATAGACTTTCCAGTAGTGGAAAAATAAGATAAAGAATCCAGTAGTGCTCTAGCTAATGCTGCAACAAAAGAGACTAATTATTTTCTCATTGATATGATAACACAAGACAAGGATGTAGAACATGAAAAGGACAATGGGAAAAATTCAGAAAATACCAAAACCACAGGTGCATATGAGCAACCTTTAACCTCATCTCCAGCTCTAGAATAATAACATGAAGAACCACATGCATCTCCATATATAAATGTACAAATAGAAGTTTCAAAGACCATTCACACACAGGAAAATGCATCAGAATCACACCTAACTATAGCTTTTGGAGAACTACATAAATTCTCAGACATAACAACTTATGAAAGAGTAATAGAAGTAGATGTTACAACCATCGGTGGAATAGTTGAGAGGGAAGTGGAGGAAGTTAAAAGAAATAAAGTGGAGAAATCAAAAGAACCAACTAGTAAATATGTTTACAGACAACAATCACACTCACCTTCATCTATGGAAGAACAAGTTGAATCAGATATGGCACCAGCTACCGATGTAGTAATTCAGATTGTTGAGAACTTTTCCATGATGGATGAGATTAGAATACAGCAGTACAAACATAAAACCATCACAAAGGGATAGATTTTTAAATGTGTTTTTCTATTAACAAACCGTTTGGGGTTACTCTATCTGAATTTATGAAACCTCCATGTTTAGAATTTTCTAACTGATGTTTAAACTGCTAAGCTATCTTTTTATATTTCATGCTCAGTTATTGTGGGAAAAAACTTGTTGCAGATTCCTTCAAAATTGGAAGTGCTCAAATTTTCGAAAGGGAATAGATGCGCAATGGAAAATTTTAAAATCCTGCTAAAGTTGTTTGTTTGTATTAAGACATTAAAGCAATTGTATTTGTGTATCTTTGATTTTATTGAACTCCCTATTGTTTTAGGTCACTTATATGCTTTGGAGTTACAGTCTTTACATAAATTAAATTTGAGCGATTGTAACAACTTGCCAGCAGTTGCCAGAAGAGTTAGGGGAATTGAGCGCTCTTATGGAGCTTGATTTTGAGTAAATGTTGTAGTTTACAAGAGCTTCCAAACCATTTTGGGAAGCTTACATCATTATTTTTCTTGTCCTTGTACCATTGCTGCAAATTGATTATGTTTCCTGAAGGTTTTGGAAATTTAATATCATTAATACATTTAGATCAGCAACAATGTTGGTTGTTGGTTAGTCTTTTGGAAAACTTTAGTCAAATGAATTCCATGCTAGTTATTGTATTTGATTATTGTTCAGGCTTGACAGGAGTACTAGAAGGAACTCACGGTATGAAAATGATAGAAATACTTTCAATAAGGAGTTGTTTTAGCTTAAAGATGCTTCCCAGTCAGTTCCAAGAACTCACATGTTTGCGTCAGTTGGATTTATTTAATTATAAGAGTTTGTGGGGACTACTTGAAGGATTGGGTCTAATTAGTTTCCTTGAATACTTATGTTTACAAGAATGTAAACTGTTAGAGAAACTAACTAGTGACTTTCATTTTTTGGCAGCACTGGGAAGATTGCAAATGTCTGGATGCAAGAACTTGTCAAGATTGCCTAAAAATATTAACAAAGTTAGTTGTTTGGAGGTGTTAGGATTATCATATTGTGATAATATAGATCAATTACCTAGTGAATTCCATTGTCTGGTGAAGATTAAAGAATTGCAACTATCCAGTTGTAGAAACTTAGTAAGGTTACCTGAATATTTCGTCAACCTTTCTTGTTTGGAGATGTTAGACTTATCTTATTATGATCAGCTAGATCAATTTCCTAGTGATTTTCAATCCCTAGTAGCACTAAAAAAATTGAATATGTCCAATTGCAAGAGGTTGTCAAGTTTTCCTCAAATTTTTTGCGAACTTAGCTGGTTAAAAGTGTTGAACCTATTGGAATGCAAGGGTTTGGTAAAAATTCCCAAATGTTTTAGTAAGCTTGGGTGCTTGGAAGAGCTGGATCTCTCAAGATGCTCTCAAATAGAGGAACTGTGTGGTGATTTCCATTGTCTTCAATCCCTAAAAAGGTTGAATTTATCACCCTTCAAGAGGTTATATGGGATATGGATGGACTGTGTTGGGAATAATGAGAACTTGGTGTGGGTCAATATTCAAGGAATTCAAATGATGATCCAACGATGGGTGGAAATGCAATCTAATAAAGCAGAAGAAGAATGTCCTTTCCATTTCTAGGAGATGGAAATGCAAACACAAGGGGATACAAAATCCAGAAAGTGGCATTTTCCTGTAAGAGTCTCATAAGTTGCATTTTTTATTGGTCCCAAATTTAATATTTAGACTAGCATATAGATAATTGTACAGTAGAAAGTACAAATAGATATATTAAATTGATGTAATTTATTTTCAAGATTCCTATGATTGTGTGTAGCTAACATTTAATTTGAATCCTTGCATGCATCACATGATATGTTGTGGAAAGTAGGAATATCAAAGTTATTTTGTCAGGAAAGGATTTTGAATTACACCCATGGGAAACCCTTGCACTTCTTCTCTTTGTTGCCAAACATGTATCGGTTTTTGATAATTTATTATTGCAGAGAGTCTGCATGGACCAATTAACAAATAGACAATGGAGAAAAATGTCAGCTCGTGAGTCGCTAGAAGCAAACTACAAAGACATGTTAATGATATATGTTGGGGAAAACTTTAATGCATTACCAATGTTATTTTATCTTGGATTGAAATCCTTAGCATAGAAGTGGAAATTTTTTATGATGTTTAACCACCTCTAGCAAAATCAAAGCTCGAATAACAACATGGTTTTAAAATTTATTATTTTACAAAATCCACAACCCTCGTCCGTAAAAGTTATTAGTAGACAAATGGAAAACCAGTCCTGGGGCATATACATGAAGAGAATCCCATAGTTGATTTCTCAAATTGCAAGAATAGAATCGAAAACTTATGAATGGATTTTTATTTTTAAGAAAGAGGAAATGAGATCACTCTAAATCCAAGAGGAAATTCGAATGTGCACACTAGGCATTGCAACAATGAAACACGTAATTGGCCAATGGAAGAGAAAAACTATAGAGTTATCTTGAAGAAAACTTTAACTAGTTAGTGTGACCATACCTGCAATATGAAATATCGATTCAATGTACACAATGCAAGCCCATAAACATTGAACTTGATTCATGATTCATGAATAATGTTAACCTTGAATGTTGAACATTGAATCCCTGCTATCTATGCCGATGCACATCGATTCTTTGAGTGGGTGACTCCCTAAGTAAGCAAGGCATTTTATAGGGACGAATAGAAGTGTATATGTGCTCAATATTGCTAGAAATCAGGGAGATCCAATGATCTGGGTCAAATTTAGTTGGAAATTGAGGGCAAGCCATAGATCCTGCTCATTTTTTTAGAAATCGGGGTGACTCGCCAACCAGAGGATTATTTTTGTAGAAATAGGAGGCGATCTAACGATCTGGGTCAAATTCGGTTGGAAATTGAGGGCGAGCGCTAGATCCCACTCATTTTTTTGTAGAAATCGGGGCGACCTGCCAACCACAGGATTTTTTTTGTAAAAATCGAGGGCTAGCCAAATATCTGGGTCAAATTCGGTCGAAAATCAAGGGCGATCCATAGATCTTGCTCATTTTTTTGTAGAAATCAGGGGCAATCAAAGGATTCTTTTTGTAGAAATCAGGGGCGACGTGAGGATTTTGGGGGATTGGGGATTTATTTCATAGGGCTATTTAGGTGAAATTGATTATTTTATTAATAATTAGTGGACAATTAATATTTTATTAAAAAATGTTTTAATATACTAAATTCACCCAACAAAAAATTTCAACTCCTTTAAAATCGCCCATGGGCTATAATTCACTCCTAATCATCTCTGGTTTTGCATTCTACATTATAAACCTCTCCGACACCTTTTCTAGGTACTCACCTTTAGACAATGTCAATTTGTGATTTTTCTTGTCTCTTGTTATTCTCATACGAAGGATTTTCTTTGCAACACCCAAATCCTTCATCGCAAATTATTTAGCTAGTTTTCTTTTGATCAAATTTATATCCTACATATTAGACCCTACAACAAGCATGCCATCCACATACAATAACAAGATAATATATCTTCCATTATCTACCCTCTTTAAGTAAACACAATGGTCATAATGACATCTATTATAACCTTGTTTTGTCATAAACTTATCAAATTTTAAATACCACTGCCTTGGAGCTTGCTTCAGTCCAAACAAGCTCTTCTTTAACCTGCAAACCAAATTATCCTTCCCTTTGACCTCATACCCTTGTGGTTGCTACATATAAATCTCTTCCTCCAAATCCCCATGGAGAAAATTTGTTTTTACATATGACGGTTCACGATGCAAATTTCTACTGCCACTAGGCTTAAATTAGTTCTAATTGAATTCATTTTAACAACAGGAGAAAATATTTCATCAAAGTATATACCTTTATTTTGTGCAAAACCCTTTACAACAAGTCTATACTTGTATCGCTTCTTTCCTCCATCTTCTTCCTTCAACCTGTAAACCCATTTATTCTATAATGTTTTTTTGTTGCAGGAAACTCAACCAAATCCCAAATCTGATTTCTTACCAATGATTCCATCTCCTCATTCATGCCTTGCTCCCATTTCTCTCTAGTTTCTACCTGCACTGCCTCTTCATAACATTCTGGTTCACCAGAATCAATCATCAATAAATAATACAGTGAAGGATAGAATCATTCAGGGGGTCTAATTAACCTGGTAGATTTTCTTACATTAGCAGGAGTTTGAAGTACTTGTTGTTGTTCTTGATTTTCTGGTGCCTTTGGAACTTCATTTTCTTTTATTTCATCAAGCACTGTGTACTCTATGTTTTCCTTTTCCTCTTTCTTTCCCCGCAGCTGATCTTTTTACATAGCCTTTTCTTTGAATACTACATCTCTACTCCTAATGATTTTTTGATTTTCATAATCCCATAGGCGATAACCAAAATCATCAACCCCGTATCCAATAAATGTACATTTCTTGGATTTAGGGTCGAGCTTTGTTCTATTTTCTTTATCAATATGGACAAATGCTTCACAACCAAAAGTTCTCATAAATGATTAGTTTAACTTTTTGTATGTCCATTCCTCCTATGGAATTCCACCATCCAAAGCACTTGAAGGCACTCTATTTATTAAATAAACAACAATATCTACAACATCAGCCCAAAACTATAAGGGAAACCCTACATGCAATCTCATACACCTTGCACACTCCATGATCAATTTGTTCATCCTTTCTGACACACCATTTTCTTGTGGTGTTCCAAGGACTGTCTTCTCTCTGCGAATACCATTGTATGAACAGTAAATATAAAAATTCTTGCTGCATTATTCACCTCCATTATCATATTTGATACATTTCAATTGTTTTCCTATCTCATTCTTAGCCAAATCTTTCCACTTTTTAAAAGTAGAAAACACCATATTTCTATCTAATGCAATAAAGCCAAGTTTTTCTAGTTGCATCATCAATAAAAGTAACATAATAACGAGAGCCACCAAGAGATTGTACCTGAGTTTGTCCACATACATATGTATGCACAATCTCTAACTTATCACTTTTTGTTTGTTTCCCAATCCTGATAAATATAACACTTTTTTGTTTTCCATAAACACAGTTCTCATAGAATTCCAAACTTACCTGCTTCAGATCTGGAAGAAATTTCTTTGAGTGGAGAATCTGCATCCACTTCTCACTCATGTGGCCAAGCTTATGATGCCACAACATCGCACCTGCTCCTGTGGAAGCTACATAGATAGAATAATCAGTATTATAAGGGCATAAATACAATGTACCTACCCTATGTCCTTTTTCTATTACCAGTGCTCCTTTAGTGATCTTCCACAATGTTTTTCCAAACATAGACAAACAACCACTATCTCCCAACTGTCCTATTGAGATCACATTTCTTTTCATAGTAGGAATGTGCCTCACATATTTTAGCGACCATTCATTTCCATTATTTAACTTAATCCGTACCTTACCCATTCCAACAATTTTACATGGTTCATCATCCCCCAATAAAACATGTCCAAAATCACTTTGAACATAATCATGAAAGAATTTCCTATGGGGTGTAGCATGACATGAAGCCCTTGAATCTACTACCCAATAATCACTAGTATTATCTAATGCAAGAATCAAAGCATCATGTAACACATCAATTGCTACATTTTCTTCCTGAGTAGTCTATCGATGCCTATGTCCTTTCTTCTTTGGAGCTCTGTATTCTTTCTTCAAATGTCCTCTCTTACTACGGTTCCAACACTCTATCTTTTGAAATTTGTATTTGTATCTGACCTTTCTAGACTTTCTGCGATTACCTGGGCTCCTTCCTCTCTCATTTTTTCTCCCTCTTCTCTCCATGGTCAACACATTACCTGATGTCTCACCTTTGCTTTTTCTTCACATTTCCTCACTAAGAATAACACCAACAACATCATCAAATTTAAGAGTGTTTGAACTAGGGACAAAGCTACTTACAACCATGACCAAGCTATTCCAGTTTCTAGATGATGAGCACACGATTAGAATAGCCCTAACCTCATCATCAAAGTTCACTTTTACATAACTTAGCTGACTAGTAAGCATATTAAACTCATTTAAATGATTAGAAACATATCCACCTTCTGATATCTTCATATTAAATAAATGCTTCATTAAAAATACCTTTTTGGAAGCCAAGGGTTTTTCATAGAGCTTAGCCAATGCGCTTATCACACCCTCCATTGTATTTTGTTTCAAAATATTGAAAGCCACTGACGAATCCATGCACAAATGTATTGTTCCCAATGCCTTTTTGTCAAGAACCTCCCATTATTCATCCTTCATAGTCACCGACTATTTTGTTTTCTGCCCAACCATAGGTACAAATATTTTTGGTACAAACAGTCCTCCATTTGCATCTTCCATAACTGGTAGTTTTGGTCCTTGAATTTTTCGACCCTAAACTTTCCTTCTTCCACCAGGAACCCTTCTTTCCTGTGAGTTTACCAACCAAATAGACCTTTTGGCTCTAATACCAATTGTTAGAAAAATAGGATTGCAGAGCAATAACAATTATACAATTAAACTATTAAACAATATGCAAACACATTAAACACATTACAAGAGAGACACAGATATAACGTGGTTCACCCAAGATGGGCTACGTCCACACATAAATTGCAAGTCCTTTATTATTATACCATCCAGAAAAATCAAGGGACATAACTCATAGCAACCCTGCTGCACTTCCTCTTCACACTCTCACAATCTCTCTTACACAATCACAGAGATTGTTTACAATGCTACAATACAATATACAACCGTATTACAATGCTTTCCTTTTATGGGGGAATTACCATGGGAAAATACTATGGATCACCCAATACCATGGGTCTGAAAAATGTTGGTCGACAAATATCCCAAAAAAATCCTTTAGGGGATTCACCCCTGAACCCCCCTGCACCCCCCAACTGGTACGAGTGTACAGTAAACCTGGGGTACAAACACAATTGAACAATAACATCTCTGAATCTGGAAGATCAGGCTCCAGAACCAACATACATGTCAGCATTGAAGGACTATTTTTTGTTGAAGCAGCGAATCCTTATGCATAAGAAGGAAACCCTTAGACAGAAGAGCCAATCCATATGGCTGAAGGTTGGTGATTAAAAATCCAGGAATTTTCACAATTATGCAAATAAGAGGTGGCTCACTAACTCTATTTCAGAATCCTTGGATGAACAAGATAATTTTGTTTATGATCAGGGTTCCATTAAAACAACGAAAAATTTTCATTTTGCTAATTTGTATAAATACCCTAAATATTCCAACATATGTGACCAGCTGGATATTATTAAAATATTTCCTACCTTCTTTTCTACGGCAGACTGTGATACTCTCAGTAGACTGGTTACTTTGGAAAAGGTAGAAGAGACTCTTAAATTTTTTTCCAAGGACAAGAGTACAGGGCCCGATGGGTGGACGGTCAAGAGTTCTACCTACACTTCTTTGACCTTTTCGACAGGTAATTGGTGAAGGTTTTTGAGGATACCAAAAGTTCTGGGGTTATACCTGACTCTTTGAATACTACAATCCTCACCCTCATTCTGAAGCTAGGTCGACCATGTACTTTTAATGATTATAGGTCGATTGCCTTATGTAACCTTATGTATAAGCTTATTACAAAGATTATTACTGAAAGAATGAATCCTATACTTGGTAAGTTTATTTCGGCCGAACAATTCAGGTTCTTACCTAACATACATATACTAGATGCAGTAGGAATTATGCAAGAAGTACTTCATTCGGTTAAATCGAAGAAATTATATGGCCTTATTCTTAAGCTGGACCTCGAAAAATATTATGATAAGGTCAACTGGTCCTTCCTTAGGTTGATTCTTCTTCAAGTAGGTTTGTCCTATGATCTCATTCAATGGATTATGTCCTGTGTATCGATTGTTAGCTTCGCAATCTTAATTAATGGCTCATCTACTTCTTTTTTTAAGGGCTCCGAGGGTATTCGACAAGGCTGTCCATTATCGCCATATCTATTTCTTATGATCATTGAAGGTATCAGTAGAATGTTCGCTCAGGAAAAGGAGACAAACAAGATAAAAGACATTAAGGTGACTGGATCCATTTATCTAACACATACTCTCTTTGTGGATGGCGTTCTGATTTTTGGTGATGGGAATGCTCAGGAATGGCCTAATATTAAGATGTTGGTTGATAAATTTTGTGGGGCATCAGGGATGTCTATCAATCTTCGTAAGTATTTTTTTAGCCATTTTGGCATCAGACAAGAGTTAATTGATGAGATTTTCTTGCTCTTTTCAAATAAGTGGAAACCTTTGGATGAGGGATTTTCTTATCTTGGCTTTCATCTTAAGCCTAAAAAATATCATACTGAAGATTGGTCTTGGATTTTTAATAAATTTCAAGTTCGGATGAATCGGTGAAATCCTATATGGCTATCCCTTGAGGGCAGAGTTACCCTGGTTACATCGGTTCTACAATCCATCCCTATATATTGGTTCTCATTGTTCTATCTCCCTATAGAGATCCTATCGGCTCTCCGATGCATGATGTTTCACTTCTTATGGACCGGTATAATTGATAGTAAAAAGTACTGTTTAGAAGGCTAGGAGTCTCTCTTGATGCCCAAGGACTGGGGTGGCTGGGGGATTAAACAACTTTGTTTTTTAAATATCTCTTTGTGTGCCAAGAGTTTATGGGGATCTATTACAAATATTGGATTATGGGGAAATATTATCAAGACAAAGTATTTGTGCAGACTTCCATTGGGTCTTTTGCTTCAGAGAGAAAAGTTCAAGACGTCCACATCCTCAATCGTTTGTCTTATTCTTATGGTTACTCTACCTCATATTATACATGATTTAAGTTGAAAGGTAGGTAGAGGTAGTCTCATTTGCATCAGATTGGATCCAATCCTGGGTATCAAACAATTTCAATTCTTCCAGGCCCTCATGGCTCAGTTACTAAGATGGAATTTGGTTTTGCTTAAACAGATATAGGTTGTAAGGGCTTATATGGATTCTAGGCGGTTGTCGTAAGAGGGTATTGNCAGGCCCTCATGGCTCAGTTACTAAGATGGAATTTGGTTTTGCTTAAACAGATATAGGTTGTAAGGGCTTATATGGATTCTAGGCGGTTGTCGTAAGAGGATATTGGACTTTCTAGTGATCTATCTATCGAATAGGAACATTATACAAATTGTCTTTATGGTGCAGGTATTGTTTTATCTTCAGACAGTGATCAGTTAGTATGAGAAGACAAAAAACATTCTGGTGTTGTGACAACTAATATAGCTTATCATGTTGTGTTAAAACAATGTTGGGTTCATGTACATCTGTGGTGGCATGCAGCTTTATGGAAAGCAAAGATGTCATGCAAGATCAAATACTTTATCTGGTTATGTCTAAATCACAAAATACTTACTTAGGCTTATTTGCGGCATTGTGGTATCCTTGGACCTGGTAGATGCATTCTCTATCACATGGCACTAGAAATGGTGGAGCATATTTTTGGATCTTGTGTGTTATTTCAGCAGATTGGGCAGTCACTTTGTAGCAGCCTAAATGGTTTGTGGAAGTGGGATTGTGACAGTATTGCAGATAACCTGATGAACTGGTTCAAGAAGCTTCAGATGCCTCTTGAAGTCCCACTGATCCTGACGTGGGAAGTATGGCAGGCCAGGAATGAGCACATATTTTAGAATACCCTTATGATGCATATTCGAATACTCTCTAAGGTATGTTCGTATTTTTTTATTCCTAGTGTTTTTTTGAAAAATACTATGCACATGAATATTTGTCTCCCTCCGGATATAATTGATGTTGTGGTAAGGTTTTTTTATGGAGCCGAAAAGGATGGACTTTGTGGGCAGGCACGTTAGTAAGGTTGGACCTGAAACGTGCCTTTTCACTTTGTATGGATGTTGGCTATGGAACTAATACTCATCCTGAGCTTCTAGCTCTATGGGGACTGTTGTAATACCCCAGTTTTGACCCCATTTACATTAAAGGGCACATGATGTATATTTTGTAATTAATCATGGTGAGGAGTTAAAGGCAAAATCCCCACCATCGATTCGACTATGTTATGTTTCGGCAATAGGGATCATTGCTGATAGTATATCATTTTATCAGGCACATTATAGCTTTGGGATCATGTAAATATGCACATCAATTTAATTAAACCTACAGCTAGCTACGATGGTGCAATGTTAAATGAAAAGGGCATGATTCCTAAGGGTGACGGGGGGGATTGCTAAACCTGGACCCATGGGGAAAATCCATGGGTCACCACTCTCTTTTTGTCTCCTTAAACCACCACCTTAGTTTTCTGTTGTTAGGAGGGACAGGGATTGGCTGGCAGGAAAACCACGCTCACGCCTACACCCACTCTCCACGACGTGCCTTCTGGGTAGCGGATGGTCTGCCCACTAGGTTGATCATGAGTCTGATCATCTCTTCTAACACAGGCTGAGTTAAAAGGGGTTCCACATTCCATTGTTGGGGTTCTTTTCTACCTCACCGATTTTTGGTTGGAGAGCATGCTAGCTCTTCCTCTGCCCCACGAATTTGATGGTTGCGGCTTGATTCTCTACTCGAATTCACACAGATTTTTGTGTCTTTTTTTCCATCTTTATCAGACATGGTACTGTCCTGTTATTTCCATCATTGAAATTGTGGCTGTAATGGAAACCATAGTTCTGGGGGTTGCATTTTGTCTCTAACGTAGAGATTGGAAATCTGGTATTTTCCATTCCCGGTCTGTGTGAGCTTTCCAAGCGATTGCAGTGGGATTTGTGTGCTGTGGGTTCGTAGTTGTATTGGGATGTTGTTTGCCATGATTTTCTTGGCTGTATTTTTTCCCTTTTTACAGTGGTATCGGTTGGGAATTACTGTGAGTAGCTGTGTTTTGCTCGACTGAGTTTCCCCCTTTCCATGCTGGAAGTTCAGTTTATTTTCTATTGCGGACTGTGGAATGTTTTCCTCGTTTCATTGTGAGTTGTGGTTGTTGATTTACCCTAGTTTTGGGTTTCTTCTTGGTTGTTGAGGTTATTGGGATTGTTGCTGAGTTTTTTTTTCCATGCTAGGGCCAAGAACAACTCTAAAGCATTGTTTGACCTGAACTGTGTTTCACCCTTTTGTTTGGGGTTGTCACCCTGTGTTCTTCATCCTCTTCACAGAGCTGTGAGCTGGTTGTTTTGCTGCAATATGCAGTGGTTGGTATTTGGAATATTGAGAGTAGGATTAGAGGCTGGGTATGCTTGAGAAAACTGGTTTTTGAGGCCACCTCCTTAGCATTTAGCCTTTCCTAGCTCCTTGACTGCCTGATAAACCCTACTGTGTGGGCTTGGCTGATTGGTGTACCTTGGCTATGTGTAATCCTGCTTCGACCCTTATTCCTTGAGGAATCATGCCCAGCTCAGGGGTGGTAGTGTTGCTGAGACATTGATGAGCACATTGGCCTATGGTTGGGTGGAACGTTGCAGCGACATAGCTGGTTGTAGGACGAGTTCTTATTAGATGAGTATTCATGTCCATTTTACCTCTGCAATTATATTTATTGATTAATGAATATGATGAATATGTGGCATGCTTGAATGAATGTTTGTTTGCTTCCGCTATGTATATGAAGGGTTATGCATCTTAGTATGTATTATGTTTAAGCTTTTTATTTCAGCATTATATGCATGTTCATGTTCATGGGGCTGTTTGCCTGTATGTTTGGTGTTAGTAGCGTCCTCTTTGCCGGTCAGAGGGTCGGGGATGTTACAGTGTGGTGTCAGAGATAAAGGTTACAGCATGGGCCTGAATGGGCCATGACCGACCAGATAGCAGAGGTGGGTTTCCTAGTGCCCAGAAGAAACCAGGAAAAGATGGGTGAAGACAAGAAAACTCAGAAAATTTCTAAGTACCAGAACTATCAGCCCATCGGAGCACTTAGTGGGAAGGCCACCCGACGGATAGTTGATCCGACGGCCGATGCGGCGGAAGGCTACGGAGGAGAAATTTCAGAAAATTTCTAAGTGTTTGGCCATTGGCACATCAGAAGGCTTAGATCGATGGATCTCCAATGCTTAGCCGATTGACCGCTGCCGTTGTGGATGGCTAGACCACTATGCCTCCAACGGATAGATCCTGTGACCGCCGACGCCGTAAAGAAAGATTAAAAAATTTTCTAAGGCCCAAAATCATTGGCCATCGAAAGAAGTTAGTGGTTCGTGCGCCTGCCGTTGCGGAAGCCTAGAGCACTATCCTTCCGATGAGAAGACATTCCGACTGTCGATGTCGATCAATTTATGCTTCAGCTGTCGATTGAAACATATTAACAGATTGGGTCGTCAATCAAAAAAGGTCGAAAATGACGAGTCGTCGTTGCAGCTGCTAATTGAACTATTTCGTCGACGAATAGAAGATAGTTGAACGGATGAAGTTCGGAAAGGAAGAGAGAGAAGAAGAATTTTGAAAAAAATTCTAAGTCCGACCATCGACGATCGGCGGAAGATAGTTGTTCTCATCGTCGATGGTTAGACGAAGAAACTACCGATGAACATCGACAAGATTTAGTTGAATGGGTTTTTGTCGTTGCGGCTGCCGTGGGGACTAAAACATCGATGCAGCAGTGCTATTGGTTCTGACCACCGACAGAAGAAGAAAGTTTCAAAATTTTTGTTCAAGTGTTGGAATCACCGGCGGAGATTAATTGATCGAGCACCCGCTGTTGCGGATGGCTATACCACTATGCTTTCGACGCATAGAGCCTGCAACCACCGACGCTAGGGAATTTTGGAAAATTCAACGAAGTAACGGGACCGTCGCCAATCAATGACGATTAGTTGATCACATCGTCGACGCATAGCTAATCATGTTTCTGATGCGGCAAAAGTTGACGACTACAGCAGAAGGAATTAGTGGAACAAAGCACCGCCATTGCGGAAGCCTAGTCCACTAACCCTCTGACGGTTACATATTCCACTTGCTGATGCTGGGGTGGTTGTCAGTTGACATATAGATGTATAAGGGAAGATAGAGCCGATGGAGTCGATGGAATATAAAGGAAACTCCCGTCGACAGACAGTTAACTGAATCAGCGAAAGAGAAAAAATTTCAAAATTTTTCTAAGTCATGGAACCATCGGCCATCGGAAATGGTTAGTTGATCACATCACTGATGATCATAGGATGCGGTCATCGATGAGCTATGTCAAAGTTTGTTGAACGTCCGCCATTGCAGAGATCGAGAAGACTAACCATCCGATGGGGAGTGCATCTGAGCGCCGATACCGCGGTCTCTAGAGGCTCTGACCGCCGACAAAGTCAGGAGCTGTGGAAGACTTAGTTTGATTGTGGGCCACCGTTGTGGAAGGCTTGATGAATAACCATACGATGCGTAGGGCACCCAGCCGCTGATGCAACAGGTTATCCTATGCTATCGCCAATGAAGTTCGGGACGATAGACCACTGCAAGGCCAATACAGTGGAGGAATTTAGAAGTTTCAGCCACCAAAGAAAATGTTGGAAAGTTTTGAAAATTTTTGTATTAAGGTCATCGAAGAAGTATTAAGGATCAGAACGTCGATCGAAAGGAAAAGGAAGATTGTAAACCCATCATTGCAGCTTCCTAAAGGACTGTGTGCCCGATGAGCAGTAGTTGACATCGACGATCGGAAGTTTAGTCAGTTTTCCCGCGGAAATCATAGTAAGATTCCTTTCCGTCGTTGCGGCTGCTCAAGCAACTGCGCACCCGATGAACAGTTGATTTGCTCACGAATACAGATCAGGATTTTAGTCATTTTGTCGCCGAAATTCCGGAGAGGAATAATGGAACAGTCCACCGATGAGCGGCGAGGGAATTAGGTGATTTAATCGCCAAAATGTTGGAAATATTTAAGCATTTATGAGTCCGTCATTGCGGCTATTAGTCGAACTATAATTCCGACGATTAGTGTTCCGATCGCCGATGTTTAGTGGTATCAATTTTTGACCCCCGATGAGTTGTTTAGCCGCGGAATCCACAGACGGTTTACCGCTTGCCATTCTGGAAGTATAAACATCTAGCCACCCGATGCTCAGGGTTTCCGACCGTCGATGCATAGTCCTCGGCATCGCCGATGAGCGCGGGGAAAATTAGAGTTTTGGCCGCCGTAACGTCGGAAACTTAGTTGGAAAGAGACCCGATGGGTAGAAAGAAAAGTGGGGTTTCAAGTGGATTTTTCAAGCAATTTTCAACTGTTTCCAGTGGGATTTTCAAGAAAATTCCAACTATTTTTCAGTGGATTTCAGCAGACTGTCAATGGATTACAAGGCTGGAAAGGAAGAAAATTCCAAGGAACAAGGGAGAGTCACCAGAATCTGAGTGTGGAGCAGCAAAGTGCTATTTATTGCTTGAAAAGAAATGTGTTGTTGTCAATATGGACAAATCCATAAATTGCATGCCTAGAGGTAGCAAGACCATGAAGTCAAACCAGCTTTTGTGTGGAAGAGGAGATCCATGCAAGGATGTGGGACTTGAAAAGGGAAGTTTCCTTAAACCCTATCTTGCTTATTATAACTATATTTCATAAGTTTTACACATGAAATGTATGACGATATGCTTTGCATACATAGGATATTAAGGATTATACATTTATAATGAACCATTAATGATAGTTATTGCATTGGTGTTGGCATTAGTGGGAAAACCAACGACAACATGGACCTGACTGAATATGTTGTTGATGCTGACAAATGTGACTAGCAACCCTCTGGAGAAAGGGGTTAGGCAACAAGTACATAATCAAAAGTTGGTGAGCAAATTCTGCAATCTCCTGCAAAGGACCAACCAAACTGGTAATGCCAAGGGTGTAAGTAGGACCCATGAAGGTAAGAGTTTGACTATGACAAATTCCATGGAGTGGTAAAGGTAAGAGACCTCATACCATGTGGATATTTGAATGTTATATTACATTCATATAGAAATGTGTCATGCCTGTATATGTTGATTGAGCTTAGTATCTTAAGGAAAGTAAGTACTGATGATATTGATTATAGTAATGCATCCTATATGAAGTAGTCATGGTTAGGCCATGCATGGTATGTTGAATGCATAGTATTCCTGAATCAATGCAAGGTAGCATTGAATGGATATGCATTAAAATATTTTATGAATCTTGTAGTTATGCATTGAATGGATGCATATGAAGGGTGTGGGTGACCGATTGCATAAGTATAGGTGCAAATGTTGTAATGCATTGCATGAATGCATTAAGATAAGTGCATGTGATATTATGAATAACTAATGGCTGAAATGATGAACTGATGACAATTTAGGAACCATTTCAAAGGCTATTATGAATGCAGGATAGTAAGTGCATGAAGAGGATAGTCATGATCAATTGGCTACCGGAAATTCCCTATGAAATAGAAAGGTGGTACAAATGATACGCTTGTGAAGTGAGGAGTATCTAAACATTTCATTTAAATTACATGAATGATGTGACTGTACCCTATAATTTAAAGTATGATAATGATTGTGTGAAGTGAATGAGTTTTGGTAATATTGATGTGATTAACAGCTGGAAATGTTTGAATTTTATAAATTCTGAAAATGCTTCAGTGATTGTTGCAGCAATGGAAAAAGTTATAGGCATCAAGACCTACCAAATGTTTGGCTGATTGAAGTTCAGGTTTTAGGTAGATTGTTTGGGATATGGCAAAATGGGTAAGACCATGACAAAGGCCGGAATATACCATGTGAGAGAGCCAAACCTCATGACAAGAGTCTCATGGCTATGATAATAGTTTGTATGCATAATGCGTTGTAAATTTGAATTGTAAATTTCAGATTTGAGAAATTGCTGACAACTACTAATCACTATTGACTTGCATAGCATTGTGTCAGGAGGACACATTGTAAGTGGGTGTCTAGGTTATGCTATTAAGCATAAAATCATAATGGATATGATGGTGCTGCTCACAAGAGACCCACAATTGAGGATCACCTCATTGCCAAGCAAATCAATTTCTGTAGTAAATAGAGTTGCAATTTCTATTGAATTTAATTACTAATGTCATTTGCTTGGTTATGGACAATCAATTTGGATTGTATTATCAAATAATGATTGATTGTTTGGCTATTTGATGAATTTGCCAGGGGTACACACTACAGGAAGATCATGTGTGATGGCCTGCAGGAGCCAAACTTCATGGGAAGGTTTTCTCTTATCTTGAAATGGGTTTCGAGGGAAACTCCATTGGACATTTTGGAAATGTCTCATCTGCAGTACATGTTTGGTAAGCAACATGAGTGAGATGGTATAGATTATGTCAGTAATACATGTGTGGATATGAAATGTAAGAAGGAATTGGGATGGAAAACCGAGGGACTATCAACTCAGAGAAGGGAGCCCCCATTCCTCCTTAACAAAGCAATACTGCCATAGCAAATGGATAAGTTTTCTGTGACCCTAGATAAGAATATGCATGTTAGATTGTTAAATTTCCATATGCAGAATATGTTTTGATTTTATTTCCATTAGGAATGATTGCTTGAGTATGAATAAGGCCTACATGATACACACCGGACAAGGGTGCACACTTTTCCGATGTCAGATCATGAAGGGATTTTTCAATATTGATTACACCACAGGGAGTGGACACACTCCTAATGTCTCAATACTTGATAGTGAATGGTGTGAAATATGGTTACAATTTTAGAGCAATAATGCTAACGAATATGCTTATATTGCTTGTGTTGTCAGGATAAGCAAATGTAGTTTACAGTGTGGTCTCTTGGGTGATATGGAAAATGGTCGTTATGGTTGATATGAGGGAATGCGTTGTTGTTGATGGCCTGATAAACCCAACGAGGGTTGGCTTGGCTGATGATTGGTTGTTGATATAAGTACAGGTGATTTGTTGATGGTCTGATAAACCCAACAAGGGTTGGCTTGACTGTGCCTGATATATATATATTTATTGCTGATATAAGTACAAGCAATTTATTGATGGTCTGATAAACCCAATGAGGGTTGGCTTGACTGTGCCTAATATATATATAAAAGGATGTTGTGAAGCAGCCTACGTGCTGAGCTAACATCCAAGTCCATAGATGATCCCAAGGCTTGCAAAGCAAAGTAGGATCCTGTGGACCAACGAGGAAACGCACAATACAGATAAGTATTGGATTATTTTGCAATATTTTGCTTATAAATATACATGTGTATATGATTTGGTTATGATGTTTTAAACTCTTGTTCTAGAGATAAAACCAATGAGAATAAACTAAACAGGTGAATCTATTCAATGTTTGGATATAGGTATCGCTGGGAGTGAGGACTATGAAAGCATCCTAGGGGTGCATGTGGACATGTGACTATCCTAAAAAACTTAGAATGAGCGGTGATGAAAAAGGTGCTAGTAAGACTATGAAGGTCTTAGAAGCTGAGACAAGCCATGTGGGGAGGCTCCATGGTTGAGAGGTCTGAAATAGACCGGGGACACTAAGTGTCATGACCAAGAGGGATTGGTCCAGCATTCACAATGAAGTGAAAGAGGCTGAGAGCATGAAAAGCCATAGCGGTGGTGTGGGTTCCAGGATGGAACAAAACAAAGAGGGGAAAAACTATTGCTGCTCTCTGTTGCCTTTTTATTATACATATATATGTATGTTTATGCATTGTGAAAACAAAAGGTTATTGAATGCATGTATGACTGGAAATAGAATGTATGTATTTGTTTAAAGTAAATTGTGGATGCTGGAATGGTTAATTCCCTACCCAAGAATGGACATGAATGAGCTCATGTGCATGTTGGGAAGGAATGAAAAATATGAAAGTCTCCTTGATGAGGCTTGGACTGTCATGCCAATTGGGCAATTAAATGACTGATATTAATGCCTATATTATGCTTGGTCTAACAGAATTTCAATGACGCATTTCATAGGTGAGAAAGGTGAAATCCAGTGGTGCACATTGATCATGGCAGCAGACCAAAAGTTGTTGGACTTGGCTGGAAGTCTCCTTCAAACGATTGCCAGGACCCAAGAGAATCTTGGAGAGATGCTCAAGATACAGAAAAGGAAAAATGAAATGAACCACCAGATTTTGCAAGACTCTATTGGTTTGCAAAGGGAGATGAAAATCCTTCTGGGAGCAATCAGCAAAGGAAAGGAAGGTGGATCGATGAGGGGACATTTGTCCAAGCAATCCGTTAAGAAACAGTCCAGGCATGAAGACTCAAAGGAAATTGAGAAGGTAAATATGAAGCAGCCAATGAAATGATGGGAATGCGGAGGACATCATTTATGCCGGTACTACCCAGCGAGGGAACATAAAGAGGGTAGCAGCCACAAATTTCCTAGGCTTCGGGATAATCCAAGAGCTGAGAACCAGCAAGAGAAGTTCTGGGAAGCCGAGGAGCTTGGTCCTAAACATTCAAAGTAGATAATTGAACATGGACAGGTCTGCAAAATTTTGAAATTTTGATGTGCAAATTGTATATGTATTGGAACACCGAGGACGGTGTTATTCCAAGGGGGAGGGGATTGTAATACCCCGGTTTGACCCCATTTACATTAAAGGGTACATGATGTATATTTTGTAATTAATCATGGTGAGGACTTAAAGGCAAAATCCCCACCATCGATTCAGTTGTGTTATGTTTCGGCAATAGGGATCATTGCCAATGGTATATCGTGCTATCCGACACATTATAGCTTTGGCATCATGTAAATATGCACATCAATTTAATTTAACCTACAGCCATCTATGACGATGCAACGTTAAATGAAAAGGGAATGATTCCTAAGGGTAAGGGGGGGTATTTCTAAACCTAGACCCATGGGGAAAATCCATGTGTCGCCACTCTCTTTTTGTCTCCTTAAACCACCACCTTAGTTTTATGTTGTTAGGAGGGACAGCAATTGGCTCGCAGGAAAACCACGCTCATGCTTGCACCCACTCTCCACGACCTGCCTTCTGGGTAGCGGATGGTCTGCCCACTAGGTTGATCGCGAGTCTGTTCATCTCCTCTCGCGTGGGTTAAGTTAAAAGGGGTTCCACATTCCATTGTTGGGGTTCTTTTCTGCCTCATCAATTGTTGGTTGGCGAGCACGCTAGCTCTTCCTCTGCCCCATGAATTTGATGGTTGTGGCTTAATTCTCTACTCGGATTCACGCAGAGTTTTGTGTCTTTTTTTCCATCTTTATCAGACAGGGTACTGTCCTATTATTTCCATCGTTGAAATTGTGGCTATAATGGCATCCATAGTTCTGGGGGTTGCGTTTTGTCTCTCACGCAGAGATTCGAAATATTGTATTTTCCATTCCCATTATGTGTGAGCTTTCCCAGCAATTGCAATGGAATTTGTGTGTTGTGGGTTCGTAGTTGTATTGGGCTGTTGTTTGCCATGATTTGCTTGGCTATATTTTTTCCCTTCTTACGGTGGTATCGATTGGGGATTGTTGTGAGTAGCTGTGTTCCGCTCGACTGAGTTTCCCCCTGTCCATGCTGGAAGTTCGGTTTCTTTTCTATTGCGGACTGTGGAATGTTGCCCTCATTTCATTGTGAGTTGTGGCTATTGATTTACACTAGTTTTGGGTTGCTTCTTGGTTGCTGAGGTTATTGGGATTGTTATTGAGTTGTTTTGGCCACGCTAGGGCCAAGAAAAACTCTAAAGCATTGTTTGACCTGAACTGTGTTTCACCCTTTTGTTTGGGGTTGTCACCCTGTGGTCTTCATCCTCTTCACAGAGATGTGAGCTAGTTTTTTTGTTGCGGTATGCAGTGGTTGGTCTTCGGACTATTGAGAGTAGGATTAGAGGCTGGGTATGCTTGAGAAAACTGGTGTTTGAGGCCACCAGCTTAGCATTTATCCTTTCCTAGCTCCTTGATGGCCTGATAAACCCTACTTTGTGGGCTTGGCTAATTGGTGTACCTTGGCTATGTGTAAGCCTTCTTTGACCCTTATTCCTTGAGGAATCATTCCCAGCTCGGGGATCACAGTGTTGCTGAGAGATTGATCAGCACATTGGCCTATGGTTGGGTGGATCGTTGCAGTGATGTAGCTGGTTGCAGGACGAGTTCTTATCAGATGAGTATTCATGTCCATTTTACCTCTGCAATTATATTTACTGATTAATGAATATGATGAATATGTGGCATGCTTGAATGAATGTTTGGTTGCTTCCGCTATGTATATGAAGGGTTATGCATCTTAGTATGTATTATGTTTAAGCTTTTTATTTCAGAATTATATGCTTGTTCATGTTCATGGGGATGTTTGACCATATGCTTGGTGTTAGTAGCGTCCTCTTCGCCGGTCATAGGGTCGGGGAAATTACAACTATTATATTTTGATAGTAAGGACATATTTGTGATTTCTAGGTGATGGGAGACTCTAGGGTTATCATGGATTGGGCTTTAGGGATCCACAATATTCACTCGGTGGAACTTTTTCATTGGTTGAGTCGTGTGAAGGGATTATTCTTCCTTCTCAACAATCTCCATTTTCATCGTATTTATATGGATTATAACTCCCTGGATGATGATCTCTCTAAGTGGTCTATTGGACTGGGGGGTGGCAAGATTGTCTAGGAGGAGATCCCTACTTATCGTGGCAACATTCTCTGGGGGGTGACAAGATTTTCTGGGAGGAGATCCCTACTTATCGTGGCAAGATTGTCGTGTCTACTTTGTTTTGTAATTTGGAATTGTTTTTATCAATTAATAGTAGGGTCTCTATCCTTACATTTCTCTCGAACCCTAGTTATTTTCTAGACTATTTTTGTATGGCAAGGAAACTTATAAAAAAGACTATGGAAAGGAAACTTACAATGAATACTTTTGCATGATCAAAACTAGAGGAGAAAGAGTAAGATTTTTGCATCGAGAGGCGCTTTATAGTCCAATATGGGGGAGATATTGTAACGTTATGTAATGTTATTATTTTGTTACTAACACCATGAATATTTGTTTACTACTAGGCCATGGTTTGGGATTAAAATTTAGGGCCTAAGTTCATATAGTTTCCTTTAGGTCTCATGGGTCATGTGTAGCACCGCAAACAACCACACATGCCATACATATGAAATATTTAGCATATGAGTGAGACATGCTCATAATTTTGAGAATTGACATGCCAAGGATGGTTCTTGATGCCCATGCAATGGTCTAGGTATAAAAGGCAAGCCACTAGGCCACAAAATATATTTATAAGGGGATCACATGCCATTTTTTTTGTTCGGGGCATCACACATGCCCATAATACATAATATTTGGCCTCCAAGTTTGATATGATGGTTATTTCAAGGTTTGAAAGGAATGTTATGTTTCTTAGGGATAAAGGCATAGTTTGGTGCAAAAACCTAGGTAATTATAAATCCGTAGAATCTATCTCTAAGCCTTACATGCCATCTGTGGTGCCTTAAGCCACAACATAGGCCATGAATAGGAAATCTTTGGTATGAGAGTAAGATGTGGTGTCACATTTAAAGGTTTAGTACACCAAGGATGGTCAATTATCATGACCCAACACATGTTCTAGGGTGAATATCCAAATTTTTGGTTTATAACATGATGCTTTTAGGTTCTACATAGGCCATCCATGAGGCCCTAGCCCATCCTTTCCCAGTGACAGAGATATGGTAGTCATTTTCAGGTTTGTCACATCATGGATGCTTCTTGGTCACTAATCCATGGTTTGATACCAAAACCCATGTTGTTGGGATATAACATTTGTCTATGGAGCTCATGTTCTTTGCATAGTAACCCACATAAAGGCATGGGGCCCTTGTAGGAAATCCTTAGCCTACATGTAAGATATGGCCACTATGTTGAGGAGGGGCACACTAGGATGGATGTTGAGTACCATTCCATGGTATAAAGAAAACGTTAGGACCTTACATTGTAGCATTTTACTATGGAGATCATAGTCCATGTGTGTGGTCCCAAACCACCATATTGGCCTTCCATGGGGAATGCTTGGCCTATAAATGGATATGGTGCGTGTTTTGAAATCTAAAACACTAGACATGGTTCTTTGTGCATGTGATGTGGTTCAATGCCAAAATGTAGGGAATTATACCATAATATTTGTCTATGGGGCTCGTGAGGAAACCTTGTGACCCTTGGACACCATAGAGGTTTTTCAAAGGGAATCTTTGTCATGTGATCGAGATATGATGGAAATTTTGAGTTTAGCACATTGAGGATGGTTATCATGAATTTAGACACGGTCTAAGGTCAAAACAGAGAATAAATTGATGATAGAATTTAGTATTAACCTAACACTGAATAACGTGATGACATATAGAATTTAGTAACCTAATACTGAATTAAGTGATGATAGAATTTAGTAACCTAATAAGTAATAAAGTGATGATAGAATTTAGTAATCTAATAAGTAATAAAGTGATGATATAATTTAGTAACCTAACACTATTGATCTAGTTCTTGTTCCAATCATCTATTTTCTAAATCTTAACAAGAGGATTGAACACATTCAACCCACATCTATTAATGTGATGTATAACACCCCTCACAACAACTTTAATCTCATGAATATCCTTTGATATTTAACGAGCATGGTTCAGTCCATTGAGATTATGTTGGTAAATATAAGGTGTATCAATGGTGTCCTTGGTGTCTATGGTAAACAACCATTTTTTTGAACCAATGTTAATCATTAGGTTATCCCTTCTATGATACTTTTGCAAGAATGAAAGGTTGTGTAATGACAACAAATCCTTCATTACAAGTTTGAGATCTTCCAAAAATTGTTCAATATTTATGGGGGGGTTAGTTTCTTTTAACCCTCATCTTTATTATCAATTTATAACTCATGCTATGCATATTTATGTAATTATTTATCATGATTAATTATCATCGTGTTCATAAAGTTATGTGTTATTCATAGTGACCAATTTCATTATTTTAGGAAATAATTTTTTCACATAACTCAACATCACCTTTAAGGACACACATCCACCCACAAATTTCTCAAAAATATGTTTTAAGTTTAATGACTTGAAACGTAAATTGTATTATACATGGAAACAAAAGCAAGTATATAGATTCAATATTACTAATTTGGACATCTAACATGATAGGATTGGTTTGTCAATTGCAAAAATCATATATCCTACCTTATTTGGATAAGATCACAACTAGGGGGTAGTGGGTTAGTGGTTAAGGGGTTCAGGTTTTGGGGGTACCAATGGGTAAGAAGTTTATGAGTGAACATGTTAGTTTGTTAAGGGTTAAATGTAGGGTTAGAGGGTTATAGGTCGAAGATTCCAAGGTGCATGAATTCATTATATGGGTTGGTTGTTCTAGGTCCATGCGTCATGTAAGTGGGTTGGTTGTGTTAGGTTTGTTTAGTTGTTCGTGATAGTAAGTAAGTGATTGATGATCTAAGAAGTTGTCATTCATGGGAAAAAAACCTTACACTTAACACTAAACTAATGATGTTAAGGATCATTGATCCAACCAGTATTTGGCAAGTTATCGAACTTAAACAAAGTTTAGCACTTCGAATACTTAGACTTCTTCGATAGGTTCAGCAGCAACTTCGACAAGTCCAAACCTCGACACAACTAACTTCGACAACACTCGACAAGTTTCACGCTTGACATACAACATCTCCACATGCATTTTCGACCTCGAAGACGATTTAACTTCTAAACTGTTATAACTTTGTAACTGAACGTAACATGTAGTCACCCAAGCATCTCAACATTCTATATAAACATGTATATTATTGTAACAATGACATAAACTTCATAGAGAAGAATTAATAATATAAATTGGTTCGAATTCTTGCATATTGTTTGTGCACATGCTTTCTGTTGATATAGTGTATTTATTGCTTTACTTGTTCTTTTTTGTAATACCCTAGTTTTGACCCCATTTGCATTAAAAGGTACATGATGTATATCTTGTAATTAATTGTGGTGATGAACTAAAGGCAAAATCCCCACCATCGATTTGGTTGTGTTATGTTTTGGCGATTGGAATCGTTGCCGATGGTATATCATGTTATCCGGCACGTTATAGTTTTGGCATCATGTAAATATGCACTTTAATTAAAATGAACCTACAACCAGCTACAATGGTGCAACGATAAAGAAAAGGGCATGATTTTCCTAAGGATAAGGGGGGGGAATCGCTAAAAGTTGGGCCTATGGGGAAAATCCATGTGTCAGCTGTTGAACCCATTTGGTTGTCACCCACCCTTTTTGTCTTACTCACCTTTCCTTGTCTTATCATCCAACTATCACATTAAACCCCTGATGTTAGTTGGGGTAGTTATTGCTGGGTAGTGGTGGGTGTGGTAGGACTATCAGTCCTTGCCCCCACGCCCACTCCACTAGCAGACTCTCCATCTTCACATGGGCGGGGAAACCGCTACACCTTCTTACATCCTTGTCCATCCTCACACAGGGGATCGTTTTGTTTTTCCTCACGCACCGACTGGAGTTGTTTTCCTCGCGCATAGGTTGGGGATTCTTCATAGTTTCCTCCCACAGAGAGTTGGGGAAGCTGTTTACTATCATCCATGAGTTTTCTTGTGTATGAACCATTCGGCATTCTAGACTGTGTGTATGTATTTTTCCTACCATTATCATGGCTCGGGTTGTATGTTCCCCTATCCAGGCTGAACGTCGGATTTTCTTCTTCCATTTCTGGGCTGTGTAATTTTCCCATTGCTTCATTGCTGAGACCAGGGCTATTGTTTTCCCCATGTTGTTCGTTGTTGTGGGTTCATTATATTTTGGTTTGTTATGTGGTTCATTCATGTTGTGGTCACTGTTGTTTCAACCACGAATGTGGTTGATGTTGGTTTCATCCATGATTTGGTTGATGTGGAATCCATTATGTTTTGGGCTGCTGCTGAGTTGTTTTGGACACGCTAGCGCCAAGAACGAATCTGAATCGCTTATTTATCCTAAGCTGCTTTCACCATTTGCTTGCCATCCTATTTCCACAGAGCCGTGAACTGTTTGGTTTTGTTGCATGCATGCAGTGGTTGGTCCTCAGATTGCGTTGGAATATTGGGAATTAAGGCTTGGGTTGCTTGATAAACCTGGTGTGTTTGGGAACCACACAGACGAAGCTAAAGGGATGGCTTTATTCTCCACAACCCTTGAATAGCACTAGAAGGGAGGTTAGGGCCTGAGGGACTGTGTAGCAGAGAAGGGACTGATTTCCTGGTGTTGGGTGTGTGTGGGTGTCCTAGAAGTTAGGCTAGTTCTGGTGTAGGAGTCCTTAGCTCTTCAATGAGCTCACTAATTTAGCATTCATTTTTTCCCAGTTCCTTGACGGCCTGATAAACCCTACTTTGTTGGCTTGGATGATTTGTGTATCCTTGGCTATGTGTAAGCCTGCTTAGTCCCATATTCCTTGGGGAATCATGCCCAACTCGGGGGTGGTAGTGTTGTTGAGAGATTGATGAGCACACTGGCCTATGGTTGGGTGGAACATTGCAGCGACGTAGCTGGTTGCGAGACGAGTTCTTGATAAGATAAGTATTCTTGACTACCTTGTTTCTGCAATCATATTTGATGTTTAATGAATTATGGTGAACATGTTGAATGTTGGAATGTATGATTTTTCTTCCACTGTATGTTAATCCATTATGCATCTCTGCATGTTTTTACTTCCAAGCATTTTATTTCATTTATATATATGTACATGTTCATGGGGCTAGTTTCCCGAATGGTTACTGGCATGGTAGCCTCCTCTTCGTCGCTCAGAGGGTCGGGGACGTTACAGAGTGGTATCAAAGCTATTGTTGCAGCATGGGCCTGAATGGGCCATGAAGAATCAGCTAGCAGAGGAAGGTTTCCCTCTACCCAACAAAAATCACAAAAAATCTGTGTATGACAAGAGAATTTTGAAAAAAATTCCTCTAAGTGTTGATATCGTCGGATCATCGGAGGAATAAGTCTGAAGCCCCGCTGATGCTTCGGATCACCTAAGCAGAAGGCCGCCCGACGGGAACCACGGAATAAAAAAATTTCAAAAATTTTTCTAAGTGTCCAGACGGTCGGCCCGTCGGAAGACTTAGTGGGAAGCTCCTCCGAAGCAGTGGAAGTTGTTGTCGAAAGACCCTCTGACACAGACCATCGGTGACGGGTGAAGAATAGGGGAAGAAGGAGCCTTAGTGTCGGCTGTGTTGTCTAATAATGAGCCGCAATGGTGGTAGAAGAAAGGGAAGGCTCGCAGGAAGGGAGCTACAGCAGCGAAAATTAGAGGTGTTGAGAGTCGATACGTCAGGCGAGATAAGCCGATGAGGAGAAAAATTTTCAAAAATTTGTCTAAGTTCCAAAATCATCGAAAGTCTTTAGCTGAAGACCACCAAAACGTCATCCCACTTAGATGGAAAGATTCTGATGCGGTGAAAGGGAAGAATGAAAATTTCAAAATTTTGTGAAAATTTCTCTAAGTGCCAAGACCGTCGGCTCATCGAAAAACTTAGATGGAAGATCATCCAACACAGACCCCGGTGGCAATGAAAATTAGATGAAGTCTGAGCCGATACGTTGACTCAGCTTAACTGAATATTGTCGAAAAGGTGAAGAAAACTAGTGGATGCAATTGCCGAAACGTCGGCTCAGTTAGTTGAAAGATCGTCCGATATAGGTAATGAAGGCGCCGATACGTCGGCGAAAAATAGAAGAAGTTGGAGCCGACAGGGTGGTGGGAGGAAAAGGAAGTGGGCATAGGTGATGAAAGTGTCGATACGTCGATAGAAGATAGATGATAAGGGCATCGACCTAGAGGAGAAAAGAGAATGAAAATTTTCTTAAGTGTTGAAACCGTCGGAAGTTGATCAATGATGCTGAGCCGTAGTGTCGGTCGGGATCTCTTGAAGGACGCCAAAAAATCGACGAGAGTCAGTGGATGGAGCAGCTGATGTGGTGGCAAACGTTGGCAAAAATTAGTTGAGTAAGTAGCTGACACGGCGGTGAAAAGAAGAGGAAGACAAAAAGAAAAATTTTCAAAAATTTTCCTACGTACAGAAAACATTGGAAAAATTTAGTTGATGGAGTAGCCGCAACGGTGGCGGAAAATAGATGATGATGGAGTTGATGCGACGGCGGAAGATAAAAGGAAGTTTCATCGAAAATTCTTTAAGTGTGGAAATCATCGGAAAATTCTAGTTGATCATGGAGCTGCAATGTCGACGGAGATCACTAGAAGACCGACGAAATGTCGGTGAAATTTAGTTGATGGAACAACCGATGCGGCGGTGGATGAAAGGAGAAGTTTTTTCACAGGGCAGGAAACGTCGGGGAAAATTAGTTATTTGGTTCGCTGACACATCGGAAGAGTTTATTTGTTTGGTCCGCTGACACGTCGGAGAGAATTAGTTGATGAGACCGCCGATGAACGTCGAAAGAAAATTGTTGTTTGGGTTGCCGAAACATCGAAATCTTAGTCATCTATGGATCCGATACATCGGAAAATTAGTTGGGAAGAGACCCAATTTGATGAAGGAAATTTTGGGTTTCCAAGTGGGATTTCCCAGTGAATTTCAGCAGTTTCTAGTGGATTTTCAAGGCTGAAAAGGAAGAAAAATTCTAGGTGGTTGAAGTTGGCATTCCAGACCATGAAGTCGAACCAGCTGTTATGTGGAAGAGGAGTTCCATGCAAAGATGAGGGACTTGAAAAGGGAAATTTCCTTAACCCCTGTCTTACTAATTATATTATATTTTATAAGTTTTGTACATAAAATGTATGGGGATATGCCTTGCATGCATAGGATATTACATATTGGTAAGAGTAGTGGGAATTATACATTTACAATGAACCACTCATGGTAAATATTGTATTGGTGTTGGTATTGGTAGAAAAACCAACGACAAAATGAGCATGGTTGAACACATTGTTGATGTTGACGAAGGTGACCAGCAACCTTATGGAGAAAGGGATAAGGAAAAAAATCCAGGATCAAAAGTTGGTGAGTGGATTCTGCAATCTCCTGCAAGGGACCAACTAGACTAGTAATGTCAAGGGTGTAAGTAGGATCCATGCAAGTAATGGTTTAATTATGACAATTGCATGGAGTGTTGAAGGCAATAGGTCTCACACCCTATGGCTGTTTAGAATTTTACCCTACATGCATGTATATGTTGTTATGAGCTTAGTAACCCAAAGAATGTGAGCACTGGTGGTCTTGATTATGGTAGGGCATCCTTTATGAGGTAGTCATAGTATGATTGAATGCATAGTATTCCTGAATACAAGGTAGCATTGAGTGTATATGCATTAAAAGATTTTATGAATCTTGTAGTTATGCTGTAATGTTCCCAAAAATGACATGCATGCAAAGCTCAGAAGTGACATGCATGCAAACCCTAAAAGTGAGATGCATGCAAACCCTAAAAGCGATATGCATGCAAACCCTAAAAGTGACATACATGACATCAAAGCATTATTTAATGATGCATGCACCCAATTAAGTCTCCATGCACATGCATGCAAGTCAACTGCAAATTAGAAGTTAAAGTGACCTAATTAGGTCAAAGATTAGGTTTTGCGCAGTTGAACTTTATAAATAGAGGATAAAGCGAGAGGAGACTTCACTTTGGATTATGATTATTTTGGGAGCTCTTGGATAGCAGCACAGCGTGCGGCACGGCAGTTGGGGTTGGAGACGGATTCTTCAGCTAACAGGATTTCGGCAGTAAAACATCTGTCCTAGTCTTATTCCGGTCAATGCAAGAGGATAGATCATTCAGATCTATCAACGTACTTGAAAACAATAAAGATTGTTCAAGGGAAAGAAAAAGATGACATCAAGATTCGAGAGGATCTAGGGCAAAGATTCAAAGCATATACAGCTGCATATTCAGTTATGAAGGGCCTCTATATCAAATGTTGAGCAGCATATATTACCACCAGTTAAGGGCACATCTATCCGATATTCAGGACAACGAATACACTCTCAACAATTTCTTGATCTACTAAGGGCGTGAGCATCAAACTTCATGGAAGAAGGAAAGCAGGGTATTCATATTCTCAGGGCTGTAATTTCCCCAAGTTGGGCGTGATCTATTTTCTGGGCATGTAACTATCTAGTGGGGCTCTCTTCTCCTGCAACACTCTACCATTGCCCTATACACACAGATCTGATTTTATAGTACTGCTGGTAAAACTTACAGCCACTGTCATCATAATTTAAGATCTGACTATAAATTGCCGTTGTTACAACCATCAACAACCACTGACATTCCTGGCAGGGATCCCATTCTCAGCTTGTGCATATAACATTGCATGACTGATATTTAAATGAGAAATAGAGTTCATGGTATTTGGGAATCAGATCTAGTGTTGAAAGCATCATACTTCCTCCTGGGCACTATTAAATATTGACTAGCGGTAGTCTTAATGATTGCAGTAAACCATCAGCATTGTTCAAAGGTCAGAGTTATTCCACTTATTATATATGGTTACACAGGACTGATTTGAGGTACTTGTTATGTCCACACTTGCATAAACAGTTTATGTTTACCATTTGTGTTCTCTTGTTTAATATCATGGGATTTGTGATGTTTATTCATCTTACTATGTCATGCATTTAATATTTGAATGAGCAAACGGTTACATGAAGATTTCAAAACAACAAAATAAACTAGTAAGCCAGAGGAACTAAGTGAAAGGAATAATATTCTCCAAACAACCACAAGCAAATAAATTCAGGATTACAAGAAACAAGCAAGTGCAAACATAAGAAGGCAGATCTCCTTAATTTGGGATATTTCAGAAGAGGAGTTCCATGCAAAGATGAGGGACTTGAAAAGGGAAATTTCCTTAACCCCTGTCTTACTAATTATATTATATTTTATAAGTTTTGTACATAAAATGTATAGGGATATGCCTTGCATGCATAGGATATTACATATTGATAAGAGTAGTGGGAATTATACATTTACAATGAACCACTCATGGTAAATATTGTATTGGTGTTGGTATTGGTAGAAAAACCAACGACAACATGAGCATGGTTGAACACATTGTTGATGTTGAAGAAGGTGACCAGCAACCTTATGGAGAAAGGGATCAGGCAAAAAATCCAGGATCAAAAGTTGGTGAGTGGATTCTGCAATCTCCTGCAAGGGACCAACTAGACTAGTAATGTCAAGGGTGTAAGTAGGATCCATGCAAGTAATGGTTTAATTATGACAATTGCATGGATTGTTGAAGGCAATAGGTCTCACACCCTATGGCTGTTTAGAAGTTTACCCTACATTCATATAGAAATGTGCCATGCCTGTATATGTTGTTATGAGCTTAGTAATCCAAAGAAAGTGAGCACTGGTGCTCTTGATTATGGTAGGGCATCCTTTATGAGGTAGTCACGATTAGGCCATAGTATGATTGAATGCATAGTATTCCTGAATACAAGGTAGCATTGAGTGTATACGCATTAAGAGATTTTATAAATCTTGTAGTTATGTATTGAATGGATGCATATGAAAAGCCTGAGTAAATTTTGTAAATATGCATACATAAGTATGGGTGCAAATGTTGTGATGCATTGCATGAATGCATCGAGATAGTGCATGTGTTATTATGAATAACCAATGGCTGAAATGATGAATTGATGATAATTCTAGAATCCTTTCAAGAGCTATTATGAATGTAGGATAGTAAGTGCATGAAGAGGGTAGTCATGATCTATTGGCTGCCAGAATGCTCCATGGAAGGGCAAAGTGGTACAAATGATACGCCTATGAAGTAAGGAGTATCTAAACATTTCATTTAATTTGCATAAATGATGTGACTATACCTTGCAATTTAAGTATGATAATGATTCACATGAAGTAAATGAGTTTTGGTGACATTAATATGCTAACAGCTGGAAGTATTTGAATTCTATAATTCTTAAAATGCTTCAGTGATTGTTGCAGCAATGAAAAATCTATATGCATCAAGACTTACAAGTGTTTGGCTGATTGAAGTTCAGATTTTAGGTAGATTGTTGGGGGCATGGCAATGTGGGTAAGACCACGACGAAGGCTGAAATCTATCATGTGAAATAGCCAAACCTCATGAGAAGAGTCTCATGGTTGTGAAAATAGTTTGTATGCAGAATGGGTTGTCAATTTCATATTTGAGAAACTGTTGAAAAATACTAATCACTATTGGATTGCATAGAATTGTGTCAGGAGGACGTGTTGTAAGTGGATGAATGAGGATCACCTCATTGCTAAGCAAATCAATTTCTATAGTAGACAGTTGCAAATTCATATTGAATTTAATTACTAATGCCATTGCTTGGTTATGGAACAATCAAATTTGGATTGTATTAGGAGATAATGATTGATTGTTTGGCTACTTGATGAATGTGCCAAGGGTACACATTGCAGGAAGACCATGTGTGATGGCCTGCAGGAGCCAAACTTCATGGGGAGGTTTCCCCTATCTTGGAAATGGGTTTTGGGTGAAACTCCATTGGAAATTTTGGAAATGTCCCATCTGAACTGCATGTTTGGTAAGCAACATGAGTGAGATGGTATAGATTATGTCGGTAAGACATGTGTGGGATATGGAATGAAAAATGAGTTGGGATGGCAAACCGAGGGACTGTCAACTCAGAGAAGGGAGCCCCCATTCCTCCTTAATGAAGGAATACTACATCAGCAAATGGATAAGTGTTATGTGACCCTTGCTAAGAATATGCATGTCAAATTGTTAAATTCAATATGCAGAGCATGTTTTGATTTTATTTCCACTATGACAGATTGCTTGAGTATGAATAGGGCCTACATGGCTCACATCGGAAAGGGGTGCACACTTTCCTGATGTTGAGTCATGAAAGGCTTTTCAATATTGAATACACCCTAGGGAGTGGACGCACTCCTGGTGTCTCAATACTTGATAGTGAATGATATGAAATACGATTACAGTTTTAGAGCAATAACGTTGATCAGTTTGCTTATATTGCTTGTGTTGGAAGGCTAAACAGATGCAGTCTGGTTGTTGATATAAGTGCATTGTTGATATAAGTTCAATGCTGATATAAGTGTATTGTTGATATAAGTGCATTGTTGATATAATTGCATGGCCTGATAAACCCAACTATGTTGGCTTGGCTGATTTGTTGATGGCCTGATAAACCCAACTGTGTTGGCTTGGATGATTTGTTCCTTCCCAGTCGGCATGAAGGTGTATTGGCTAGAAATTAATTATTTGATGTTGAGGAGCAGCCTGTGTGCTGACCTAACATCCAAGTCCATTGGCAATTCCAAGGCTTGCAAAGCAAAGCGGGACCCTATGGACCAACGAGGAAACGCACAATACAGATAAGTATTGGATTATCTTGCAACTTCTTTCTTATGAATATACTTGTGTATATGGTTTGGTTATAATATTCTAACTCTTTTTTAGAGACAAACCAATGAGAATAAAATAAACATGTGAATCTATTCAATGTTTGAATATAGGTATCGCTGGGAGCGAGGACTATAAGGGCATCATAGGGGTGCATGTGGACATGTGACTGTCCTAAAGAGCTCAGAATAAGCGATAATGAAAAAGGCACTAGTGGGACTGTGAAGGCCCTAGCAGCCAAGAGTTGTAGATGAACCAAGTGGAGAGACTCCATGGTTGAGAGGTCTGGAATAGACCAGAGACACTAAGTGTCATGGCCAAAAAGGGTTGGTCGAGCATTCACGATGAAGTGAAAGAGGCTAAGAGCATGAAAGCCACAGTGGTGGTGTGGGTTCCAGAATGGAACAAGACAAAGAGGGGAAAAACTCTTGCTGCTCTCTCTTTCCTTTTTTTTGATATACTTATGCATTATGAAAACAGAAGATTGTTGAATGCATGTATGGCTGAAAATAGAATGTGTTTATTTACTTAAAATAAATTATGAATGCTGGAATAGTTAATTCCCTGCCCAAGAATGGACATTAATGAGCTCATGTGCCTGTTGGGAAGGCATGAAAAGTATGAAAGTCTCCTTGATAAGACTTGGACTTCCATGCCAATTGGGAAATTAATTAACTGATATTAATGCCTATATTATGCTTGGTCTAACAGAATTACAATGATGCATTTCACAGGTGAGAAAGTGAAATCTAGTTGTCCACATTGATCATGGCAGCATACCAAAAGCTATTGGACTTGGCTGGAAGTCTCCTTCAAACAATTGCCAAGACCCAAGAAAATCTTGGAGAGATGCTCAAGATACAGAAAAGGCAGAATGAGATGAACCACCATATTTTGCAAGACATTATTTGTTTGCAAAAGGAGGTAAAAAGCCTTCTGGGAGCAATTCGTAAGGGAAGGAAAGTGGATCAATGATGAGGCATTTGTCCAATCGGTCCATGAAGAAACATTCCAGGCATGAAGACTCAAAGGAAATTGAGCAAGTAAAGATGAAGTAGCCAGTGAAATGCTGGAAATGCGAAGGACATCATTACCGTCGAGACTGCCCAACAAGGGAACATCATGAGGTTAGCAGCCACAAAGTTCGTAGACTTGGGGATGAGCCAAAAGCTGAGAACCAGCAGGAGAATCTCATGGAAGCCAAAGAGCTTGCTCCTGAAAGTTTAAAGTAAATAACTGAATGAAGGACAGATATGCAAAATTTTGAAATTTTGGATATGTTAATTGTATATGTATTCCTAAGTATTGGAACACCGAGGACAGTGTTATTCCAAGGGGGAGGGGATTGCAATACCCCATTTTTGACCCTATTTGAATTAAAAGGTACATGATGTATATATTTTAATTAATCGTGGTGAGGAGCTAAAGGGAAAATCCCCACCATCAATTTGGTTGTGTTATGTTTCAGTGATTGAAATCGTTGTCGATGGTATATTGTGCTATACGGCATGTTATAGTTTTGGCATCATGGAAATATGCACTTTAATTAAAATGAAACTACAACCAGCTACGATGATGCAACGATAATGAAAAGGGCATGATTTTCCTAAGGATAAGGGGGGGAATTGTCAATTCTTGGGCCTATGGGGAAAAGCCATGTGTCAGCTGTTGAACCCATTTGGTTGTCACCCATCCTTTTTTTCTTACTCACCTTTCCTTGTATTATCATCCAACTACCACATTGAACCCCTGATGTTAGTTGGGCCAGTTATTGCTGGGTAGTGGTGGGTGTGGCAGGACTGTCAGTCCTTTCCCACATGCTCACTCCACCAGCAGACTCTCCATCTTCACGTGGGCAAGGAAACCACTACGCCTTCTTCCATCCTTTTCCATCCTCACGTAGGGGATTGTTCTATTTTTCCTCATGCACCGACTGGAGTTGTGTTCCTCACGCATAGGTTGGGGATTATTCATCGTTTCCTCCTGCAAAGAGTTGGAGAAGTTGTTTACTGTCATCCATGAGTTTTGTTGTGTACGAACCATTCGGAATTATGGACTATGCATATGTATTTTTTATACCATTATCATGTCTCGATGTGTATGTTCCCCTGTCCAGGGTGAACGTCGGATTTTCTTCTTCCATTTCTGGGCTGTGTAATCTTCCCATTGTTTCATTACTGAGACCAGGGTTGTTGTTTTCCCCACGTTGTTCATTGTTGTGTGTTCATTACATTTTGGTTTGTTGTGTGGTTCATTCGCGTTGTGGTCACTATTGGTTTATCCACGAATTTGGTTGATGTTGGTTTCATCCACGATTTGGTTGCTGTGGAATCCATTAAGTTTTGGGTTGCTACTAAGTTGTTTTGGCCACGCTAGGGCCAAGAACAACTCTGAATCGCTTGTTTAGCCTGAGCTGTTTTCACCATTTGGTCGCCATCTCGTTTCCACAGATCCGTGAACTATTTGGTTTTGTTGCATGCATGTAGTGGTTGGTCCTCGGACTATTTTGGAATGGGAATGAAGGCTTGGGTTGCTTGATAAACCTGGTGTGTTTGGGAACCACACAGATGGAGCTAAAGGGCTGGATTTCTTCTCCACAACCCCTGATTAGCACTAGAAGGGAGGTCAGGGCCTGAGGGACTGTGTAGCAGAGAAGGGACTGATTTCCTGGTGTTGGGTGTGTGTGGGTGTCCTAGAAGTCAGGCTAGTTCTGGTGTAGGATTCCTCAGCTCTTCAATGAGCTCACTAGTTTAGCATTCAACTTTTCCCAGTTCCTTGATAGCCTGATAAACCCTACTATGTTGGCTTGGCTGATTTGTGTATCCTTGGCTATGTGTAAGCCTGCGTATTCCCTTATTCCTTGGGGAATCATGCCCAGCTCGGGGGTGGCAGTGTTGCTGAGAGATTGATGAGCACACTGGCCTATGGTTGGGTGGAACGTTGTAGCGACGTATCTGGTTGCGAGACGAGTTCTTGATAAGATAAGTATTCTTGACTACCTTGTTTCTGCAATCATATTTGATGTTTAATGAATTATGGTGAACATGTTGAATGCTAGAATGTATGATTTTACTTCCGTTTTATGTTAAGCCATTACGCATCTCTGCATGTTTTTACTTCCAAGCATTTTATTTCAGTTATATATATGTACATGTTCATGGGGCTAGTTGCCCAGATGGTTGCTAGCATGGTAGCGTCCCCTTCGCTGGTCGGAGGGTCAGGGACGTTACACTTTTTATATGCTTCCTCCATAACAATTCTTGACTCATTCAGTCAAATCTTGTCCCCAACGTGCACCTAGGAATGACCTGGGTCATTGGTATCAGACCTTGAACTTGTTATAGGGTTATAGGTTGAATATTCCAAGGTGCATGAATTGATTATATGTGTTGGTTGTGCTAGGTCCATGAGTCCTGTAGGTGGGTTGGTTGTGTTAGGTTTTTTTAGTTGTTCGTGATAGTAAGTAAGTGATTGATGATCTAAAAAGTTGTCATTCATGGAAAAGAAACCTTACACTTAACACCAAAATAATGATGTTAAGGATCATTGATCCAACCAGTAGTTGGCATGTTATCAAACTTAAACAAAGTTTAGCACTTCGAATACTTAGACTTCTTCGACAGGTTCAGCATCGACTTTGACAAGTCCAAACCTCGACACAATCGACTTCGACAACACTCAACAAGTTTCACGCTCGACATACAACATCTCCACATGCATTGTCGACCTCAACGACGATTTAACTTCTGAACCGTTATAACTTTGTAACTGAACGTAACATGTAGTCACCCAAGCGTCTCAACATTCTATATAAACATGTATATTATTGTAACAATGACATAAACTTCATAGAGAAGAATTAATAATATAAATTGGTTCAAATTCTTGCATATTGTTTGTGCACATGCTTTCTGTCGATATAGTGTATTTATTGCTTTACTTGTTCTTTTTGTAATACCCCGGTTTTGACCTCATTTCCATTAAAAGGTACATGATGTATATATTGTAATTAATCGTGGTGAGGAGCTAAAGGCAAAATCTCCACCATCGATTTGGTTGTGTTATGTTTCGGAAATTGCAATTGTTGTCGATGGTATATCGTGCTATCTGGCACGTTATAGTTTTGGCATCATGTAAATATGCACTTTAATTAAAATGAACCTACAACCAGCTATGATGGTGCAACGATAACGAAAAAGGGCATTATTTTCCTAAGGATAAGGGGAGGGAATCGTTAAACCTTGGGCCTATGAGGAAAATCCATGTGTCAGCTGTTGAACCCATTTGGTTGTCACCCACCCTTTTTGTCTTACTCACCTTTCCTTGTCTTATCATCCAACTACCACATTAAACCCCTGATGTTAGTTGGGGCAGTTATTGTTGGGTAGTGGTGGGTGTGGGAGGACTATCAGTCCTTTCCCACATGCCCACTCCACTAGCAGACTCTTCATCTTCACGTGGGCAGGGAAACCGCTACGCCTTCTTCCATCCTTGTCCATCCTCACATAGGGGATCGTTCTGTTTTTCCTCACGCATCGACTGGAGTTGTTTTCCTCACGCATAGGTTGGGGATTCTTCATCCTTTCCTCTCGCAGAGAGCTGGGGAAGTTGTTTACTGTCATCCACGAGTTTTCCTATGTATGAACCATTCGGCATTCTGGACTGTGCGTATGTATTTTTCCTACCATTATCGTGGCTCGGGGTATATGTTCCCCTATCCAGGATGAACGTCGGATTTTCTTCTTCCATTTCTGGGCTGTGTAATTTTCCCATTGTTTCATTGCTAGGACTAGGGTTGTTTTTTTCAACACGTTCGTTGTTGTGGGTTCATTACATTTTGGTTTGTTGTGTGGTTCATTCGCATTGTGGTCACTGTTTGTTCATCCACGAATGTGGTTGATATTGGTTTCATCCACGATTTGGTTGATTTGGAATCCATTATGTTTTGGTTTGTTGCTGAGTTGTTTTATCCATGCTAGGGCCAAGAACAAATCTGAATCGCTTATTTATCCTAAGTTGATTTCACCATTTGTTTTCCATCCCATTTCGACAGAGCCGTGAACTGTTTGGTTTTGATGCATGCATGCAGTGGTTGGTCCTCGGACTGTGTTAGAATGGGAATGAAGGCTTGGGTTGCTTGATAAACCTGGTGTGTTTGGGAACCACAAAAATAGAGCTAGAGGGATGGCTTTCTTCTCTAGAACCCTTGAATAGCACTAGAAGGGATGTCAGGGCCTGAGGGATTGTGTAGCAGAGAAGGGACTGATTTCTTGGTGTTGGGTGTGTGTGGGTGTCCTAGAAGTGAGGCTAGTTCTAGTGTAGGAGTCATTAGCTCTTCAATGAGCTCATCAATTTAACATTCAGCTTTTCCCAGTTCCTTAACGGCCTGATAAACCCTACTGTGTTGGCTTGGATGATTTGTGTATCCTTGGCTATGTGTAAGCCTGCTCAGTCCCTTATTCCTTGGGGAATCATTCCCAACTCGAGGGTGGCAGTGTTGTTGAGATATTGATGAGCACACTGGCCTATGGTTGGGTGGAACGTTGCAGCGACATAGCTGGCTGCGAGACGAGTTCTTGGTAAGATAAGTATTCTTGAATTATGGTGAACATGTTGAATGCTGGAATGTATGATTTTTCTTCCACTGTATGTTAAGCCATTATGCATCTCTGCATGTTTTTACTTCCAAGCATTTTATTTCAGTTATATATATGTACATTTTCATGGGGTTAGTTTCCTGGATGGTTACTGGAATGGTAGCGTCCTCTTCGCCGGTCGTAGGGTCGGGGACGTTACAGAGTCAGTATCAGAGCTATCATTGCAACATGGACCTGAATGGGCCATGAAGAATCAGCTAGCAGAGGAAGGTTTACCTCTACCCAGTAGAAATCAAAGGAAATCTTTGCATGACAAGAGAATTTATAAAAAAATCATCTAAGTGTTGAGATCGTCGGATCGTCGGAGGAGTTAGTCTGAAGCCCCACCGATGCATCGGATCACCTAAGCAGAAGGCCACCCGATGGAAACCACAAAATAAAAATAAATAAAAAAATTTTCTAAGTGTCCAGACTATCGGCCCGTCAGAAGACTTAGTGGGAAGCTCCTCCGATGCAGTGGAAGTTGTAGTCAGAAGACCCTCCAACACAGTCCATCGGCGACTGGTGAAGAATAGGGGAAGAAGGAGCTACAATGTCAGCTGTGTTTTATGATGATGAGCCACAATGGCGGCAGAAGAAAGGAAAGGCTCGCCAGAAGGGAGCTACAGTGGCAAAAATTAGAGGTGTTGAGAGCCGATACGTCGGGCGAGATAAGACGTCGAGGAGAAAAAATTTCAAAAATTTGTTTAAGTGCCGAAATCGTCAGAATTCTTCAGCTGAAGACTGCCGAAACTTCGGCCCACTTAGATGGAAAGACTTTCGATGCGGCGAAAGGGAAGAATGAAAATTTCAAAAATTTTCAAAAATTTCGCGAAGTGCCAAGACCGTCGGCTCATCGGAAAACTTAGACGGAAGATCATCCGACACAGACCCAAGCAGCGGAAAAAATTAGATGAATTCTGAGTTGATACGTCAACTCAGCTTAACTGAAGATCGTCGAAATGGTGGAGAAAACTAGTGGATGCAATCGCCGAAATGTTGGCTCAGTTAGTTGAAATATCACCTGATATAGGTAATGAAGGCACCGATACGTCGACGAAAAATAAAAGAAGTTGGAGTCAACAGAGCGGTGGGAGGAAAAGGAAGTGGACGTAGGTGATGAAAGTGTTGATACATCGACGGAAGATAGATGATAAGGGCGTCGACGTGGAGGAGAAAAGAGAATGAAAATTCTCTAACTGTTGAAACCATTGAAAGTTTATCAGTGATGCTAAGCCGCAGTGTCGACCGGGATCTCCTGAAGGACGTCGAAACATCGACGAGAGTCATTGGATGGAGCAGCTGATGCAGCAGCAAACATCGGCAAAAATTAGTTGAGTAATTAGCCGACACGGCGGAGGAAAGAAGAGGAAGACAAAAAGAAAATGTTCCTAAGTACAGAAAACATCGAAAAAAGTTAGTTGATGGAGTAGCCACAACGGCGGCAGAAAATAGATGATGATGGAGTCACTACGATGATGGAAGATAAAAGGAAGTTTCACCAAAAATTCTTTAAGTGTGGAAATCATTGAAAAATTCTAGTTGATCAAGGAGCCACATTGTAGAGCAGAAATCTACCTTATGGTGGTTTTTCTATGGATCCCCTTTACACTTATTGGTTTTCCATCATGGTTTACACACGTAAAGGTTTTATCATAACAATTTAAAATCACCCTATGTTGTTCTAACCAATCCATACCGATGAGTAAGTCATAAGAACTAAGAGGTAATACATTAAGCTTCACAACAGTTTCAAAATGATCCATAACTACTGCACATTCTTTTACAAAACAAGTTACCTTTCTTTTAGCACCAGTGGCTAACTGAACTAACCAAGAATTCTCAATTTTTTCAATAGGTAACTTACATTTTTCTACCATTTTAGGTGCAATATAACTGAGACTAGCTCCAGGATCAATTAAAATAGTTATAGGGGTTTTGTTTATCATACCTTCTACTTCCACCATGGAAGTTTGATATTCTTCTTGTCAATTTTCCAAGCCTGCATTGATTCTGGGCATAGTCCTCGCTAATTCTCCAACAGTCATCTCCTCCTGTATGGTATGAATATTACTGATAGTCTTTTTCCTATTAGGATATACTGAAGCATAGTGTATGCCATTACACTCCCGGCACTTTATAGGTTTTTTGCGTTCAAATTTCTTAGTGTAATTACCATGGTTATTAACAAATTCTTTACCCTTGGAATTATTCTGATTGCTTGGTGAACTATTCTTATTTCCTTGGAAATTCTTGTTAGGAAACTTTCTGGCCTTATTGTTCTTAGAATTTATGTTGGGCACAAAATCTTTCTTCTTTTGATCATACTGGTTATTATTCTTCTTGGCCTTCCAGTTGGCCATGCTTTCCTTCTTCTGATTCTGTTGATAACAAAAGTTGGCTTTCCTCATAGATTCTTCCAAAGTCTTTGGATTGTCATATTCAATTATGTCCTTAATATGATAAGGTAGATAGCTGAGGAATCGTTGTACCTTTGGTTTCTCATCTACAAGGCATGGCACATACCTAAGCAGACTTAAAAACTTGCTATTTATATCTTTCATCGTCATTGATCCTAATTTAAGCTCGTAAAATTCTTTTGATCTCTCTTCATAGTATTGCTCAGATAGAAATCTCTTTTTAAAGTACCTCTTGAAGGTACTCCAATTTACATTCTTCTCTTTTATCCCCTTAACTCTCTTCAAGTCCTGCCACCAAATGCCAGCCTTTCCTAAGAGATTGTAGATAGCCATTCTAGCCTTTAATTGGTTAGAATAGTTATATATCTAGAAGTACTTCTTCATCCTAGATAACCAGGATTCTGCTTCCTCCCCCTTCTCAGTATTTCCATTGAATTTTCGTCGTTTTAACTTTTTGAATTCCCCAGAAATTTCATCATAAGGTTTGTATTTCCTCTTTTTAGTATAATGATTGTCATCACTACTATCACTAGTAGAATGCAAATTATGTTGTTCCCCAAATACTTCTGAAGATGAAGTGCTTTCATTTTTCGTATGTTTCATCTTTTTAAATTTATATTGATGACTTGTATCTTCTGATTCAGTTCTTCTACCCTTACCCTCAATTTGAAACCTTTCTATTAGGATCTGATTCAGCTCCTCCTATGTCCTCAAAATCCTTTCATTCTCTCGTTTTACAGATTCCATTTTAGATTTTAGGTCTTTTACTGTTTGTAACAGTTCTGATAAATTGGTGGTTAGATCTTCTTGTATAGGGTCTCTTGGTAAGTTTTCTAGTTCAGTAAATGGAGATTCCTCCTCTGCATATTCCTCCAGCCTTTCCATACCTATTTGTTAAACTTCAGAAACAATTTCTTTGTTGAATAACATTTAAAAGAAAATACATCAGCAGCATAATTCAAATCATTGTTTCATAAAAGCTAGTTGGGCTTCATCAAGTCCTAGTGTTTGAACCTTGTGCTCTGATACCACATGTCAAAACCCCAAATTTTCACAAAAATTTAAAATTTTCAGATAACATAAAATGTTGGATCTGCGGTTTACTAACAGCTAAAAGTCAGCAGAAAAAGAAACATTCCAAAGAATTGTATTACATATTTTCAAATTACGTTAACTAAAGCAGTTTCCTTTTCGTAACATAAATAAGGTTTACTTGCATATTGTTTTATTTGAGTTTACTGATGAGTCTTCTTTATGGCAAGTAGGTGGAATCTAACTTTGAATCCTGGGCTTACTTAGCATTTATGCTAACGCAGAAAGATTACTGGTTCTTACAGGTTTACAGGTATGATCGAACAAGTAAACGTTTTAAATTAATAAAGTATCAAGAAGTGTTTCTATTTGCAATTAATGTGCTTAGTAAAATAAGCTGATAAATTCCAAGCAACTTCAATGAGGTAAAGTAGTTTATTTTCTCCAGTTTTCTTGTAAGCAAGTTCAAATAAAAGAGTTCCTTTCTTTAACAAACTTAGCGACACCAATGATACTTAC
This sequence comes from Pseudotsuga menziesii, assembly GCA_001517045.1. Lineage (NCBI taxonomy): Eukaryota > Viridiplantae > Streptophyta > Pinopsida > Pinales > Pinaceae > Pseudotsuga > Pseudotsuga menziesii. The sequence goes on along the minus strand of LPNX011173853.1, from coordinate 660,647 downwards.
TGTGGCTCTAAACTCGTATTCTTTGTCGCATATTAAAATCCATTTTATCATGCTTACCTTGCTAATGTTATACTTATTGTACTATTGTGTCATATACATTATCGTATTATTTACTTAAGTATCAAGCGGATTGATATTTACATTCTGTAGGGAAACTTATAGCCTGTAAAACATCTTGATATTATAAGTTTGATAAGTGTAAAATCAACTACATCGTTTCACAAGGAGTAATGTTTGTCTTCACTTATTAAACCTAAGTCAATCAATGTTGTTCCCAATGATTATAGACTTGAGTAAGGTTATTCCATTGTAATTCTTATTATTACTATAACACCTTCCTTACATTAAAATCATGTCTACATTAGTTATTATGGTAGCTCAAAATTTTACTTTATAAGAATTACAGGTTATCTTGTATACTTACAAAACTAACTACTCTCATATACACAATAAGGTAAAATTCCAGCATTGTCAAGTTGTGAAGCACCTAGTGTCTATGGAAGTTTTTAAACACCAACGAACTTGGTAAAAATCATGTTGATAATTATAATGCTAAGCCATTCAACTCTATTCAATTTCATAAATTAAAACCACCCCAAGCTGATTGGTTTAAGAGAGATAAATTTGTTTTATAAACCATGCATATCCAACATTGTTTTACAAGCATGTACAACTATAATAGTTCGAAGGGTTTCTAAGCAAGTTTAAACCAAAGTTGAACTATGTAAAAGAATTCATGAATATATATTTTTTTTCTGTGCTAGCCAACTATATAATTTATTACCATTCGAATTGTTGGTTTAAAAGGATTACAAAATGTGCATACTTAACATTGATTTTCTAACATATAATCTTACTATAGTTTTCAAAATATTCTATACAAGGTTGAATTCAAGATTTAACCAATTGGTTAAGCGATTACTCCTTTCACTAGGTCAATGTTATAATATTATGGTTTATCCAAACGCTAATGTCGAGCTATCCACATTACGATAAATTGGACATATGATTAACGATGGGATATTTATATATGCAACATCATAGTTTAAGCAAAGTTTGATATTAAATCATTGTGTAAATAATTAATATTATTGAAACGCAGGTGACTTTGGGTATCGACCCATGCATGGTTTAATTTTCTTAAGGGCACGTGGTCACCTCCTATCTGTGTATTGGAGTTATAAAACCGATGTAACCCTAACCCTTTGCTATTCTTCCTCCGCAGCTCACGCTGGCCTACGGCTGCTCTGCAAGATTTTCACGGCGGCCGTGGGTTCCTTCCTAATCCAGTTTGTGTTAGTTTTTCATCATTTAAGCTAGCATTATGATAAGATCTTTTCACTGAGAGAATAACAAGTACAGCAATCACATAAGCACATCACAAGAGACAAGAGACACAAATATTTTAGGAGGGGAAACCATAAATGGAGAAAACCCCTCAACTTCCTCTAAGATAGTATCACCACAAGATGTGATCCCAAAACAGTAAGATGACCTCCCTTCACAACAGGAGCCTTTTGTCTTCTGTCAAGCACAAGAATTTCCTTCTCCAAAAGTGCGCCACACTTGAGAGAGCAAGAGAGCTAAGTCACAAGTGATAAATAGAGAGACACACACTCTCTATTTATATTATTCCGTTGACTTGAAGTGCACTCAACCTAATAATTACTACTCGAGCCTACACCTTAATTAGTGTATAATAACTCAAGTGCCCCTAAACTGTGGGGACTTACCTAATGACTTGATATGACTTATTTACATTATTAATCCTCCCGATCGGAACATCGGGGCAAGACAATATGACTCAAATACATAATAGAAACATCCTGGAATAAACATCGAGTTACAATACATAAGATACATGGAAGAATACATTCCGAAGTTACATATACATTAACACTCCCTCTTAACTAGGAAGGTATTCTTTCGACACAATTTTCAGCACTGGTCTTCTTCTCTGTATCAACTGGATCATCTCGTCTTCAAGTCATCTTCATCTTCAAGCCATCTTCATCTTCAAGTCATCTTCGTCTTCAAGTCATCTGGATCTGGATCATCTCTCGATCTGGATCATCATCACTGGACTGGATCTGGATCATCACTCGATCTAGATCATCATCTCTGGACTGGATCTAGATCATCACTCGATCTGGATCACCACTGCTGGATCTAGATCATCACTCGATCTGGATCATCATCTCTAGACTGGATCTAGATCATCACTCGATCTGGATCACCACTGCTGGATCTGGATCATCACTCAATCTGGATCTCTCGGAGTCATCATAACTGGATCTGGATCATCACTCGATCTGGATCACCACTGCTGGATCTGGATCATCACTCAATCTGGATCTCTCGGAGTCATCATAACTGGATCTGGATCATAGCTCGATCTGGATCTCCACAGGTCATCATCAAGTGTGTACTATCTGGTCATAGGAAGTTCTACAGAGCCAGCCCTATTTCATGCTGGATGTAGGCCCACCACCTGCAGGTCTTCATCATCACTCGCCATACTGGAGAATCCTCAGGACTTATTACGTGCGTCACAAAACCTCGAAAGAGCATCCCAGGACTGATTACGGGCACACAGCCCAACCTATAGGATCTCCCAGGGCTGATTACATGTGACCTCACCACAAAACCTCGCAAGAGCATCCCAGGACTGATTACGGGCACACAGCCCAACCTATAGGATCTCCCAGGGCTGATTACATGTGTT
>LPNX011173853.1:553159-653121 GCA_001517045.1 Pseudotsuga menziesii | reverse complement strand
GACTCAAATACATAATAGAAACATCCCGGAATAAACATCGGGTTACAATACATAAGATACATGGAAGAATACATTCCGAAGTTACATATACATTAACAGTTTGCTCCAAGTCATGAGTTAATGGGGTTGTAACCTCCTGTGTTCAGTCTTAATACTAGCCTTCATAGCTGTGGTTTTTTACCAAGTGAGAGTTCACTGGTTAATAGACTTGACTTGCGGTCTGTTCGTAACTCCTCCTTGTCTTTCCCGTGGCCTGTCACAGCAGTAATAAGTTGAGTTTTAGTTGTTGTTGGGTGATGCTCCTCCATCGTCGTTGGGTTTGGAAATTTGTGTGTACGCCTTGTTGTTGGTGACAGTCCCCTTGCTTAGACTGTTCGCTCTCTTTTACAAGGTAAATATTTAGTTTTGTATTCAGAATAGATTACTCATATTAGTAGGTTTTATTATTAAAAGTATTTTGAAGCTAACACAGAAATGTCATGCTCTTGCAGGAGCCTGTGACCACTCTTGCGAATAGTGAAGAAGACGTTGTTGGCTGTCTCCAAGGTTTCATGGCTTCACACGGGTAAGCCCTGGGTTCAACAATGAGTTCTTACCCTACTTGTAACAAGGTTGACGATGGGGAAACCCTGAGCTTGGAAACTTGTCCAGCTTCATTTTTAGTTATGCAGTTTCTTCTTAGATGTTATTGGGTTCTATTCTATTTTCAAACCCTCGCCTCGACGATGGGTAGACCCGGCCGTGATCTGGGTGTTGTATTTAGTTTTAAATTTCTAGCCTTACGGCCTGTCAATGGAATGCAATAGATTTTAAGACAGTTTTGTCTTCGAGCTTAGACTTGTTTTTGCAATATACTGTTTTGTGACTCTGTGTAAGTAGGGTTTTACCCTATTCGACTGTAAATAAATAAATTTACTGTTTATTATATTTTATGTATATAATATGGTTATTTATTTAAGACCGTGACTGTAACTTCTTCATAGAGTAATTTGTAATAATTCTTTATTGGCTCAGGAGTACGAGCTAGGGTTTTCCTTAATGAAACCCTTATTTATCTAATTCTTTTAATTTAATTAAATAGGTTCTATTAATTTGTAAAACAAATATTGTTTTAAGTTATTATTATTACCAGTGCATTTTGAGATTTCTTAAATTTGTATCTATTCATATATTTGTTATAAAGACTGTAACCAGCCTATAATAATTTAATTGTTTACTGATATATAATGATCTAAACAAATGGATTATAGCTTAGTTGTTTTTATTTGAAGCAATATATTTAGATTAGGGTTTCGACCCTATAGTTTTCTTTTGCAAGTATAAACCTGTTGATAATTACAGAACAGTTATTTACATAGATATGTATTTTATTTATATTAGTTATTATCGTATTCTTATTGTTTTATTTACTTAAGCTGACAGATTGAAATTACTCAGAGTTCTTTGAAAAGTAAAAACATAGATTCTGTGACTTAGTTTAGTTTGTTCTTTATAAGTAAATAAACTATGTGATTAATAGTTATATCTTTACTGAACTGAATATAAACAAAGTAGCTTGACTGTGTTTATTCTACTGCATTTGCAAATAGTTATTAAATAAACACAAAGGATTATATATATATAATATAATACAGTTTAACCTCCTACATAATTTAACTTGAAATAAAAATAATAATCTACTGTATGTAAACACAACATCTTATCTACTAAGGCATTTTCTTAACATAATAATCTTTCTACCTGTACTGGATTACTGATATTTCGTTTCCAGTATATTTACACAAATAAGCTTATAAAACAACAAACATAGATAACCATATTATTGTCCTTTTAATAATAACCTACATACTGAAATAAATTACTCTGCTATTATGAAATGTAGAACTGCATCTATTCAATTCAGTCTCTGATCATTTTCTTCATCTACTTTAAATAATTTGTATGTGCTGGAGTACGGCCTGGTCCTTCCAGGTGTGGAAAAACACAGATTAGAATTATTTTTCATCTTAACACATTACTATTTCAGATTTATTCCTTCAGTAGTCTAAAGATTACTAACTCTAACATTTACAACTAAATATTTAACATTCATTTAATAGTCAAATTCAGATTTAACTATCTAACACAATAAAACAGAATAATGTAGAACCTGATTAGGATAGATAACAACAGCGTTAGGAGGTCATTCCTCCCTACCAAACTCCTAGAGATTGTTCAAACAACGCTTCCTCAGGACCCCCGAGCCTGTTCCTGGTCTTCTTGGCTGAGAACTGGTAGAGCATGAAAACAATAGACTAGTCCAATGACTTAATAAAACACTCTACACTCAACAGTAAGATCCTTCAGCTGAAAAGTTGCACTAGATCACTTAGCAGTTATCCCCTCAAACTCTTTCCACAATTCCCTTTTATTGAATTTATTTGAAGTACATTCACCTGAATGATCACTTCTCTAGAATGAGTATCCTCAACTCTATTCAATGGGAATTTTTAGAAAGATTTCCTAAGTCTTTTGGGTCAGTTGTCATTAATTGAGCCACCTGCTCTAATTACACTTTCTTGGGGAATCATGACCCCAAATGTAGGGAGGTTGCCACCTGCAACAATTGGAAGTGGTTTGAGGATGCTGCCACATGTTTGTTTTCTCTCCACCCAGTCTCCTCCACCAATTTGACCGGTAAACACTCTTTTAACAGCTCTCCTAAGCTATTGTCTCCACCTTTATTTATTTATAATTAAAATATTCATAATTACATTAAATATCCTTGACTCTGCTGAGTCATCAATTACAACTTAGCATAAAATTTAACATATTGTCTTCAAATAAAATCAAATAAGATAATATTGTTTTTGCAAAAATTAGGGCATGTGACATACACACCCCCTTAGAACATAACATCGTCATCGATGTTATTTATTCTTCATCCTTAGAATTTCCCTGGAACAAAATTAGATATGCATCTCGCATATTACTTTCCAATTCCTATGCAGCTTCCTCTGGACTAAGGTGCTTCCATTGCACCTTCACCTGTCCAATGGTGCGGTTCCGAAGTGTGATCTCCCTCCACCTGAGGATAAAGACCGGTTCCACCAGAAAATCTCCTTCTGGTTCCACCTATACATCATTCCAGTTAACAACATGAGTAGCATCATGAACATATTTCTTTAATACAGAAATGTGAAAAACATTATGTACTCTTAAATTTGGTGGCAATGCTAATTGATAAGCTACTTGTCCAATCCTGGACAGTATTTCAAATGGACCACAGTAACGAGGTGCTAGTTTTGCACAACTCCCCAATCTCAGAGAGCTCTATTTGGGTCTCACCTTGATGAACACATGTTCACCTACCTGAAACTCTTTTGGAGTTATTTTTAGGTCTGCTTGACTTTTCTGTCGATCTTGCGCGATTTTCAGATTATCTTGCACCTATTTTATAATTTATTCTATTTTCTTTAACAGTTCAGGACCTAATACCAATCTATCCACCGGATTACTCCAAGAGATAGGAGTATTACATTTCCTTCCATACAAAATTTCGAAAGGACTAAATATGGCTGATGCCTGATAATTATTATTATAAGCAAATTCTACCATATGCAAATAATCCTCCCATTTACCTGGCTGGTCTTTCACATACATTCTTAATAAATCTTCCAGTACTTGGTTTACTCTTTTAGTTTGTCCATCTATTTAAGGATGGAACGAAGTACTAAAATTTAATGTAGTGTTTAATCCTTTAAACAGAGATTTCCAAAAAGTACCTATAAATTTAGGATCTCTATCTGAGATTATGACTTTCGGTATTCCATGCAGTAGGAAAATCTGTTTTAGAAAAATATCAGCTATATTTGTAGCTTTATATGTAGTTTTAACAGGTATAAAGTGAGTTGTTTTACTTAACTTATCGACTACTACCATGATAGAATCATTTAGATTCTGATTTCTAGGCAGTCCAGTAACAAAATCGTGACTAATTATCTCCCATTTCCAACTAGGAATGGGTAATGGCTGAAGTAATCCAGTTGGGTGTTGATGTTCAGTTTTCACTTACTGACATTCAAAACACCTAGCAATATATTCTGCTACTTCAGTCTTCATATTTGGCCAAAAATATTCTTTTCTTAACATAGTTATAGTCTTTTGATAGCCTGGATGACCTGAGTATGGAGTTTTATGAATTTCATCGAAAATTAAGAGCTTAACTTTAGGTACGTTAGGTACATACATTCTGTCTTTATACAGTAAAAATTCTTTTGCATTCAAACTGTGTCCTTTACTTAAGCTTTCTGTTTGATTTTCTTTCGTTTTAGCTTGTAAATTTTGGTAAATTTCATCTTCTTCTATTCCTGCTTTAAGCTGTTCATCCAAATCTGTAGTATAAGTGATGATAACTGCTGCAAAATTCAACCTTGCATTCCTACTTAATGCATCAACAACTTTATTTTATTTACCCTTAATGTGCTGAATTTCGAAATCATACTCACTTAGAAAAGCTATCCACATAGCTTGTCTAGCATTTAGATTAGGCTGATCTAACAGATACTTTAATACTTTATTATCAGTCATTAAAATAAATTTTCTACCAATTAGGTGACGTCGCCACATCTTTAGAGCATGTATAACAGCTGCTAATTCTAGATCATAAGTTGCATAATTTTTTTCATGATTTTTTAATTTTCTAGACTCATAGGCAATAACATGCCCCTCTTGATTCAGAACACCTCCTAAACCATCATTGCAGGCGTCAGTGCACACTACAAATTCTTTATTTGGATCAGCTATTCTTAAAATAGGTGCGCTGGTTAATAAATTTTTTAACTTTTTAAAGCTTTCCTCGCATTTCTGGTTCCAATCAAACTTCTTTCCTTTCTTTTGCAAAGAAGTTATCGGATTCATGATCCTCGAAAAACCTTCAATGAACCTCCGGTAATAAACGGTAATTCCCATGAAAGATTGAACATCAATTACATTCTTAGGAACCGGCAAATCTTCGATCGCCTTTATCTTTTCAGGATCTACTGAAATTCCTTCCTTGGTCACCACATGACCTAAGTACTGAATCTTATCCTTGAAGAAATCACATTTACTAAACTTTGCAAAGAGTTGATGATCTCTTAACTCTTGCAAAACAATTTTTAAATGTTCTTTATGTTCTTCTTCAGTTTTTGAATAGATTAAAATGTCATCGATAAACACGACCAAAAACTTATCTAGATACTTATGCATAACGTTGTTGATTAAACACATAAAAATAGTTGGGGCATTAGTAAGCCCGAATGGCATGACGACAAACTCGTAATGGCCATATCGAGTTCTAAAAGTTGTTTTAAGGATGTCTTCATCTTTAATCCTAACTTGATGATATCCAGGCCTTAAATCTATTTTCGAAAATACCATGGCTCCATGTAGTTGATCAAATAGATCATCTATGTGGGGAAATGGGTATCAATTTTTAATGGTCGTCTTATTCAACTGACGGTAATCTATGCAAAGTCGCATAGTTTCGTCCGTTTTCTTAACGAAGATGACAGGTGCCCCCCAAGGAGACACACTCGGTCGAATATACTGTTTATCAATAAGTTCTTTTGATTGAGACTTTAATTCATTAAGTTCAAGTATGTTCATTTGATAAGGGGCCTTTGAGCTAGGTACTACACCAAGTACCAGCTCAATGGTAAAATCCAATTCCTTTTTCGGAGGTAGTCCCGGAATTTCTTCCGAAAATACATCAACATATTCTCTTAAGACTGGTATGTCTTCCAATTTGAATTTATCTGTCTTATTTAGATTCTCCTCATCAGTTATTGTTACTGCATAAGCTTTGAAACCCTTTCTAACAACTCTCTTAAGTTGTAGAGCAGAAATTTGCCTTATGGTGGTTTTTCTAGGGATCCCCTTTACACTTATTTGTTTTCCATCATGGTTTACACACATAAAGGTTTTATCATAACAATTTAAAATCACCCTATGTTGTTCTAACCAGTCCATACCGATGAGTAAGTCATAAGAACCAAGAGGTAATACATTATGCTTCACAACAGTTTCAAAATGATCCATAACTACTGCACATTCTTTTACAAAACAAGTTACCTTTCTCTTAGCACCAGTGGCTAACTGAACTAACCAAGAATTATCAAATTTTTCAACAGGTAACTTATATTTTTCTACCATTTTAGGTGCAATATAACTGAGACTAGCTCCAGGATCAATTAAAATAGTTATAGGGGTTTGGTTTATCATAACTTCTACTTCCACCATGGAAGTTTGATATCCTGCTTGTCAATTCTCCAAGGCTGCATTGATTCTAGGCATAGTCCTCGCTAATTCTCCAACAGTCATCTCCTCATGTATGGTATGAATATTACTGACAGTCTTTTTCCGATTAGGACAGACTGAAGCATAGTGTGGGCCATTACACTCCCAGCACTTTATAGGTTCTTTGCGTTCAAAGTTCTTGGTGTAATTACCATGGTTATTAACAAATTCTTTACCCTTGGAATTATTCTGATTGCTTGGTGAATTATTCTTATTTCCTTGGAAATTCTTGTTAGGAAAATTTTTGGCCTTATTGTTCTTATAATTTATGTTGGGCACAAAATCTTTCTTCTTTTGATCATACTGGTTATTATTCTTCTTGGCCTTCCAGTTGGCCATGCTTTCCTTCTTTCAATTCTGTTCATAACAGAATTTGGCTTTCCTCATAGCTTCTTCCAAAGTCTTTGGATTGTCATATTCAATCATATCCTTAATATGATAAGGTAGACGGCTAAGGAATCGTTGTACCTTTGGTTTCTCATCTACAAGGTATGGCACATACATAAGCAGACTTAAAAACTTGCTATTTAGATCTTTCATCGTCATTGATCCTAATTTAAGCTCATAAAATTCTTTTTCTCTCTCTTCACAGTATTGCTTAGACAGATATTTCTTTTTAAAGTACCTCTTGAAGGTTCTCCAATTTACATTCTTCTCTTTTATCCCCTTAACTCTCTTCAAGTCCTGCCACCAAATGTCATCCTTTCCTGAGAGATTGTAGATAGCTATTCTAGCCTTTAATTGGTTAGAATAGTTATATATCTGGAAGTACTTCTTCATCCCAGATAACCAGGATTTCGCTTCCTCCCCCTTCTCAGTCTCTCCATTGAATGTTGGTGGTTTTATCTTTTTGAATTCCCCAGAAATTTCCTCATAAGGTTTGTATTTCCTCTTTTTAGTATAATGATTGTCATCACTACTATCACTACTAGAATGCAAATTACGTTGTTCCCCAAATACTTCTGAAGATGAACTACTTTCTTTTCTAGTATGTTTCATCTTTTTAAATTTATGTTGATGAATTGTATCTTCTGATTCAATTCTTCTACCCTTACCCTCAGTTTGAAACCTTTGTGTTAGGATCTGATTCAGCTCCTCTTGTGCCCTTAGAATCCTTTCATTCTCTCATTTTACAGATTCCATTTCATATTTTAGGTCTTTTACTGTTTGTGACAATTCTGAGGAATTGGTGGTTAGATATTCTTGTATAGGGTCTCTTGGTAAGTTTTCTAGTTCAGTAAATGGAGATTCCTCCTCTGCATATTCCTTCGGCCTTTCCATACCCGTTTGTTAAACTTCAGAAACAATTTCTTTGTTGAATAACATTTAAAAGAAAATAAATAAGCATCATAATTCAAATCATTGTTTCATAAAAGATAGTTGGGCTTCATCAAGGCCTAGTGTTTGAACCTTGTGCTCTGATACCATATGTCAAAACCCCAAATTTTCACAAAAATTTAAAATTTTGAGATAACATAAAATGTTGGATCTACGGTTTACTAACAGCTAATGGTTAGCAGAAAAAGAAACAATCCAAAGAATTGTATTGCATATTTTCAAATTACGTTAACTAAAGCAGTTTCCTTTTCGTATCATAAATAAGGTTTACTTGCATATTGTTTTATTTCAGTTTACTGATGAGTCTTCTTTATGGCAAGTAGGTGGAATCTAACTTTGAATCCTGGGCTTACTTAGCATTTATGCTAACGCAAAAAGATTACTGGTTCTTACAGGTTTATAGGTATGATCGAACAAGTAAACGTTTTAAATTCATAAAGTATCACGAAGTGTTTCTATTTGCAATTAATGTGCTTAGTAAAATAAGCTGATAAATTCCAAGCAACTTCAATGAGGTAAAGTAGTTTATTTTCTCCAGTTTTCTTATAAGCAAGTTCAAATAAAAGAGTTCATTTCTTTAACAAACTTAGCGACACCAACGATACTTACTGTGGCTCTAAACTCGTATTCTTTGTCAACTATTAAAATCCATTTTATCATGCTTAGCTTGCAAATGTTATACTTATTGTACTATTGTGTCATATACATTATTGTATTATTTACTTAAGTATCAAGCTGATTGATATTTACATTCTGTAGGGAAACTTACAGCCTGTAAAAATTCCTGATATTATAAGTTTGATAAGTGTAAAATCAACTACATCATTTCACATGGAGTAATGTTTGTCTTCACTTCTTAAACCTAAGTCAATCAATGTTGTTCCCAATGATTATAGACTTGAGTAAGGTTATTCCATTGTAATTCTTATTATTACTATAATGCCTTCCTTACATTAAAATCATGTCTACATTAGTTATTATGGTAGATCAAAATTTTACTTTATAAGAATTATAGGTTATCTTGTATACTTACAAAACTAACTACTCTCATATACACAATAAGGTAAACTTCCAGCATTGTCAAGTCGTGAAGCACCTAGTGTCTATGGAAGTTTTTAAACACCAACGAACTTGGTAAAAGTCATGTTGATAATTCTAATGCTAAGCCATTCAACTCTATTCAATTTCATAAATTAAAACCACCCCAAGCTGATTGATTTAAGAGAGATAAGTTTGTTTTATAAACCATGCATATCCAACATTGTTTTACAAGCATGTACAACTATAATAGTTCGAAAGGTTTCTATGCAAGTTTAAACCAAAGTTGAACTATGTAAAAGAATTCATGAATATATTCTTTTTCTATGCTAGACAACTATATAATTTATTACCATTCGAATTGTTGGTTTAAAAGGATTACAAAATGTGCATACTTAACATTGATTTGCTAGCATATAAGCTTACTATAGTTTTCAAAATATTCTATACAAGGTTGAATTCAGGATTTAACCAATTGGTTAAGTGATTACTCCTTTCACTAGGTCAACGTTATCATATGATGGTTTATCCAAACGCTAATGTCGAGCTATCCACATTACGATAAATTGGACATATGATTAACGATGGGATATTTATATATGCAACATCATAGTTTAAGCAAAGTTTGATTTTAAATCATTGTGTAAATAATTCATATGATTGAAACGCAGGTGACTTTGGGTATCGACCCATGCATAGTTTGATTTTATTGAGGGCATGTGGTCACCTCTTGTCCGTGTATTGGAGTTATAAAACCGATGTAACCCTAACCCTTTGTTATTCTTCTTCCGCAGTTCACGTTGGCCTTCGGCTGCTCTGCAAGATTTTCATGGCGGCTGTGGGTTCCTTCCTGATCCAATTTGCTCCGAGTCATGAGTTAATGGGGTTGTAACCTCCTGCGTTCAGTCTTAATACTAGCCTTAATAGCTGTGGGTTTTTACCAAGTGAGAGTTCACTGGTTAATGCACTTGGCTTGTGGTATGTTCGTAACTCCTCCTTGTCTTTCCCGTGGCCTGTCACAGCGGTAATAAGTTGATTTTTACTTGTCATTGGGTGATGCTCCTCCATCGTCGCTGGATTTGGAAATTTGTGTGTACGCCTTGCTGTTGGTGAGAGTCCCCTTGCTTAGACTGTTCGCTCTCTTTTACAAGTTAAATATTTAGTTTTGTATTCAGAATAGATTACTCATATTAGTAGTTTTTATTATTAAAATTATTTTGAAGCTAATACACAAATTCCGTGCTCTTGCAGGAGCCTATGACCACTCTTGCGAATAGTGAAGAAGACACTGCTGGCTGTCTCCAAGGTTTCATGGCTTCAAACAGGTAAGCCATGCGTTCAACAATGGGTTCTTACCCTACTTGCAACAGGGTTGAGGATGGGGAAATCCTGAGCTTGGAAACTTGTCCAGCTTCGTTTTTAGCTATGCGGTTTCTGGTTAGATGTTATTCGGTTCTATTCTATTTTCAAACCCTCGCCTCGATGATGGGTAGACCCAGCTGTGAGCTGGGTGTTGTATTTAGTTTTAAATTTCTATCCTTACGGCCTGTCAATGTAATGCAATAGATTTTAAGAGAGTTTTGTCTTCGAGCTTAGACTCATTTTTGCAGTATACTATTTTGTGACTCTGTGTAAGTAGGGTTTTACCCTATTCGACTGTGAATAAAGAAATTTATTGTTTATTATATTTTGTGTATATAATATGGTTATTTATTTAAGACCATAATTGTAACTCCTTCATAGAGTAATTTGTAATAATTCTTTGTTGGCTCAGGAGTACGAGCTAGGGTTTTCCTGAATGAAACCCTTGTTTATCTAATTCTTTTAATTTAATTAAATAGGTTCTATTAATTTGTAAAATAAATATTGTTTTAAGTTATTATTATTACTAGTGTATTTTGAGATTTCTTAAATTTGTATCTATTCATATATTCGTTATAAGGACTGTAACCAGTCTGTAATAATTTAATTATTTATTGATATATAATGATCTAAACAAATGGATTATAGCTTAGTTGTTTTTATTTGAAGCAATATATTTAGATTAGGGTTTCAACCCTGTAGTTTTCTTTTGCAGGTATAAACCTGTTGATAATTACAGAACAGTTCTTTACATAGATATGTATTTTATCTATATTAGTTATTATCATATTCTTATTGTTTTATTTACTTAAGCTGACAGATTGAAATTACTCGGAGTTCTTTGAAAAGTAAAAACATAGATTTTGTGACTTAGTTTAGTTTGTTCTTTATAAGTAAATAAACTATGTGATTAATAGCTATATCTTTACTGAACTGAATATAAACAAAGTAGCTTGACTGTGTTTCTTCTACTGCATTTGCAAATAGTTATTAAATAAACACAAAGGATTATATATATATATAACATAATGTACAGCATGAGTGGGCCTAATGGTTAAGGTACAGCATGAGTGGACCTAATGGTTAAGAGCATGTGTTTCCTCTTAGGAGGTCACGGGTTCAAATCCAGAGGGGGGTAGTGTGTGTACACCTCTGTATACTTTAGCATTTAAATCGCTGTGCAGAGGGGGGTCCCTTGTCCCACAAACAAGGGGGTCTCATACACCAATTTGGTGTCTCGCTTGGCGGTGACCTTAAAAATAGATTGTTATATTATTATTATTATTAATACAATTTAATATCCTACATAATTTAGCTTGAAATAAAAAATAATAATCTACTGTATGTAAACACAACATCTTATCTACTAGGGTATTTTCTTAACATAATAATCTTTCTACCTGTACTGGATTACTGCTATTTCTTTTCCAGTATATTTACATAAATAAGCTTATAAAACAATAAACATAGATAACCAGATTATTGTCCTTTTAATAATAACCTACATACTGAAATAAATTACTATGCTATTTTGAAATGCAGAACTACATCTATTCAATTCAGTCTCTTATCATTTTCTTCGTCTACTTTAAATACTATGTCTATGTTGGAGTATGGCCTGGTCCTTCCAGGTGTGGAAAAACACAGATTAGAATTATTTTTCATCTTAACACATTACTATTTCAGATTTATTCCTTCAGTAGTCTAAAGATTACTAACTCTAACATTTACAACTAAATATTTAACATTCATTTAATAGTCAGATTCAGATTTAACTATCTAACACAGTAAAACAAAATAATGTAGAACCTGATTAGGATAGACAACAACAGCATTAGGAGGTCGTTCCTTCCTATCAAACTCTTGGAGAGCACTCAAACAACGCTTCCTCAGGACCCCGGAGCCTGTTCCTGGTCTTCTTGGCTTAGAAATGGTGGAGCATGCAAACAATAGACTATTCCAATGACTCAGTAAAACACTCTGCACTCAGTATTAAGATCCTTCAGCTGAAAAGTTGCACTAGATCACTTAACAATTATCCCCTCAAAATATTTCCACAATTCTCTTCCATTGAATTTCTCTGAAGTACATTCACCTGAATGATCACTTCTATAGAATGAGCAGCCTCAGCTCTCTTCAACAGGCATTTTTATAAACATTGCCTAGGTCTTTTGGGTCAGTTGTCATTAATTGAGCCACCTGCTCTGATTCCACTTTCTTGGGGAATCATGACCGCAAATGTAGGGAGGTTGCCACCTACAATAGTTGGAAGTGGTTTGAGGATGCTGCCACATGTCTGTTTTCTCTCCACCCAGTCTCCTCCACCAATTTGACCAGTAAACACTCTTTTAACAGCTCTCCTAAGCTGTTGTCTCCACCTTTATTTATTTATAATTAAAATATCCAGAATTACATTAAATATCCTTGACTCTGCTGAGTCATCAATTACAACTTAGCATAAAATTTAACATATTGTCCTTAAATAAAATCAAATAAGATAATATTGTTTTTTCAAAAATTGGGGTATGTGACAGAAAGCGATAAGGCAACAAATCTAGGATCAAAAGTTGGTGAGTGGATTATGCAACCTCCTGCAAGGGACCAACTAAACTAGTAATGTCAAGGGTGTAAGTAGGATCCATGCAGGTAATGGTTTAATTATAACAATTGCATGGAGTGTTGAAGGCGAGAGGTCTCACACCTTGTGGTTGTTTAGAAGTTTACCCTACATGCATATAGAAACGTGTCATGCCTATATATGTTGTTATGAGCTTAGTAACCCAAATAAAGTGAGCACTGGTGGTCTCTATTATGGTAGGGCATCCTTTATGAGGTAGTCACAATTAGGCCATAGTATGATTGCATGCATAGTATTCCTAAATACAAGGTAGCATTGAGTGGATATGCATTAAGAGATTTTATAAATCTTGTAGTTACGCAATGAATGGATGCATATGAAAAGCCTAAGTAAATGTTGTAAATATGCATACATAAGTATGGGTGCGAATGTTGTGATGCATTGCATGAATGCATCGAGATAGTGCATGTGTTATTATGACTAACCAATGGTTGAAATGATGAATTGATGATAATTCTAAAATACTTTCAAGATTTGTTATGAATGCAGGATAGTAAGTGCATGAAGAGGGTAGTCATGATCGATTGGCTACCAGAATGCTCCATGGAAGGGCAAAGTGGTACAAATGATACGCCTGTGAAGTAAGGAGTATCTAAACATTTCATTTAATTTGCATAAATGATGTGACTATACCTTGCAATTTAAGTACGATAATGATTCACGTGAAGTAAATGAGTTTTGGTGACATTAATATGCTAACAGCTAGAAGTATTTGAATTCTATAGTTCTGAAAATGCTTCAGTGATTGTTGCAGCAATGAAAAAGTTATATGCATCAAGACTTGCAAGTGTTTGGCTGATTGAAGTTCAGATTTTAGGTAGATTGTTGGGGGCATGGAAATGTGGGTAAGACCACGATGAAGGCTGAAACCTACCATGTGAAAGAGCCAAACCTCATGAGAAGAGTCTCATGGTTGTGAAAATAGTTTGTATGCAAAATGGGTTGTCAATTTCAGATTTGAGAAACTGCTGACAACTACTAATCACTATTGGATTGCATAGAATTGTGTCAGGAGGACGTGTTGTAAGTGGATGAATGAGGATCACCTCATTGCTAAGCAAATCAATTTCTGTAGTAGACAATTGAAAATTCATATTGAATTTAATTACTAATGCCATTGCTTGGTTATGGAACAATCAAATTTGGATTGTATTAGGAGATCATGACTGAATGTTTAGCTACTTGATGATTGTGCCAAGGGTACACATTGCAGGAATACCATGTGTGATAGCATGTAGGATCCAAACTTCATGGGGAGGTTTCCCCTATCTTGGAAATGGGTTTCGGGTGAAACTCCATTGGACATTTTGGAAATGTCCCATATGCACTGCATGTTTGGTAAGAAACATGAGTGAGATGGTATAGATTATGTCGGTAAGACATGTGTGGGATATGGAATGTAAAAGGAGTTGGGATGGCAAACCAAGGGACTGTCAACTCAGAGAAGGGAGCCCCTATTCCTCCTTAACGAAGGAATACTACATCAGCAAATGGATAAGTGTTATGTGACCCTAGCTAAGAATATGCATGTCAAATTGTTAAATTCAATATGCAGAGCATGTTTTGATTTTATTTCCACTATGACAGATTGCTTGAGTATGAATAGGGCCTACATGGCTCACATTGGAAAGGGGTGCACACTTTCCCGATGTCGAGTCATGAAAGGGTTTTCAATATTGACTACACCCTAGGGAGTGGACGCACTCCTGGTGTCTCAATACTTGATAGTGAATGATATGAAATAGGATTACAGTTTTAGAGCAATAATTCTGATGAGTTTGCTTATATTGCTTGTGTTGGCAGTCTAAACAGATGCAGTCTAGTTGTTGATATAAGTGCATTGTTGATATAAGTGTATTGTTGATATAAGTCCATTGTTGATATAAGTGCATGGCCTAATAAACCCAACTGTGTTGGCTTGGCTGATTTGTTCCTTCCCAGTCAGCATGAAGGTGTACTGGTTGGACATTAATTATTTGATGTTGAGGAGTATCCTGCATCCTTACCTAACATCCAAGTCCATAGGCAATTCCAAGGCTTGAAAATCAAAGCGGGACCCTGTGGACCAACAAGGAAACACACAATACAGATAAGTATTGGATTATCTTGCAACTTCTTTCTTATGAATATACTTGTGTATATGGTTTGGTTATAATCTTCTAACTCTTGTTTAAAGACAAACCGATGAGAATAAACTAAACATGTGAATCTATTAAATGTTTGAATATAGGTATCGTTGGAAGCGAGGACTATGAGGGCATCTAGGGGTGCATGTGGACATGTGACTTTCCTGAAGAGCTCAGAATGAGCGATAATGAAAAAGGCGCTAGTGGGACTGTGAAGGCTCTAGCAGCCAAGAGTTGTAGATGAACCATGTGGAGAGACTCCATGGTTGAGAGGTCTGGAATAGACTAGAGACACTAAGTGTCATGGACAAAAGGGGTTGGTCCATCATTCACGGTGAAGTGAAAGAGGCTAAGAGCATAAAAGCCATAGTGGTGGTGTGGGTTCCAGAATAGAACAAGACAAAGAGGGGAAAAACTCTTGCTGCTCTCTCTTTCCTTTTTTTTGATATACTTATGCATTATGAAAACAGAAGATTGTTGAATGCATGTATGGCTGAAAATAGAATGTGTTTATTTGCTTAAAATAAATTATGAATGCTGGAATAGTTAATTCCCTGCCTAAGATTGGACATGAATGAGCTCATGTGCCTGTTGGGAAGGCATGAAAAGTATGAAAGTCTCCTGGATAAGACTTGGAATGCCATGCCAATTGGGAAATCAATTAACTAATATTAATGGCTATATTATGCTTGGTCTAATAGATTTACAATGATGCATTTCACACGTGAGAAAAGTGAAATCCAGTCATGCATATTGATCATGGTAGCAGACCAAAAGCTATTGGACTTGGCTGGAAGTCTCCTTCAAACAATTGCCAAGACCCAATAAAATCTTGGAGAGATGCTCAAGATACAAAAAAGGCAGAATGAGATGAACCACCATATTTTGCAAGACTCTATTTGTTTGCAAAAAGAGGTAAAAAGCCTTCTGGGAGAAATCCGTAAGGGAAAGGAAAGTGGATCAATGATGAGGCATTCATCCAATCGGTCCATGAAGAAACGTTCTAGGCATGAAGACTCAAAGGAAATTGAGCAAGTAAAGATGGAGCAGCAAGCGAAATGCTGGAAATGTGGAGGACATCATTATCGCCAGGACTTCCCAACAAGGGAACATCAGGATGTTAGCAGCCACAAAGTTCCTAGACTTGGGGATGAGCCGAAAGCTGAGAACCAGTAGGAGAAGCTCGTGGAAGCCAAAGGGATTGATCCAGAAACTTCAAAGTAAATAATTGAACAAAGGACAGATCTGCAAAATTTTGAAATTTTGGATATGTTAATTGTATATGTATTCCAAAGTATTGGAACACCGAGGACGATGTTATTCCAAGGGGGAGGGGATTGTAATACCCCGGTTTTGACCCTGTTTGCATTAAAAGGTACATGATGTATATATTGTAATTAATCGTGGTGAGGAGCTAAAGGCAAAAGCCCCACCATCAATTTGGTTGTGTTATGTTTTGGCGATTGGAATCGTTGTCGATGGTATATCATGTTATCTGGCATGTTATAGTTTTGGCATCATGTAAATATGCACTTTAATTAAAATGAACCTACAACCAGCTACGACGGTGCAACGATAATGAAAAGGGCATGATTTTTCTAAGGATAAGGGGGGGGATTGTTAAACCTTGGGCCTATGGGGAAAATCCATGTGTCGGCTATTGAACCCATTTGGTTGTCACCCACCCTTTTTGTCTTACTCACCTTTCCTTGTCTTATCATCCAACTACCACATTAAACCCCTGATGTTAGTTGGGGCAGTTATTGCTGTGTAGTGGTGGATGTGGCAGGACTGTCAGTCCTTGCCCACATGCCCACTCCACCAGCAGACTCTCCATCTTCACGTGGGCAGGGAAACTGCTACGCCTTCTTCCATCCTTGTCCATCCTCATGCAGGGGATCATTCTATTTTTCCTCATGCACCGACTGGAGTTGTCTTCCTCACGCATAGGTTGGGGATTCTTCATCGTTTCCTCTCGCAGAGAGATAGGGACGTTGTTTACTATCATCCACGAGTTTTCATGTGTATGAACCATTTGGAATTTTGGACTGTGCGTATATATTTTTCCTACCATTATCGTGGCTCAGGATGTATGCTCCCCTCTCTAGGCTAAACGTTAGATTTTCTTCTTCCATTTTCGGGCTGTGTAATTTTCCTGTTGTTTCATTGCTGAGACTAGGGTTGTTGTTTTCCCCATGTTGTTCGTTGTTGTGGGTTTATTACATTTTGGTTTGTTGTGTGGTTCATTCATGTTGTGGTCACTGTTGGTTCATCCATGAATGTGGTTGGTGTTGGTTTCATCCACGATTTGGTTGCTGTGGAATCCATTACATTTTGGGTTGCTGCTGAGTTTTTTTGGCCACGCTAGGGCCAGGAACAACTCTGGATCACTTTTTTAGCCTAATATTCTTTCACCATTTGGTTGCCATCTCGTTTCCACATAGCCGTGAACTGTTTGGTTTTGCTGCATGCATGCAGTGGTTGGTCCTCAGACTGTTTTTGAATGGGATTGAAGGCTTGGGTTGCTTGATAAACCTGGTGTGTTTGGGAATCACACAAACGGAGCTAAAGAGTTGGCTTTCTTCTCCACAACCCCTGAATAGCACTAGAAGGGAGGTCAGGGCCTGAGGGACTGTGTAGCAGAGAAGGGACTAATTTCCTGGTGTTGGGTGTGTGTGGGTGTCCTAGAATTCAGGCTAGTTCTGGTGTAGGAGTCCTTAGCTCTTCAATGAGCTCACCAGTTTAGCATTCAGCTTTTCCCAGTTCCTTGACGGCCTGATAAACCCTACTGTGTTGGCTTGGCTGATTTGTGTATCCTTGGCTATGTGTAAGCCTGCTTAGTCCCTTATTCCTTGGGGACTCATGCCCAGCTCATGGGTGGCAGTGTTGCTGAGAGATTGATGAGCACACTGGCCTATGGTTGGGTGGAACGTTGCAGCAGCGTAGCTGGTTGCGGGATGAGTTCTTGATAAGATAAGTATTCTTGACTACCTTGTTTCTACAATCATATTTGATGTTTAATGAATTATGGTGAACATGTTAAATGTTGGAATGTATGATTTTTCTTCCATTGTATGTTAAGCCATTATGCATCTCTGGATGTTTTTACTTCCAAGCATTTTATTTCAGTTATATATATGTACATGTTCATGGGGCTAGTTTCCCGGATAGTTACTGGCATTGTAGCGTCCTCTTCGTCGGTCGGAGGGTCGGGGACGTTACACTTTTTATATGCTTCCGCCATAACAATGCTTAAATCATTCAGTCAAATCTTGTCCCCAACGTGCACCTAGGAATGACCTAGATCATTGGTATCAGATCTTGACCTTGTTCCGAGCTTAAGTTACATCAACACTTCCATCGGAATTATTTAACTTATTCCTGTTCAATCATGCTCGCAAACTCAGCAACACAAGCAGACACTTCTTTCAACTTCAGAAAATATGGTCAAAGAAACAGACAATAGACATGCTACTCACGAGACAAAAAAACTCATAGAAAAAGCATTGGATCACTAGCAGACTGAAATGTTCACCCAGTTTAGCGAGATTCTCATGCGAGTCGCTTCGAACTTTGGGGAATCCTAGACATGACCTCAGTTTGATAAAATCATCCCTTCAAAGAGATAATGAATATGGACATAATGAATCTTGAAGGAAATATTGACACGGAATCCATCGACAATTGGGTACAACAACTAGAATCTTACTACTCTGTGAATCAACTCTTCGAAGTGAAAAATATCACCATTGCATCCTTAAAGATGTCAACCTCCATACATTGCTGGTGGGAAAATTTATCGACAAATATGGAAAAAGAAGGAGACCCCATAGACACATGGGTAAAATTTGTCAAATATGTCTTAAAGGATTTCTACCTACCCAAGTATCTTGAACATCAGTATAAGAAGTAGTAGCAACTAAGGAAATGGAAATAACAGTCTGTATAGAGTTACACCGGCAATTTCTATCAACTCATGGTTAGACTTGGCGTCCAAGAAGAAGAGAAATTTCTCGTCCTAAATTACCTCGATGGTTTATCCCTGTACATTCAATAAGAGATGGAGTTTCTGACTGTCAGTATGCTTCTGGATGCATTTCATTATGCCATCAATCTTGAAGCTAAAAAAAAAAGGAAAATCATGTTTCGCGAACAAGCCAACATGTCGAACATCTGACAAGAAGTCACCAGCTGACTCCGACAAGTTTAACAACCCTTCTCAGCTGAATCGGCCAAAGCCTGACCACCAAAAGAAGAAATTTCAGAAAGATAGGAGGGATTGCAGCAAACAATCTCCTACCAAGAAATGGTGTGATTATCACAATTCAGCATGGCATGATACATCAAAATGCAAAGCTCGGAAGACATTTTTTTCAAAATTGTCGACATTTGACTTGTCTAACGGAACCCTGGTAGAATCTGATCCAAATGCATCAACCCTCTTGGCTTCGACTTTGACTACTCTGACCACCTCGACTATCGTCGATGAGGAGGAAAGAATACACCTATTCCATACACAGATATGGGTTTTGAAAAATCCCTTACATCTGATTGTGGATAATGGTAGCCAGAAGAACTTCATTTATGAATATCTTGTGAAGCAATTAGGTCTTCTCACTGCTCCACATCCTCAACCTTACAATATCGGTTGGATGAAGGATGGACAGGAACTAAGAATCACACACCATTGCAGAATTGACTACTTCAATAAGCCTTTTGAAGATGAAGTACTCTGTGATGTGGCACCGCTTTTCATAGCCGATGCCCTATTCAGAAAACCTTACCTATGGGATTGACATGGTACATATCAGTCACAGACTCCGCAGGTGATTTTCAAAATTTAGAATCAATGGTATGGCATACCGGAGCGAAAACCCACATCAACGATTGCTATGATATCTACCAAACGAACAAAGAAGCTTATCAATCATGCTCAAAAGTTTGCCTTAATTATGATAAAGCCTCAACATTCTAGGAAAACTGCAGCAACAAGTTGACTCACCAACCAACGCAACTCCTAACAACATCAACAAATCAATCGCATTCTTAAGGTATACCAAAATGTATTTCAAGAGCTGAATGGAGTACCTTTGCATTGTCAGGTAAAACACTCCATTGAACTTGTTCTTGGTTCTTTATTACCTAACACATATGTTTACAGAAGATCCATTCTCAAGAACAAAGAAATTCATAGGCAAATCTAGGATTTGATCAACAAGGGTCATATTCGCCCCAGCTCCTCTCGTTGTGGAAGTCCAGCCATCTTAGTTCCAAAGAAAGACGGGACTTGGTGCATGTGAATCGACTATCGGGATCTCAACAAAATTTTAGTAAAGAAAAGATACCCTCTTCCACGGATAGATGAAATCATTAACAATCTGAAAGGTGTTAAGTTCTTTATAAAACTCGACTTCAAGTCGGGATACCATCAAATTCTGATCGAGTCCACTGATGTATGGAAAAAGGCTTTCAAAACCAAGGAAGGATTGTTTGAATTGTTAGTCATTCCTTTCAACTTAACCAATGCACCTGCAACCTTCATGAGATATTGTAACGAACATAAAATAAATATAATAATTAAATAATTAATAATAAACATAATTAAGATGAAAATACATGACCTTTCATTCACAATTCCCAAGCCCTATTTAAAAGGCGGGTTATCGACCATTGTAATCATCTTTCATCCTATCATTAATATATACTTTCCTTATGGCTTATCGAATATTCGAGGTGTTTTGGTGAATAATATTGTATGAGCGAATAATTATTCGCTTCAGTGGTATTAGAGCCTCGTTGGCTAGATCCCGGCCTTTGGCCTTAATTCTCAAACCTTGTCTAATTTTTGGCTTGTAGCCTTATTTTAGGGTTTCCCTAAAATATTGGACATTGTCCAAAAGAAAAAGAAAAACGTAAAAAAAGATAAAAGAAAAAAAAAGTAAAAAAACAAAAGAAAGGAAAAGGAAAAGGAAAGTTAAAAAAGACAAGATAAAGTAAAACAAACACATGGTTTTTCTTTCCAGCTTCAACCCAGGTTTTGCTTTGATTTGAATTATTATAATATATTTATAATTGTTCAATTTTTTGTGTTATTATATAAAATAATAAAATAAAGATTTTTATTATATAATAATTAATACAATAATTAATTATTATTTTAAAAAACTATATATTAAACTATATATATAGTTTATAAAAACATTAATATAATTATTAATTAATTAATTATTAATTAATTAATTAATAATTATTATTATAAAAAGAAATAATTATTATTATTATTTATAATAATTTTTTTTGGAAATAATAATAATTAATTAATAATTATTATTATTATTTATAATAATTTTTTTTGGAAAAAAAAAGTTATTTAACCTAACCAGAAGAAGACCAATTATCATTGAAAAAAGGAAAACAAATTCAAAAAAATCGACGACTATCTAGTGTCAAAGAAATAAGAAATCATCGAATCTGGTTTGCAAGTACAAATAGAGAAATTAGAAGCCAAATTAAAGCGATGTCGAAGAGACAATGAATAATTACAAGACATGAATATGAAATTAGAAGTACTCATTAAATTACATAAGATGCAAAAAGAGCGCAAGGAACAAAAAATTTCCAACCAAAACAATCATATAGAAAAATTGCCAGCCCAAATTAAGAAATTAAAAGACGAAAATGATTTCAATCAGAGACAAAAAAAAATAAAGATATAAGGAAAGAAATAATTGATTATGAAGAAAATAATATGCTTGAACAAAATCATTAACGACAGAGATGAAGAACTGACGCACATACAACAGAAATTAGAAGATCAAGAATCAGTGGTCGACCAGTATCGACAACAGATAAAAGTTCTTCAACAACAAAACAATGACTCTAGAAAGTAACACAAGATAGAGATCGCAAAGAGTAATAAAACAATATCCAACAATTCTGAAGAAATTTTCAGATTAAGAAATCATAACAAAACCCTAATTACAAAAATCAAAAAATCAAAAAATAGTAGCAAGTGTTAGTTTTTCAACATTAAGCTAGCATTATGTTAGGATCTTTAATGAGAGAACAACAAGTACAACAATCAAACACAAGAGACAATGAACACAGTTTTTTTCATCGGGGAAACCATAAATGGAGAAAACCCCGCAACTTCCTCAGAGATAGAATCAGCACAAGATGTAAAACCCCAAAATAGTAAGATGCACTCCCGACAGCAGTAATATTCTTTTTGTCTAGCCCCAGTGTCTTCTCCTTCCTCAACTATGTGCTACACTTGAGTGTGTGAGTGATGTGTACTAAATAGAGACCCCAACTCTCTATTTATATTAATCTCGACATGACTAAAACCCTACTAGGGCCGACCTCTACTAGGAGAGTCTAATAACCCTAGTGCCCTGGAACTGCGAGGACTTTAACCCTTACACAATCAGAGGGTTACCCACTATGACTTGACATGACTTGTTTACATTATTGATTTTCCCGATCGGAACATCTAGGCATGACAACATGACTCAATTACATAATAAATACATCCCGGAATAAACATCGGGTTACAATACATAAGATACATAGATGAATACATTCCGAAGTTATAAATACATCAACACTCCCTCTTAACTAGGAAGGTATTCTTTCAACACAATTTTCAGCACTAGTCTTCTTCTCTGTATCAACTGGATCATCTCGTCATCTGCATCTCGAGTCTTCTGAGTCTTCAAGTCATCTTCGTCTTCAAGTCATCTTCATTCTTTGAATCTGGATCATCATCACTGGACCTGGATCATCTCTCGATCTGGATCATCTCTCGATCTGGATCAACATCACTGGATCGGGATCATCACTTCATCTGGATCATCATCACTGGACTGGATCTGGATCATCACTCGATCTGGATCATCATCACTGGACTAGATCTGGATCATCACTCGATCTGGATCATCACTGTTGGATCTGGATCATCACTCGATCTGGATCATCACTCGATATGGATCTCTCAGAATCATCATAACTAGATCTGGATCTCATCCATTCATCATCATGTGTGCTATCTCACCATAGAAAGTTATACAGATCCAACCTTCTTTCATGTCGGTTGTAGGCCTAGCCATCAGGTAGGTCTTTGCCCAGCACTTACATCTGACCTACTCATCAGAAAGGCACGCCCATCACTCACATCTGATCATGTAGTAACCTACAGTCACATCAAAAATGCCCTACACTCACATCTGACATGGAAGGAACTGAATTTTCTCACCATGATAGAATGGCCCACACTTACATATGACATGGAAGGAACTGAATCCTCTCACCATGACAGAATGGCCCGCACTTACATCTGACCTGGAAGGAACCAAATCCTCCACCCTCATTAGAAATGCCCCCAGTACCAGACTGAGCTACCTGGTAACGGACCAGGTGCCTCCACTCTCCCGAAGAGTGGCAGTTGCCCTTACATCTGTCCTACTCGACAGAATGGCCAGTAGTCGTATCTGACATGGAAGGAACTGAATCCTCTCACAATGAAAGAATGGCTCAACCCTTACATCTGACCTGCTCTTCAGAATGGCTTTGGGACTCATCACTTTCCCTTGGAGGAAACCTCGATCTGGAGAACCCCAAGCTTCTCCCTGAAGTACTCGAACTTCACTCTGGCCAATGGCTTCGTCAACACATCAGCTATCTGTTCCTCTGTCGCAACATACTAGAGCTTCATTGCTCCTCTCTGCACCATATCCCTGATATAGTGATATTTGATCTCAATGTGCTTCGAATTGTCATGGAACACTAGATTCTCTAACAACTTCACGCAAATCTTGTTGTCACAATGTATACAAGTAGCATCCATCTGGAGATCAAACAAATCAGACAGTAGCTTCTGCAGCCATACTACCTCACAACTAGTTGAACAAGCTGCGACATACTCTGCTTCAACTATACTCAGTGCCACACAGGATTGCTTCCTGCTAAACCAAGAGATCACAACTGATCCCATACTGAAGCAACACCCTGATGTTCTCTTCCTATCGATGGCACTGCCTACCCAATATGAATCAACATAACCCTCCAGGTTAATCTTTTGATTTGCATCGTACTTGAGCCCATAATCAACTGTACCCCTTAGGTACCTCAGAATGTGCTTTGCAGCAATCAAGTGAACATTTCTCGAATCTATCAAGAACTGGCTCAAGGTGTTCACAGCAAATCAAATGTCTAGTCTCATGTTCGTCGGGTACATCAATGACTCAATCATCTGACGATACATCGTAGCATCAACCGACTCTGATGAAGCATCACTCAATAGCTTCAAGTTTGATGCCATAGGTGTGGCCATAGTCTTGCAATCCATCATCCCAAACCTCTTCAGGATCTCTACTACATACTTCCCTTGTCCAAGGAAGATTCCATCCGCACTCTGCCACACCTCCATACCTAGAAAGTAATGCATCATACCCAAGTCCTTCATCTCGAACTCGACAGCAAGCTTTCTCTTCGTATCAGTAATCAACCCATCCATACCTGTCATAAACAGATCATATACATATAGTAGAAGCATCATTGGGTTGCCATATTCAACCTTGTAGTAAAGGTTGGAATCTGCTTTACTCTTGGTAAAGCCCAAACTGGATAGAAAGCTATCAATTATGCCATACCACGTCCTGGGTGCCTGTTTCAAACTGTACAGGGCTTTCTTCAATCTGCATACATGATATTCTATGTCATGTGTCTCAAAACCGAGTGGTTTTTCTACATACACTTCCTCTTCCACTACACCATTCAAGAAAGCAGACTTGACATCCATCTGGTGTATCTTCCATTTCATCACTGCAGCCAGATCAAGTACTGATCTGATGGAAGTGTATCTGGATACAAGTGCAAAGGTTTCTTCATAGTCTATTCTCTCTTTCTGAGAGAAACCTCGAGCTACAAATCTTGCCTTATATTTTTCAATGCTCCCATCTGCAGCATGTTTGATATTGTAGATCCATTTGGAAGTTACAACTGACTTCCCATCTGGTCTTGGGACAACATCCCAAACATCATTCTTCATGATCAATTGGTACTCTTCGAACATAGCATCCTTCCATTCTTTCCGTTCTGCCACTTCTTCATAACTCGAAGGTTCTTTATCAATGAAAGCACATAGTAAAGCTACATACCCAGAACAGGATCTGGTCCTCTTTCTTTCTCTGTGATTCTCTTCTGGAGCCCCATATCTTTCCGCACCTTGGATAAGTTCTCGTACCCAAGCACGTTTCCTCTTATGAGGATTCTTCTCTAGAGGTGGATCTACAGGTCTTTGTGGTTCTTCAAATTCTCGATCTTCTTCTCGAGTTTCTTCATTCATGGTTGTATCATGAATTCTGGGTGCTTATGCTTCTTCAGGTTCTTCAGTAGGTCTCTTTCTGGATTTTTTGTAAGCTGTGTCTTCATCAAACGTCACATCCTTGCTGATGTCAATCTTCTTGTACCCTGGGAAATATATTCTGTAAGCCTTTAAGCTTTCAGAGTATCCCACAAATATACCCTTCTTTCCTGAAGGATCTAATTTATTCCTCTTCTCTTTTGGAATGTGGATGTACACAGGACAGCCAAATATTCTGAGATGACTGACTTTTGGTTTCTTTCCAGAGAAGACTTCTTCAGGAGTCTTGTTCTCAAGTACTCTATGTGGAGTACGGTTCTGTACATACACCGTTGTTCTAGCAACTTCCACCCAAAGATGCATAGGAAGGTCTTGATCATTAAGCATTCCTTTTGCAGCTGCCATGATAGTTATGTTCTTTCATTCCGCAATCCCATTCCATTGTGGATTATAAGGAGTGGACAACTCCCTCTTAATCCCTGACTCTTTGCATATCTCTTTGAATTCATTCGAAGTGAATTCTCGGCCATTATCTGATCGATGGTCTTGATCTTCTTTTCAGTATGGTTCTCGATCAAGGCTTTGAATTCCTTTAAGTTACTGAATACTTCGTCTTTGTTCTTCATGAAGTAAACCCATGTCTTCCTAGAAAAGTCATCAATAAAAAAAACATAATATGCATACCCGCTTAGAGAGTTTGATGAAATAGGACCACATACATCGGAGTGGATGATTTCCAATATTCCTTTTGCTTTGATTTCACTGCTTGGAAATGTCTTCTTTGTATTCTTTCCTTTTGCACATCCTTTGCAGACCCCATCATGTTTTGCTTGGATTTCTGGAAGACCTTTGATAGCTTTGCTTGCAACAGGTAGTGCTCTATAATGCACATGTGCAAGCCTTCTATGCCAAAGTTCACTTGGCTCTACTGTTTCATGGACCAAGGCTTGTTCTGGATGGCCCTTCAATTTGTACAATCCTCCTTCTTGTTCTCCAATCACTACCGCATCATTGATAGTCTTTCCTTTTGGCCACATGATGCTTGACCATATATGAATGCAACCCGCATTCCTTTTGCATCTAATGCTGATAGGGAGAGAAGGTTCTTCTTGAGTCCTGGCACAAACAATACTTCTTTCATTGTTAGAGACTTTCCAGAGTCTAATTTATAGGAAGATTCCTCACTACCTTTTATTGGATATTGGTAGTCATCTCCTAGCTTTACCTTGTGAGGTGATTCATGTTCTCACAGTCTCACAAAAGATTCCTTGAATCCATTCATATGTTTGGAAGCCCCACTGTCTATAATCCAATCATCACTTCCATGAGTAATGTTACCTGTGAGAGCGGATATCAGAACATATTCATCCTCGCTTGAAGAATATTCACTTTCATATCTGGATCTCTTCCTGGATGGTTCATCATCCTCTGTAGCATGAGCATGATGTCTTCTTTTGTTGCTCTTCTTTATTATCTTCTGTTTTTTAGGACAATTCCTTGCATAGTGTCCTGCTTCATCACATGTATAGCATATGATCCTAGATACATCTTTTCTAGTGTTATCTTTGTGAGAGTGCTTACCTTTGGAGCTATGAGGTCTTCTTTTGCTTGACTTGGAGTGAGACTTGGAGTGTACCGTGAGATCTTGGTCTTCACTTCCCATCTTCTCCTCTCGAGCTGATATCCAAGCTTATTCTTGAGAGTACTCTTTCCATAGTCTTATGAACTTGAATAACTTCTTTCTAGCACAAATTTCTTGGATGAAAGAATCCCATGACCTAGGAAGGCCATTCAAGGTAGTCATTACAATCTCTGCATTTTCCACTTCTTCATCAACTGCTTCTAGTTTCTCTTTGATCTGAGAAACTCTTGTGAAGTAAGACTGGATTGTTTCTGCATTCTGAATCTTCACATTCTTCAGTTGGTTTCTCAGGTTCATCTTCCAGTTTATGTTCTTCCCTTCAAACAATTTGGTTAGGGCATCAAACATAGCTTTAGGTGTCTTGAGAGAGGACACCTATGGGATAAGGTGATCCTTGATAGAATCAATAATGATCCTCTTTTCCATAACCATATTCTTCTTATGTAAGGCCTTTGGCTCATCTCCCTCTGGAACTGGAACCTCCTCATGGATGTAGGAGTCTAACTCATTCTCTTCCAAGACCAGGGAGATCCTATACTTCCAAGCTTGGAAGTTATCAGCTCCCTCAAGTTTTTCATCAAGCCTGGTATGATGAGACATCTTAACTGAGAACCTCAAATGGAAATACAAAAGATTTTAGATCTTACCAGGTTCAAGATGTCAGATCTGAAACTTGAGCTGAGATCCTGCAGAGCTGGTTCAGGAGCAGATTAGGGTTTTTCTTTTCCGAAGTTCTATCCACCCAAATGCTTTGAAATTTGTCCCTAACTTTGATTTTGGGGAGGACATCAATCCAGGCATGGGCTCATTGAAAATTTCCTCTTCTATGAAAAGCCCTAATTTTCAACAGTAGTAATAGGTCCAAAATTGAAAATCAGAATTGGATTCTGCTTCGACAGAAAGATGTTCCCTTAGGAGGAGAGTTATTCCACCTTACTTTTGCTGAAAATATGTGGAGGAAGATCCACAAAATAGGAAGCCCTAGTTCCCACAGCTGCACAGTGTCTTCTTCTCAGGTTAGCTCTAATACCATGTTAGTTTTTCAACATTAAGCTAGCATTATGTTAGGATCTTTACTGAGAGAACAACAAGTACAGCAATCAAACACAAGAGACAATGAACACAGTGTTTTTCATCGGGAAAACCATAAATGGAGAAAACCCCGCAACTTCCTCAGAGATAGAATCAGCACAAGATGTAAAACCCCAAAACAGTAAGATGCACTCCCGACAACAGTAATCTTCTTCTTGTCTAGCCCCAGTGTCTTCTCCTTCCTCAACTATGCGCTACACTTGAGTGTGTTAGTGATGTGTACTAAATAGAGACCCCAGCTCTCTATTTATACTAATCTCAACATGACTAAAACCCTACTAGGGTCGACCTCTACTAGGAGAGTCTAATAACCCTAGTGCCCCAGAACTGAGGCAACTTTAACCCTTACACAATCGGAGGGTTACCCACTATGACTTGACATGACTTGTTTACATTATTGATTATCCCGATCAGAACATCGGGGCATGACAACATGGCTCAATTACATAATAGATACATCCAGGAATAAACATCGGGTTACAATACACAAGATACATAGATGAATACATTTCGAAGTTACAAATACATCAACAACAAGAGGGAACACTCTGGTGAAGACCTCGAAGGAAAAATACTAGAAAAGCAGGAAGAAAACCATTGTCTAAATAATCATAATCAAGAACTACAGGACCAAATCAAGGAGCTAGAAATTGGAAAAAGGTCACAAGAGGAAAGAATCAAAAAGATTCAGAATCATAAACAATCTACTGGAGAACCAAGACGCACAATCTAGGAAAATGCATCCAAAAATTAAATTAAGGAAGTGAAGATAGTCCTCGCCACAGTCCAAAAGAAAGAAGAACAAACAACACCTACACCTTATAGACATCCGAATTATAATCGTCATTTTGACCAACGACAGGGTCAAAATGGATATTCACAGAAGACTTATGTGGACATGCGAAAATATCGACATACTAAGCAACAATTGAGACGAATTATCCCACAAAAATATATCAGAGCGTCGATAAAAATAGATCTGGGATGGACCATAGCAAATACGTTGTGACAATTCTCTTTGGGAATCCGTAATTCGAATCAGCTCATCTCCTCAAATGTTGAAAATATAAAAGGGAAAGAATTCTAAGACGACATATTAAAATAAATCAGACATTGACGTCAAATACATCTTTGAGGACAGATTCCCTTAAGGGGAAGGCAATGTAACGAACATAAAATAAATATAATAATTAAATAATTAATAATAAAAATAATTAATATGAAAGGACATGACCTTTCATTTAAAATTCCCAAGCCCTATTTAATAGGCGGGTTATCAACCATTGTAACCATCTTTCATCCTATCATTAATATATACTTGCCTTATGGCTTATCGAATATTCCAGGTGTTTTGGTGAATAATATTGTATGAGCAAATAATTATTCACTTCAATGAAATAATTATTATTTATAATAATTATTTTTGGAAAAAAAATGTTATTTAACCTAAGAAGAAGAAGACCAATTATCGTTGAAAAAAGGAAAACAAAATCAAAAAAATCGACTACTATCTATAGTCCAGACGACCATCTAGTGTCAAAGAAATAAGAAATCACGGAATCTGGTTTGTAAGTACAAATAGAGAAATTAGAAGCCAAATTAAAGCACTATCAAAGAGACAATGAAGAATTACAAGACATGAATATGAAATCAGAAGTACTCATTAAATTAGATAAGATGCAAAAAGAGTGCAAGGAACAAAAAATTTCCGACCAGAACAATCATATAGAAAAATTGTCGGCCCAAATTAAGAAATTAAAAGACGAAAATGATTTCAATCAGAGACAAAAAAACCAAGATATAAGGAAAGAAATAATTGATTATGAAGCAGAAATAATACGCTTGAACAAAATCATTAACGACAAAGATGAATAACTGACGCACATACGATAGAAATTAGAAGATCAAGAATCAGTGGTCAACCAGTATCGACAATAGATAAAAGTTCTTCAACAACAAAACAGCGACTCTAGAAAGGAACACAAGTTGGAGATCACAAAGAGTAATAAAACAATATCCAACAATTCTAAAGAAATTTTTAGATTAAGAAATCATAACAAAGCCCTGATTACAAAAATCAAAAAATTGAAAAATAGTAGCAAGAGGGAACATTCATGTGAAGACCTTGAAGGAAAAATACTAGAAAAGAAAGAATAAAACCAGTGTATAAATAATCGTAATCAGGAACTACAGAACCAAATCAAGGAGCTAGAAATTGGAAAAAAGCCGCAAGAGGAAAGAATAAAAAAGATTCAGAATTATAAACAATCTATTGGAGAACCAAGAAGCACAATCCAGGAAAATGCATCCAAAAATCAAATTGAGGAAGTGAAGACAGTCCTCGCCGCAGTCCAAAAGAAAGAAGAACAAACAACACCTACACCTTATAGACATCTTAATTATAATTGTCATTTTGACCAACGACAGGGTCAAAATGGATATTCACAGAAGACTTATGTGGACATGCAAAAATATCGACATTCTAAGCAACAATTGAGACGAATTGTCCCACAAAAAGATCTTAGAGCTCCGAAAAAAATAGATCTGGGATGGACCACAGCAGATACGATGCGACAATTCTCTTGGGGAATCCATAATTCGTATTGGCTCATCTCCTCAAATGTTGACAATACAAAAGGGAAAGAATTTCGAGACGACAGATTAAAATAAATCAAACATTGATGTCAAATAAATCTTTGAGGACAAATATTCCCTTAAGGGAAAGGCAATGTAACGAACATAAAATAAATATAACAATTAAATAATTAATAATAAAAATAATTAAGATGAAAGGACATGAAATTTCATTCACAATTCCCAAGCCCTATTTAATAGGTGGGTTATCAACCATTGTAATCATATTTCATCCTATTATTAATATATATATTATTGTGGCTTATTTAATATTCCAAGTATTTTGGTAATATTATTTGTGTGAGCGAATAATTATTCGCTTCAAGAACAAATAAATTCACAGGAAAATCCAGTATTTGATCAACAAGGGTCATATCCACCCTAGTTCCTTTCCTTGTGGAATTCCAGCCATCTTAGTTCCAAACAAAGACGAGACTCGACGCATGTGCATCGACTATCAGGATCTCAACAAAATTTTAGTAAAGAACAGATATCCTCTTCCACGGATAGATGAAACCATCGACAATCTGAAAGGTGTTAATTTCTTTACGAAACTCGAATTCAAGTCAGGATACCATCAAATTCTGATCAAGTCCACGATATATGGAAAAAGGATTTCAAAACCAAGGAAGGATTGTTTGAATTAGTATCCATTCCTTTCAGGTTAACCAATGCACCTGCAACCTTCATGAGATATATGGATGACCTTCTACGACCTTTCATCGGCAAGTGTGTCGTTTTCTATCTTGAAAATATCTTGATTTTCAGACAATCATGGGAAGAACATGTTAGACAGCTTCAACAAGTCTTCGACACTCTCCAACAACATCAACTATATCTGAACATGGAAAAATGCTCATTTGTGATGACCAACATCAAATATTTGGGGTGTGTAATTGACTCTGCAAGCATTCATGTCGATCCAAAAAAAGTACAGATCCTCAAAGATTCATTCCTCAAAACATTCATGAACTAAGAAGTTTTATTGGTTTGTAAAAATTCTATTGACGGTTCATACTTGGCTTCAGCCACATCACATGGCCTTTGAATCAATTGACGAAAAGAAATGGCAAAATTGTATTTAAATGGACACCAACACAATAACAAGATTTTTAACAACTCAAAAACAAGCTTTGTACTGCACCAGTACTTGTGTTACCTAATTTGCATCATCCCTTTGAGATTGAGACGGACACATCGGACTATGCTCTTGGTGTAGTGATCGCTCAGTCAAGTCACCCATTCATGTTTCATTCTGAAACTTCCAATGACACCATTAGAAGGTATTCTACGTATGAAAAAGAATTGTCCACCATTCTGCAAGCTCTTAAACAATGGAGACACTACATTCTTGGAAAGGAAACGGCCATCATCACTGACCATAAATCTTTGCAGTTCGCTTTGTCCCAGTCGAAACTACAGGAAAACGTAACAAATCAAGTGGATTAATTACCTTCAACAATTTCAGTTGGTAATTAAGTATCAGAAAGGCAAATCCAATGCCGCATCCGATTGTTTCAACAGACCTCTCACATACCCCAAATTGCAAAAACGTTTTTTGTTTTAGGAGACATTATGTTTTAATTTTATTATAAATTTTGTAATTAATGACCAAGTGGGGTCAAGGATAATTGCATGTAATTGCTGACTGTTTTATTAATTAATAAATGAAAGATGAGACAACATCTTAAGGAGGCTATTAAATGAGTGTTTTACTGGCCACTTGGTGGAATAGGCTGGGTTGAGAGCAGATTGACACTTGGAAGCATCCTCAAACTACTTCTAGCTGTTGCAGGAGGAAACTTCCCTATTTTTGTGGTCATGTTCCCCAAGAAAGTGGAACAAGAGCGGGTGGCTCATTAAGTGAAAATTGACCCAAAAAAAACTTCCCATTGAATTCAGCTGAGGCTGCTCATTATTTTACTTGTGAAATTTTTGAGTGAAATTAGTGCACAAGAAATTCGATGGAGGGGACAAGCATAAGTTTTTGAGTGAAAAGTGTTCAAGTTCTGAACTAGTGCAGCTGATTTGAGCTGAGTTCTTACTGCTACATGCAGGAAGATTACTGTTGATTACTATGTGGAGTTGCAGAGGTTTCTAAACCAGTTCTCTCACCCAGTGCTTTCAACCAGGTGGACCAATAGATAGGCTCGGGGGTCCTAAGATTTGTAGTTCAGCTATCTTCAGGAGTTGGTTGGGAGGAACAGGATCCTTAAGTTGTTGTCTCCTCTACTACATTTACAGGTTCTACATGTTCTTTCTAATTTCTCTATGCAAGTTTAGGAACAAGAAGGATGAATTTAGGAAATAATATGTTTATGTGTCTGCTTCATCTGTTATTAAAATTACTTGGAGAAAATATTTTACTGTTGAAAGATAGATGAATTCTGGATTAGAATGAATGATTAGGGTTAAATTCAAATTTATTGATGAATAAAATACCTAACTGTATTTTTCCACACCATCAAGAAGGTAGTACTCTAGTACAGTAGGTGAGATTAAATTATGATGGATAAATCAAATCAAGAATGTAGGATTATAATTTATTTAGTTTTTATTGTTAAATATTTATAGGAATGATCAGAACAAAAATTCTCTATTTCAGAAGTCTCTTTAGTTAGAATACGTTTACTTTAAACATAAACAAAGCTATTTTAAGGAAAGATCTTTTTTTAAGTCTGTGTAAAGGTGTTCCTTTTAACACGGTAATAATTGTTATTTATAAGCTTAATATATTATAAATACATATAGTTATTAAATATTATAGGAAACAGGAAAAATTAACATAAATAGAAGTAACCTATAAACAATAAAATGAAGTATAGTAATCACTTAGGTTTGGAATTAACACATAGGTAATTTCTTCATTTATACAAATACAATTATCTATATCATAAAAGCTTTATATTAAATAGAAAATTTCACAGAAAACAATAATATATTGTTTATTATTTATATACTGCAATACAACAAGAAAAGATAAATAAAGTAAACCAAATCGATTTTAACAGCAAAGTAGACTTTTTAATAAACAAAGTTATAATAATAACCCAAAATTTAAATTAAAAACTAATACAGACCAGGTCACGGGATCGAACCCTACAACCAAGAAGAATTTCACTTCTTCTACTAACATTGCATAATAAGGAAACCCTGTATTAATGTTTAAATAAAATAAAAATTTAATCAATATAAATGCCTTGAAATTTAATACCATAATTCCTAAAAGATTGCAAAATGTATTAAAACAACTCAGGATTTATTCAAAACTAACTGTCTCTATCCATTAACATTCTTAACAATCCAATGGTCGAGCCTTACGGCTATCATTTTTTTTTAAATAAAACAAGTCTACGAATTAAAAACCCTAACTTATTTTAAAAATAAAACCACGGCAGTTTCCAACTAAGTCTCGGCCTAATGGTCTGTACCAAAAATTATATATTGTAAATCAAGTTACGGTTGAATGGCTTCACAATAATTTCATTGAACATTCAAAGTCACGGCAACACAGCCATATCCAAACAAACTGTGTACAGTGTAGCCACAGTAAATATTTTAGAGCTTAGTCAAAATATAAAATATTTAAACCCTATGTTAAAGCATAAGAAGAATCTAGCGAAATAAAGCTACGGCCAATGGCCTTTACAAATTCCTCGGTAAAACAGTCTATGGATTTATGGCCTTTACAACCACAGGAGATCAAAATGCATCCTTTTCTTAAGAGTTCGAAACTCGGTGAAACCATATCATCCAAAAACCCCACACCCATCGCAGAAGGAACCTCGGGCAAGAACTGAGGCTTACCAGTTGGTTGAGTAGTGTGGATAACTCCTTCCTAAAGCAGTTTATTGCCACCCATCTCCTTGCAACACATGTAGAAATACCTGCATTGTAAAATACAGAATTGCTAAAACTTTTATTTGAAAGAAAACCCAGTAATAATAAGTAAAACTTACAGTGAAAACAAACAAAAAATTAATGACTTTACCTGGAGAGTTTCAGCTTTGGCCGCATAGTATTGTGTTGGTTTTGCACAGTAAACCCCAACTGAAGAATACTTCTTACCCTAATAACTGAGTAGAAGAAATTCCTAGAACCTCGACGAGGTAAAAAAGTCACAGTAAAAGCTGAACTAAAACTTCTCATTGTCATGCGAAAACCCCAAGGTAAGCTAGGAGTTTCAAAAACCAGGAACCACTGCTACCAAACAGAGGTATCAACTTGGCTATTACACGGACTAGATTAAACACCGAGTTGCACAGTAGCATTTTAGGCCGTCACCCTCAGAAATCGAAGCAATGGCATCCATGGCCATGAAACCATGAGTTGGCGGCAACTCTCCACAGCAAAAAGATAGGGTAAATGTGAAAATTTACGGTTTTGGAGATCTTTATAGTATGGTTTACCAAAGTAAAAAATTCTATCCTTTAACAATCAACCACGTGGACTTCAATACGTATTTGGATTATGGGTTTTGCTCTATAGTTTCAAGAGATTTGGAGCAGCCTGCAAATAAAAAGAGTTTTACATAATCCTTGGTTATAAACTCTTTCAAAAATTGATAGATATATGTATATCATAAGATGCATAGTATAAATTAAAAAGGTATTATAGTTATAATCTTCGCTTAAATAGGATTTATAACTATAGAATGAAGACCATGTAATTGGTAGTTGTATGTGCAAAGGTTTTAGTTTTTAGAATCGTTCTCTAGCTAATGTCTTTCCACCCTTAAAATGAGTTTTAGGTTATGCATAAAAAGGATAGTCATGATCCTATGTTATCACTTTAGTTAAAAGCTTATAAGTAATAGATTGCAAGTATATAAAAGCTTAGCATGAATCTTGTGTAAGAGTATATAGTTTAGATTGCTTAAATAGGTAGCAATTATTTTATAACATCTCTTTGTCAAAATTAATTCATGCAAGGGTTTGGGTTAAGTTAGGTTCATTAGGTAATGAACTCTTCATCCCTTTAAAATAAAGCAGTAATACTATTATATAACGACATAATGTCTTTCTTTTTGTATTTTCATTTGGAAATTACTTAGGCAGATGAAGAAAATATACTCTACTCGATTTTGATAGTTTCATTGTTAACAAAGGAATTTCTTAAACACCTGATGACAACTCTTAGAATTAGGTATTTTTGCCTATGTGACATTCGATTGAATGTCGATACAAATATCTATAAATTACCTCAGTAATAAATAATATTATAATGCAAGGTCTAGTTGTATGTAGGACATCGTGTAACAATAATTGGATAAAGATATGATGTACAAGTTATAGTCAAAACTAAATAGATAACATCTATTTCTTTTGTTGTGATTTAATTTCCAAGTATTTACGCTTATGAACAAATAAATAAAAAAGTAAATACACAAAATTGACGATACCTTCGTTTGCTCAAGCTGTAAATTTAAACAAATATACTAGCATTTATTTATGCTAGTTGAGATAAATAATCTTGATCCTGAAACTGGATTACAAAACGTCTTACCTGTAAAAAGAACCTGTACAAGAAGCATCACTTCACTGCATTAGCTAAAAAGCTAAGTAAGCCTCGGATATCAACTGAAGTTCCTTCATATTTACAAATAGTAAAACAAAATTAGTACATAGTAAACAAACAGATGGTTCAGCTCATGTTACTTCAGATCATCACCTACTAAATCAATCTTTAATTATGAATTATGAAGCAAATAATTAAGTATGCAGAAACAGAATTTAATAAAGGAATCAATTTTCAGTTCTAGTTAGACCTTAATACGTTAACGGTTAACAGTTAAATGTCCCTCTTAAGTGACGATTGTAAACTTTTATTGTCATAAGGAAAATTGTAAATTTTTATGAAATTTTGGAGTATTACATGATCTATCAGAGCACACGTTCAGACACTACGCTTGAATGCGTCTCAACCTGCATAGACAAACAGTAAATTTAATGCATGCATACTGATTATTATTTTTCTTTTGAAATGTTATTACCAGAAAATTTTTCTGAGCTAGAACTGCAGGTATGGAAAGACTTGAGGAATATACAGATAAAGAATCCTCGTTTAATGAACAAAGTATTTCTAGAAGAGAACCGGTTCAAGAAGAAATAACTAACAATTCTTCAGAATTATTACAAACTATTAAAGAATTAAGAACTGAGATGGAAACAGTTAAAACAGAAAATGAAAGAATTCTAAGAGCTCAAGAGGAGTTGAACCAGATACTGATGGAAAATTTTCAAAGTGAAGAAAAAGATAAACAAGTAGGATCTGAAAATATGACCTACCAACACAAAAGTAAAAATTGAAAGTAGCTTATCCTCTGAAATTTATGGTTATTCACACAGGAAGAATCGCCACTACACTAGTGATAGAAGTGAAGATAATTATCATTCAAGAAAAAGAAAATTTAAGCCTTATGAGGAAATTTCAGGAGAATTTAAGAAGATAAAACCACCAACTTTCAATGGGGAAACTGAGAAAGGAGAGGAAGCTGAATCATGGCTATCTGGAATGAAGAAGTATTTCCAGATCTATAATTACTCCAACCAGCTAAAAGCAAGGATGGCCATTTATAGCTTAACTGGAAAGGCAGATATCTGGTGGCAGGATTTAAAATGAGTAAAAGGTATTAGGGAAAAGTGTTAAATTTGAGCATATAGATCTGTAGACAAACACACAACTCACAAAGAAGATCTCACAATTTACTCAGCCATTGAAGAATGAAACAGTGCAAAAGGCTTGCAGCTGTGAATGCTTTCATTAATCAAAAAAGTAATCCAGATAATAATTACAATGATGTAAAATGGCTTTAATAGCCACAAGCAATTCGAATCCACATGAGGAAGTTCGAATTGATGACTCTACTTGACGGTAGGTAACCAAGACTTGTCTAAATCACAATTGGAGTTCTAAAACACAACTAATTGTTACATTTAGTATTAAATAATGGTTAACTGACTGTGGTAGGTGAGAAAAACGCCCCACATGTGTGCAATTAATTAAACCATTATTTAATTGAATGTAACTGACTCCTAACTTGTCTTGACTAGTCATCAACTGAAGTTAAGGACCCAGTAGTTAACTGTCCTTGTCTAAACCATAACCAGAGTTCTAAAACACAACCAACTGTTACATTTAGTATTAAATAATGGTTAACTGACTGTGGTAGGTGAGAAAAACGCCCCACATGTGTGCAATTAATTAAACCATTATTTAATTGAATGTAACTGACTCCTAACTTGTCTTGACTAGTCATCAACTGAAGTTAAGGACCCAGTAGTTAACTGTCCTTGTCTAAACCATAACCAGAGTTCTAAAACACAACCAACTGTTACATTTAGTATTAAATAATGGTTAACTGACTGTGGTAGGTGAGAAAAACGCCCCACATGTGTGCAATTAATTAAACCATTATTTAATTGAATGTAACTGACTCCTAACTTGTCTTGACTAGTCATCAACTGAAGTTAAGGACCCAGTAGTTAACTGTCCTTGTCTAAACCATAACCAGAGTTCTAAAACACAACCAACTGTTACATTTAGTATTAAATAATGGTTAACTGACTGTGGTAGGTGAGAAAAACGCCCCACATGTGTGCAATTAATTAAACCATTATTTAATTGAATGTAACTGACTCCTAACTTGTCTTGACTAGTCATCAACTGAAGTTAAGGACCCAGTAGTTAACTGTCCTTGTCTAAACCATAACCAGAGTTCTAAAACACAACCAACTGTTACATTTAGTATTAAATAATGGTTAACTGACTGTGGTAGGTGAGAAAAACGCCCCACATGTGTGCAATTAATTAAACCATTATTTAATTGAATGTAACTGACTCCTAACTTGTCTTGACTAGTCATCAACTGAAGTTAAGGACCCAGTAGTTAACTGTCCTTGTCTAAACCATAACCAGAGTTCTAAAACACAACCAACTGTTACATTTAGTATTAAATAATGGTTAACTGACTGTGGTAGGTGAGAAAAACGCCCCACATGTGTGCAATTAATTAAACCATTATTTAATTGAATGTAACTGACTCCTAACTTGTCTTGACTAGTCATCAACTGAAGTTAAGGACCCAGTAGTTAACTGTCCTTGTCTAAACCATAACCAGAGTTCTAAAACACAACCAACTGTTACATTTAGTATTAAATAATGGTTAACTGACTGTGGTAGGTGAGAAAAACGCCCCACATGTGTGCAATTAATTAAACCATTATTTAATTGAATGTAACTGACTCCTAACTTGTCTTGACTAGTCATCAACTGAAGTTAAGGACCCAGTAGTTAACTGTCCTTGTCTAAACCATAACCAGAGTTCTAAAACACAACCAACTGTTACATTTAGTATTAAATAATGGTTAACTGACTGTGGTAGGTGAGAAAAACGCCCCACATGTGTGCAATTAATTAAACCATTATTTAATTGAATGTAACTGACTCCTAACTTGTCTTGACTAGTCATCAACTGAAGTTAAGGACCCAGTAGTTAACTGTCCTTGTCTAAACCATAACCAGAGTTCTAAAACACAACCAACTGTTACATTTAGTATTAAATAATGGTTAACTGACTGTGGTAGGTGAGAAAAACGCCCCACATGTGTGCAATTAATTAAACCATTATTTAATTGAATGTAACTGACTCCTAACTTGTCTTGACTAGTCATCAACTGAAGTTAAGGACCCAGTAGTTAACTGTCCTTGTCTAAACCATAACCAGAGTTCTAAAACACAACCAACTGTTACATTTAGTATTAAATAATGGTTAACTGACTGTGGTAGGTGAGAAAAACGCCCCACATGTGTGCAATTAATTAAACCATTATTTAATTGAATGTAACTGACTCCTAACTTGTCTTGACTAGTC
This sequence comes from Pseudotsuga menziesii, assembly GCA_001517045.1. Taxonomy (NCBI): domain Eukaryota; kingdom Viridiplantae; phylum Streptophyta; class Pinopsida; order Pinales; family Pinaceae; genus Pseudotsuga; species Pseudotsuga menziesii. Next base: position 613,698 of record LPNX011173853.1, on the reverse strand, counting down.
ATCAACTGAAGTTAACTGATCTTGGTTGGTTTCGGCACTCCCAGTTGCTTCCTAAATTGTAGGGATTGATCTAGGAGACTCCTAAACTTATGTAATCAAGTGCAATAAGTGGCAGTGAGCCTCAATTAGTGTTCCCCACACTTTGGTAACTGAAACATGTGCCCCAATTAGGTTAAGTTTAACCAATGGTGCTAATGACTATAAATAGACTGGATGGACTCCCGATTTAGACATATGACCAAATTTGGACAAGGGAGGATTAATAATCCTAACAAAAAGAATATTAACTGGAGTGCCTTTAAGAAATAATTTAAAAAGAAGTTTCTGTCGGAATAGTACTACGAAGAGCGAGCTAAGGAATTCTATGAACTGAAGTTGGGAACTATGAACATGAAAGAATTAAACAGTAAATTTTTAAGTTTACCACGTTACGTTCCTTACATTGTGGATGAGAAGTCGAAGGTGCGGTGGTTTCTAAGTTGTTTACCTTTTCACATTAAAGATAGAATTGAATACGATAATCCAAAAACCCTTGAGGAGGCTATGCGAAAGGAAAAAAATTTCTATTAGCAGAACCACAAAAAAGAAAGCATGTCAAACTAGAAGGCTAAGAGGTCTAATAATTTTGAACAAAAGAAGAAGGGTTTCATATCTAACCGCAATTTTAGAAATAATAACACACATACTTTTCCTAATAAGAATTTCCAACGAAATAAAGGTAATTCACAGTCAAACCCTAATGGCCCTAGAAATAAAGAACCCACTAATAATCATAGCAACTACATCAAGAATAATGAACGTAAAGAACCAGTAAAGTGTTGGGATTGTAATGGACCTCATTATGCATCAGTCTGCCCTAACAAAAAGAAGACTGTCAACAACATACATACAATACAGGAGGAGATGATTGTTGGTGACTTAGCAAGGGCGATACCCAGGATCAACGCAGCGCTGAAAAATAGGCAGGAGGATTATCAAACTTCCATGGTGGAAGTAGAAGGTAAGCTGAATCAAATACCCATTTCTATATTAATTGACCTAGGGGTTATCCTGAGTTATATTTCTCCTGATTTAGTAGAAAAATGCAATTTATCAATAGAAAATTTTGCAAATTCATGGTCAGTTCAACTAACTACTAGAGAAAAAAGAAAAGTGATTAGTTTTGTAAAAGATTGTACTGTAAGTATGGATCAGTTTGAAACCTCTGTGAAGATAAATGTACTTCCTTTAGGCTCTTATGACATGTTAATTGGTATGGACTAGTTAGAACAACATAGATTAGTTCTGAACTGTTTCGATAAAACTTTAACTTGCGTAAATAATGAAGGAGAAACAGTAACTGTAATGGGAATTCCTAGGAAAACAGCTATCAGACAAATCTCTGCTTTGCAATTAAAGAGAGTTGTTCAGAAGGGTTGTAAAGCCTTTGTTGTAACTGTAATTAACGAATAACATATTAATAATGAAGATAAACTAAAACTGGAAGATATTCCAATCCTGAGGGGGTATTCGGATGTATTTCCAGAAGAAATTCTGGGACTGCCTCTGAAAAGGGAGTTAGACTTCACTATTGAGTTGGTACCTGGTGCAATGCCCAGCTCAAAATCCCCTTGTCGAATGAATATATTGGAACTAAATGAATTAAAATGACAGTTAAAGGAACTTATTGATAAAAATTATATAAGGCCCAGCGTGTCTCCTTGGGGAGCACCTGTTATTTTCGTTAAAAAGAAAGACGGTACTCTACGCTTATGCATTGACTACCGTCAACTTAATAAAATGACCATTAAGAATAGATACATGTTGCCCTGCATAGATGATATATTTGATCAGCTGCATGGAGAAACTGTATTTTCAAAGATTGATTTACAATCTGGTTATCACCAAGTCTAAATCAAAGATGAACACATTTTCAAAACAACTTTTAGGACTAGATATGGTCACTATGAGTTTGTTGTTATGCCATTTGGGCTCACTAATGCCCCGGATGTCTTCATGTGCTTAATGAATAATGTGTTGCATAAGTAACTTGATAAATTCGTAGTGGTATTCATTAACAACATTCTAATTTATTCTAAGTCTAAGGAAGAAGACGAGGAGCACTTAAAAATTGTTTTAGAAGAGTTAAGAGAACATCAGCTTTATGCTAAATTTAGTAAGTGAGATTTCCTTAAGGATAAAGTACAGTACTTGGGCCATGTAGTAATTAAAGAAGGAATATCAGTTGATCCAGAAAAGATAAAATCAATTGAATAATGACCAGTCCCAAAGGACGTGACTGAAGTGCAATCATTCATGGGGATTACAGGTTACTATTGAAGATTCATTGAGGGGTTCTCAAGAATCGCAAATTCCATAACTTATTTACAGAAGAAAGAGAAGAAATTTGAGTGGAATAAAAAATGTGAAGAAAGTTTTAAAAAGTTAAAGACATTATTAACTACTTCACCAATCATAATAATTGTTGATCCTAATAAGGACTTTGTCGTATGCACTGACTCATGCAACGATGGTCTAGGTGGGGTTTTAACTCAAGAAGGACATGTAATTGCATACGATTCTAGGAAGCTTAAAATTCATGAGAAAAAATACGCAATCTACTATTTAGAGTTGGTTGTCGTCATACATGCCTTGAAGATGTTGCGCCATCACTTAATCGGAAGAAAATTTATGTTAATGACAGATAATAAAGGATTAAAATATTTGTTGGATCAACCTAACTTAAACGCAAGGAAAACTAGGTGTCTAGCTTTCCTTGGCGAGTACGATTTCGAGATCCAACATATTAAGGGAAAATAAAATAAGGTCGTTGATGCTCTAAGTAGAAATGCAATACTGAATTTTGTAGCAGCAATCAGCGCTTATAAAATAGATTTAGAAGAACAGCTAGAGGAAGGAGTAAAATTGGATGAAAATTATCAGAAATTACAAACAAAAGTAACAGAAAATTTAACTGAAAGTTTAATTACAGGGTATAGTCTAAACGAAAAAGGATTAATACTATATAAAAACAGGATGTATATACCTAGTGTACCTAAAATTAAGCTACTAATTTTAAATGAAATTCATAAGACTCGTTACTCAGGACACCCTGGTTATCAAAAGACTATAACCATGTTACGAAAGGATTATTTTTGGCCAAACATGAAGAATGAACTGGAAGAATACATTGCCAAGTGTTTTGAATGTCAACAAGTTAAGACTGAACACCATCATCCAGCCGTTTTACTACAACCATTACCCATCCCTAGCTGGAAATGGGAAATAATCAGTCTTGATTTTATTACAGGTCTACCTAGAAATCAGAATCCGAATGATTCGATAATGGTAGTCGTTGATAAACTTAGTAAAGCAACTCATTTTATACCTGTAAAGACCACCTATAAGGCTGCTAATATTGCTAATATATTCATGAAACAAATATTTCATTTACATGGGATACTGAAAGTTATAATTTCAGACATAGACCCTAATCTTACGGGCAATTTTGGGAAGTCATTATTTAAAGGCCTAAATACTACTTTAAATTTTAGTACCTCTTTTCATCCCCAAATGGATGGACATCCTGAAAGGGTGAATCAAGTGTTGGAAGATATGCTTAGAATGTATGTTAGAGAATAGCCAGGTAAATGGGAGGATTACTTACACCTGGTAGAGTTTGCTTACAACAATCACTACCAAGCTTCAGCAAGATACAGCCCATTTGAAATTTTGGATGGCAAAAATTGCAATACCCCCATCTCATGGGGTAACCCAGTTGACAGGTTAGTACTAGGACCTGAACTACTAAAGGAGATGGAGTTAATTGTAAAATAGGTGCAAGGTAACTTAAAAGTTGCGTAAGACAGACAGAAAATTCAAGAAGATCTTAAACGAACTCAAAAAGAGTTCTAGGTGGGTGAACATGTCTTTATAAAGGTAAGGCCTAAAAAGAGTTCTTTGAAGTTAGGAATTTGTGCTAAGTTGGCACCCCGATATTGTGGGCCTTTTGAAATACTGTCTAGAATGGGACAGGTGGCATATCAACTAAATTTACCGCCAAATTTGAAGGTTCATAATGTTTTTCATATCTCTGTATTAAAAAAATATGTACATGATGCTACTCATGTTATAAATTGGAATGATGTGCAGGTGGAACCCGAAGGAGATTTTCTGGTGGAACCTGATTGTATCCTCGAAAGGAGGGAGATCTTGCTTCGGAATCGCACCATTGGGCAGGTGAAGGTGCAATGGAAGCACCTTAGTTTAGAAGAAGCCACCTGGGAATTGGAGAGTCATATGCGAGCAGCATATCCAATTCTGTTCCAGGGCAACTCTGAGGACGATGAATACAATAACATCAAGAACGATGTTATATTTAAGGGGTTATGTATGTCAGATACCCCAAATTGCAAAAACATTTTATGTTTTAGGAGACATTATGTTTTAATTTTATTATAAAGTTTGTAATTAATGACCAAGTGGGGTCAAGGATAATTGCATGTAATTACTGAATATTTTATTAATTAATAAATGAAAAATGAGACAATAACTTAAGGAGGCTGTTAAATGAGTGTTTTATTGGCCACTTGGTGGAATAGGCTGGGTTGAGAGCAGATTGACACTTGGAAGCATCCCAAAACTACTTCTAGCTGTTGCAAGAGGCAACTTCCCTATTTTTGTGGTCATGTTCCCCAAGAAAGTGGAACACGAGCAGGTGGCTCATTAAGTGAAAACTGATCCAAAATACCTAGGCATGCTAATGAAACTTCCCATTGAATTCAACTGAGGTTGCTCACTATTTTACTTGTGAAAATTTTGAGTGAAATTAGTGCACAAGAAATTCGATGGAGGGAACAAGCAGAAGTTTTTGAGTGAAAAGTGTTGAAGTTTTGAACTACTGCAGCTAATTTGAGCTGAGTTCTTACTGCTACAGTTCTCTCACCTAGTGCTTTCAACCAGGTGGACCAATAGACAAGCTTGGGGTCCTAATATTTGCAGTTCAGCTATCTTCAGGATTTGGTTGGGAGGAACAGGCTCCTTAAGTTGTTGTCTCCTTTGCTACATTGTCAGGTTCTACATGTTCTTTCTAAATTCTCTATGGAAGTTTAGGAACAAGAAGGATGAATTTAGAAAATAATATGTTTATGTGTCTGCTTCATCTGTTATTAAAATTACTTGGAGAAAATCTTTTACTATTGAAAGATAGATGAATTCTAGATTAGAATGAATTATTAGGGTTAAGTTCAAATTTATTGATGAATAAAATACCTAACTGTATTTTTCCACACCTTCAAGAAGGTAGTACTCTAGTACAGTAGGTGAGATTAAATTCTGATAGATAAATCAAATCAAGAATGTAGGATTATGATTTATTTAGTTTTTACTGGTAAATATTTATAGGAATTATCAGAAGAAAGATTCTCTATTTCGAACGTCTCTTTAGTTACAATACTTTTAATTTAAACATAAACAAAGCTATTTTAAAGAAAGATATTTTTTTTAAGTCAGTGTAAAGGTGTTCCTTTTAACACAGTAATAATTATTATTTATAACCTTAATATATTATCATATAGTTATTAAATATTATAGGAAACATGAAAATTTAACATAGATAGAGGTAACCTATAAAAAATAAAATGAAGTATAGTAATCACTTAGGTTTGGAATTAACACATAGGTAATTTATTCATTTATACAAATACAATTATCTATATCATAAATGCCTTATAGTAAATAGAAAATTTCACAGAAAATAATAATATATTGTTTATTGTTTATATACTGCAATAAAACAAGAAAAGATAAATAAAGTAAACCAAATCGATTTTACACAGCAAAGTAGACTTTTTAATAAACAAAGTTATAATAATAACCCAAAATTTAAATTAAAAACTAATACAGACCAGGTCATGGGATCAAACCCTACAACCAAGAATAATTTCACTTCTTCTACTAACATTGCATAATAAGGAAACCATGTATTAATGTTTAAATAAAATACAAATTTAATCAATATAAACGCCTTGAAATTTAATACCATAATTCCTGAAAGACTGCAAAATGTATCAAAACAACTCAGGATTTGTTCAAAACCAAACTATCTCTATCCATTAACATTCTTAATAATCCAATGGTCGAGCCTTATGGTTATAAAAAAATTTTAAATAAAACAAGTCTACGAATTAAAAACCCTAACTTATTTTAAAAATAAAACCACACCGGTTTCCAACTAAGTATCGGCCTAATGGCTTCACAAGAATTTCATTGAACATTCAAAGTCACGGCCACATGGCCATATCCAAACAAACAGTGTACAGTGTAGCCACAGTAACGATTTTAGAGCTTAGTCAAAATATAAAAGTTTTGAACCCTATGTTAAAGCATAAGAAGAATCCAGCTAAACAAAGCTACGGCCAATGGCCTTTACAAATTCTTCGGTAAAACAGTCTACAGATTTACGGCCTTTACAACCATAGGAGATCAAAACGCATCCTTTGCTTAAGATTTTGAAATTTAGTGAAACCATGTTATCCAAAAACGCCTCACCCATCGCAGAAGGAACCTTGGGCAAGAACCGAGGCTTACCGGTTTGTTGAGTAGCGTGGAGAACTCCTTCCTAAAGCAGTTTATTGCCACCTAGATCCTTGCAAAACCTATAGAAATACCTGCATTGTAAAATAGATAATTTTTAAGCCTTTTATTTGAAAGAAAACCCAATAATAAGAAGTAAAACTTATGGCGAAAACAAACAAAAAATTAATGACTTTACCTGGAGATTTTTAGCTTTGGTCTCATAGTATTGTGTTGGTTTTGCACAGTAAACCCCAACTGAAGAAGACTTCTTACCCTAATAACTGAGCAGAATAAATGCCTAGAACCTCGACGAGGTAAAAAAGTCACAGTAAAAGTTGAACTAAAACTTCTCACTGTCATGCAAAAACCCCAAGGTAAGCTGCGAGTTTCAAAAACCAGGAACCACTGCTACCAAACTGAGGTATCAACTTGGCTAGTACACGGACTAGATTAAACACCGAGTTACACAGTAGCATTTCAGGCCGTCACCTTCGAAAATCGAAGCAATGGAATCGATGGCCATGAGACCATGAGCCGACTGAAACTCTCAACAGCAAAAAGATAGGGTAAATGCAAAAATTTAGGGTTTTGGAGATCTTTATAGTATGGTTTACCCAAGTCAAAAACCCTATCCTTTAACCATCGACCACATGGAGTTCAATATGTATTTGGATTATGGGTTTTGCTCTATAGTTTCGAGAGATTTGGAGAAGCATGCAAATAAAAAGGATTTTACATAATCCTTGGTTATATACTCATTCAAAAATCGATAGATATCTTTATATCATAAGATGCATAGTATAAATTAAGAAGGTATTATAGTTATAATCTTCGCTTAAATGGGATTTATAACTATAGAATGAAGACCATGTAATTGGTAGTTGTATGTGCAAAGGTTTTAGTTTTAAGAATCGTTCTCTAGGTAATGCCTTCCAACCCTCAAAATGAGTTTTAGGTTATGCATAAAAAGGATATTCGTAATCCTATGTTAGCACTTTAGTTAAAAGATTGCAAGTATAGAGAAGCTTAGCATGAATCTTGGGTAAGAGTAGTTTAGATTTCTTAAATAGGTAAGAATTATTTTATAACATCTCTTTGTGAAAATTAATTCATGCAAGGGTTTGGGTTAAGTTAGGTTCATTAGGTAATGAACTCTTCATCCCTTTAAAATAAAGCAGTAATACTATTATATAACGACATAATGTATTTCTTTTTGTAATTTCATATGGAAATTACTTAGGCAGATGAAGAAAATATACTCTACTCAATTTCGATAGTTTCATTGTTAACAAAGGCATTTCTTAAATACCTGATGACAACTCTTAGAATTAGGTATTTTTCCCTATGTGACATTTGATTGAATGTCGATACAAATACCTATAAATTACCTCATTAATAAATAATATTATAATGCAAGATCTAGTTGTATGTAGGACATAATGTAACCATAATTGGATAAAGATATGATGTACAAGTTATAGTCAAAACTAAATAGATAACATCTATTTATTTTGTTGTGATTTAATTTCCAAGTATTTACGCTTATGAACAAATAAACAAAAAGTAAATACACAAAATTGATGATACCTTCTTTTGCTCAAGCTGTAAATTTAAACAAATATAATAGCATTTATTTATGCTAGTTGAGATAAATAATCTTGATCCTGAAACTGGATTACAAAATGTCTTACCTGTAAAAAGAACCTGTACAAGAAGCATCACTTCACTGCATTAGCTAAAAATCTAAGTAAGCCTCAGACATGAACTAAAGTTCCTTCATATTTACAAATAGTAAAACAACATTAGTACATAGTAAACAAACAGATGTTTCATCTCATGTTACTTCAGATCCTCACCTACTAAATCAATCTTTAATTCTGAATTATGAAGCAAATAATTAAGTATGCAGAAACATATTTTAATAAAGGAATCAGTTTTTAGTTCTAGTTTAGACCTTAATACATTAACTGTTAACAGTTAAATGTCCCTCTTAAGTGACAATTGTAAACTTTTATTGTCACAAGAAAAAATTTAAATTTTTACGAAATTTTGCAATATTACAAGACCACCCATTACTCTACTGCCTACAATGATGAGTATGCAGGGTTATGACACCACTACTTGGCGACAATTGTATTCAGTAGACTGTGAATTCTCTGTAATTTATCGACAAGTTTAGACCGACACACTATCTACTACTGACTGCTTCCTGAGGACACCTTGCTATACAAGCTTAGACAACTTTGTGTACCGACTGGTGAGCACCGATAGAAGCTCATTTGGGATGCACACTACAACAATACTGCAGGACATTTTGGAGTCACAAAAACACTTGTTATCCTCCAAAAGTATTTTTATTGGCCTTCACTTAAATATGACATCGACAAGTACATTCGATCGTGAGTAGTTTGTGCCATTACTAAACTGTCGAATCGACGACAAGGATTGTACCACGCCCCCGTGGTACAACCCATGGATTGTACACACCCCTTCTAGTTCCTAGTTGACCATGGGAATCTATTTCTATGGACTACTTAATAGGATATCCTACTACCAAACATAAGCATGACACGATCTTCGTAGTAGTCGACAGATTTTCCAATATGGATATACTTATACAATGCAAGAAGACTACGACAACACAACAAACTGCTCAGCTCTTCTTTGAACATGTGTGGAAACATTATGGCCTCCAAACGAACATGATTTTCAACATATATCCTATATTTTTTAGCACCTTTTGGAAAAATCTATGGAAACATCTCGACACGAGACTCTCTTTGTCGACAGCCTTCCATCCGTAGACAAATGGACAGACGGAAGTTGTAAATCGCTTGGTCATACAACTGTTTCACATGTACAAACGCAAGAATCGTCGAACATGGGATGAAAACCTTCCATACATACAACATAGCTACAATCTTGATCAATACAATTCTATGGGAAAGATTCCATTTGATATCTATTATGGATTTCAACACTCAGCGCCTCTCGACTTGATCGGTTCCTTGACACAGTCGGATGATACTGACTTCGAAGGGAGATAAGTGGAGAAAGCATTAAAGTTCAAAGATCAAAGCTACAACATACAGAAGCAAGCACATGAAATGTTGCAATGAGTTAATGCAAAATCTAAGGCCTGACATGACAAGCATCGTATTCCTTATTCATTCCAAATTGGGGATCATGTCTGGTTACATCTAAAGAATGAGCGCTTCATTGGTCCATACAAAACTATGAAACCTTTGTGATATGGTCCATACAATATCCTTAAATGGATTGGAGAAAACATTTTTCAACTCGACATGCCTACATTCCTTGGCCTACATCCAGTGTTCAATGTAGATCTACTTCGACCATACCATGCGCCGTTGTTGGAACATAACGAATTTCATACATCAAAACCTGAAGACATCCATCCCGATGTTTAGGAACCTCTTCTTTGTGACACCATTGTGGGACAATGCATACGCCATACAAGGATGAACTCCATTACCTTGTTACAAGTAGCTAAAGTTGAACAATTTCTGCGCAAGGAAAATGGTACTCTGCTACTGAAGTAGCCAACAAATTTCCTCACCTGAACGAATACACAATGGATACCATTGTTTCTTAAGTAAGTAGGAATGATACAATTGCCAATTGGAATGTTGTCGAACTTCGAAAAAATTTAGCACTTTGACTACTTCGACTGCTTCAACAGGTTCAACATCAGCTTCAACAAGTCCGAACCTCGATACAACAAACTTCAACAACACTTGACAGGTTTTGCGCTCGACATACAACATCTCCACATGCATTGCCAACATCAACTATGGTTTATTTTATAAACCGTTATAACTTCTTGTAACTGAACGTAACGGGTAGTCACCCAAGCGTCTCAGCATTCTATATAAACATGTACATTATTGTAACAACGACAGAACCTTCATAGAGAATAAGTAATAATAGAAATTAGTTTGAATTCGTGCATATTGTTTGTGTGCATGATTTCTGTCGATGTAGTGTATTTCTTGCATTGCTTGTTCTTTTTATATGCTTCCTCCATAACATTGCTAGACTCATTCAATCGACTGGTGTCCCCAGCGTGCACGTAGGCATGACTTGGATCAATCATGGGCCAATTGAACACTACATAGACCCTACATTTGGATTCCTTTTACAACATGAGGTATATGGGCATGAATTGGATATTTAGTTACTAGCACATGGTCATGGCTTATAAGAACCATAGTTCCATATATCTCATTTTCAAGTCTCTCAATTCAAGTTTAACATAAAATTGAGATATGGAAATAGGATAATTAAATGACGGAGCTTTATGGATATGGTAAATAATCATCATAAGCTACATGTCATCCGCCCATTGAACCCCCTTCCCTTTCTTTTTGGTCACTAGCACAAAATGAGGGATAAGTGACCAGGTGACCAAAACATTTGGTCGCAACAGTTTTTGCAAGGGATAAATAACCAAAATTGAGAAATTTTAAGTGAGATAACTAAAAATGACCAAGATATATGACCAATTTGTTCATGGTATAGGAACTAAACAAAAAATTACCAAGATAAATGACCAATTTGGTCACAAGATACTAACTAAACAAAAATGACCACATAACAATTGGTCATTTTTAATTGTATCACTTCGACGATAGAAAATTACAATTTTGACAATGAATTTGTACAATTTACTAAATTCTAATACTACTGATGGATTCAGAGACATGAATCCATCTAGGGGGTCTCTAAATCCATCTGCAGTATTAAAATTGTTGGGCTATAGGGCAGACCCCGGCTTTATACCATGAACTTCGCACCAACAAAAGACCCACAGTGTTGGCCCTTTCGGCAACAACCTATGAGCAGGTTGTAGTCTCACTCGAAACAGCTATGGGGTGCCGCAGAATCAGGTTTCTGCAAGCAGAAGAGGGATATTACTGTACCTTTAGTTTCTAACACTTTTAATCATACAATGCAGAACTTTAATAGTTACTTATTTAGCTTCGCGGTTAGATAAACAAACAGTGCCTTGCTTAACCCTTTACTGGGAATTTCAGCGAAGATAGTATTTAGCAGTGATCTTACTTATCAGATATATATTTATCAATGCATAAAAGAACACAACAACAACACATGATATAACGTGGTTCACCCCCAGTTTAGGGGTTACGTCCACAGAACTGTGTTTTACTCAACTCTTTACAAAAACCACAGTTCTGATCTGCGCACTCAGCTACAGATCCCTTCAAGTCCTCAAGCCGCGCACACAACTGCAGGCCTCTGCGCACACAGCTGCAGATTTCCTTAATCACCCAAAACCCTCTGCGCACACAGCTGCAGAGGTCGTCCACGCACACAGCTAGGACTTAACCTTCTTACAAACAAGCCTTAGCTTCGCATCAATTCATCTTACATCAAAAGCCTAAACTAACTTCTTTATAAGAGTGCTTATTTATAGTGCACTTGTTACAAAACCATGGGCTTAAACCATGGGCACCCCGAACCCTAAACCCTGGACTTAAACCATGGGTTTATTACAAAAAGAAGATTTTTACTCAACCCCGACACCCCGAAGACTGTTTTGAGTCGTAACTCCGCTTACAACGTCCACAAAAACTGCGGAGTTACCAAAATTAGGGACCGTTAAGGTGCGCGCCCCAACAGGCCCCTGAGACTCACTAGTGGCCCGTCCCGGGACACTCTGCTGCTCTTCTGGTAGACGAACTTTGTCAGCGAAGATAGTGAACTGCTTGTTGAGACCACGCATGATATTGTCGGTTGCTTGCTCCTTTTCGACCAACTCCTACAATACTGCGGCTGAGGCTTCGCTGGCCTTTTTCTACGCAAAGGCATCATATTCCTTCAGAACTTTGAGTTGGGTGTACACAGCAGTACTCAACTCGAAAGCTTCGTTGATCAGTGGCTGCATAGAATTTTCCACTTCTGTTGTTTTTGCTCTGCATGACTCAATTTCCTGCTGGAGTTCATTGCTTCGCTTTACCTTGAGCATTTTCTCCATAGGCGGCAGAGTCTTAATTTCCGCTTTTATTGTATCCAACTCTGTCTGTCGTTGCCTGATGGTTTCTTCCAGCTGTCCGACTTCTGTATGTTCCTACAGGGTAGTCCATGCCTCAACACTATCTTCTAGCAGCTTTGCTGCGCTGCTCACAATATCCGATATTTTTGCGGCGGACGTCTGAATGTCTACTCGGCGTTGCTCCCTGACCTCTAGTGGGCTCTCCAGGGTTATGCGGAGTTGAAGCTCCAAAATCTGAGCCTCATGTTCTTCTTTGAGCTTCTCTAGTTCACTACGAGACTGTTGTGCGTAGTCTTTCAGTCTGACTAATCTTTGTTCTGGTTCTTCCACCAGCTGTACGTCGAATTCAGGAAGACTACGACATGCCTCATCCAAGACTCGTACCAGTATAATCCGCTTACATTCTACATCCCTCTTTCTCTGCTCCATTGCCTCCAGCTGCATTGCGAAGCCCTGCTGCTGACTTATGGAATTTTCAACCTACATTTGCGAATAGTGGTCTCGTGCCTGGATTTCCTTCATAATCGCTGACTGACGGAGATGTAGCTCCGTCATGGACATCTTAGTGTAATCGATTCCAACCTTCATACTCATCTATGAACGATACATTGCATCTGTTAATATGAGGGCTGCACTCGACACTTGGCCTTTGTTATCTCTGGCCGGCCATTGCCTTAGGTCTGGCTGTGTGCTTACTGGGGCACTGCTTGCTGAAGCGCCAGTCAGTGATTTTTCTGCTAAGTCCTTCAACTCCGAAATGTGCTTTGCTACACCGGTGATGGCATGCAGATGTGTAGCTGCAAATTCTGACCATTTCTTGGTGAGAACTTCTGTGGATTGTGACAGAGCCTGATTAAGCTCTTCACTTGTTAGGGTGGGCTCTTCGTCGATATTCTTGTCCTTCGACACTTTCGTTTTCTTTCGGGACTGAATTTTGGTCACTTCTTCGGCCTCTGGTGACTTGCGCTTATCTGGCCGATTAGGGTCTGAGATAGTTTTGACCAACTCCTCTTCTTCTCCTTCATCTCTTCCATCTCCTCCCTGGTCGCTTTCACTCTGCTGCGACTTAATTTGCTCTTCCCTGTCCTCTGGGGGGTCTTGCTGCTGTGTCTGACTAGGGCCAGCGCCCACATTGGTGACCGGAGGGATTGGATTGCGGGGCTTTGTACCTACATCCTTCAGCCATTCAGTCGGCCACTGTTGAATTATCGCGAGGATGTCTTCTTTGGTCACCACATATGGCAACTTCCAGCATGCCTTCTTCTGATCTACACGGGCTTGGATAAAGATATTGTGCATGTCGGCCCTAAAGTTGGCCACTCCATCATATTGAGAGAATAGCTCATTAATGAGCCGCGGGGTCTTTACAATCTCATATGAGATACTCATGGCATAAAAGGTGAACACAGTGTTCGTCATCTGCTGGGATGCTTTGTCCTGCGACACCCAGAGTGATGCGTACCTCGCTGCACCTGACATGCTTGGAGGTACATCAATAAACTGTGCCTCTGTGGGCTCTTTCCACCCGATCAGGGAAATAAGTACGATCAGCCATGAATAGTGAAAGGGTCTACCTTTTTCTTACGCGTCGTGGGCATCTTCAAGAAATTCCTTAGTGATGTATGCTGCCCAATTGTAAATGTAGCCTTCTGCACAGTTCACAGCAATACTTACAATCGGGCTAGGCACTTCATATGGTCTGCACTTTCTCATCAATTTGCAGGCTAAGAGTTCAGCGGCGAAGTGGATGTTGTAATGTTGAATGGTCGAGGTGTGATACCCTCACTTCCCTTTCGTCAGCGCGAAGCGTTCCTTCATGCTATGTGCTAGCTTCACATCTTCATGCTTTCCCAAAAACTCAATGCTAGGGTCAAGTCCTTCCTTCGGTAGGCCTATAATCTGGTGAATGAGTTCTCCATTGATAGCGATTTTCTGGTTTCCGATCCATAGGTACCCATCATGTACCAATGCCAATAATTGTTTGACCACCACGGTTACCTGTGTGCTGCGACCGAAGTGGGGCACATCGAGCATCTTCAACAAACCAGCTTTGTCCAAGCCAGCAGCCCACTATTTCACTTCTAATAATTTCGCTCCCGTCTCCTGAGAGCGGACAGAGTGTAAGTATGTCTCAGATGCGAACTGTGGAAATTTCCCCTAATCATTTGTATCGTGGTCGGCGTACTTGAGCCGGTCTATTTTCCCTGTCATTGTCCCGACCAGCTGCACACCCGGTGGAAGCAAAGGGGTGCGTAATGTGAACTTCTTCGTCCGCCGAGGGAGCTGAACTCCTGGTCGAACTGGCGGAAGATATGGTGGACGCTGCAGTGAAATTTTCTCATCCTCTTCAAGCGGGACCTCTGCTGAGCCGGATGGATTCATCTCGGGGTCCTCCAATGTTTTTCCTGATTGCTGGTGTCTGTCTTTGTTCCGCTTCGAACGAACTTCAGGTTTAATTTTTTTTCTGGTAGAGCGTGTCTGCATTGGCTGGGTCGGTGCTAGGGGAGTCTCTTCGCAGGGTGCAGATGCAGGTGGGTGGCTGAAAAGGTGCGGCAGACCCTCCTGTTCAAATTCTCTCACTAACTTCTGAAGCTCGCTATCAGCTGACATGGATGCAATTGTAAAACTCAAGAAACTAAAAAATGGGAACATCGCGGGTGTGGGTGTCTTCTTATAGAATCTATCCATGAAATCTGTCATAACTGTGCATTGATGGCACCAAATCTGATAGAGATCTTGTCCAACCGGCGGTAAATTTTCCAAGATTGCATTAATACAGGCAGTTAATACAGAGAACGTACCGACGCCGCCAAATTTGATTTCTTCTAACGGTCATTTTTTTAGTTCCGACAGACCTTTCCTTATTCGACACAAGCAATAGTTCTGGCTGTGCCCTAATACGGACATTCGACACCTCTGGACACCATCTGCGACATGGATTCGAGCTTCTACCCATGACAAAATGTCATCCATAGCTTCAATGATTCCTTTTATTTCAAGGGACTTCGTCAGACATAAGTCCCGATACTCATGGAGAAGTTGGGTCGCTTTGCTTACCGTTTCTTCATCCCAATAATCTCCAATGGTAGCATACTTAGGCTAGTCTTCTGATCCAATGTTGATTGTCCACATCTTCAGGGGCTGAGTCACTTCAGGGGCTTCGACTGCTAGTCCGTGTACGTCGCAATGTCCTTCTGACTCAGGAATATCAATATTGCGCGAATCATCATCCTCGTCAATTGTGAGGTTATCATGAGCTTCTTGTGCTTTCCAATCAGGTTGGTATTCTACTATTTCTTGATCATCAAATACTTTAGTATGGATCAACCTAACAGCTGCGTCCAAAGTAGGAGAAACCTCATTAATAGAGAATGTCAGCAAAAAACTATCAACAAGACAATCCCAACTTACAGTACCGTGGCGAAGCTCAACCTCCGCATACCAGTTCTTTGTTATCGGTTCCAGAGTATGCACAAACATATGTACCCATTCTTCCTGAGGTACATGTTGATATGCTTCGTAGCACTGTGCCAAATGTTCATGAGGGCTAGTCTTTCCATCAAACCTGCTTTGCACCGTCTGGGGCTGATCCATAAATCTCAGGCGAAGGAACTTCTGACAAGCTTCCCAACTAGGAATGTACTTTTTGTGACCATTTCACCATCTGGATGCTGTGGCTCTGAACCCTGAATCCAGAGTCTCCATTTTCTGTGAGTCTGGTACCTGCTCTGAGAATTGCACAATAAACTCTTCTGGGTCTGTCGAACCATCAAAAATAGGTAGGGTTCTTGTCTATGAGCCAAGCCATCTGAGAGACTTGGTAATTCAAGCACATCGATGGCCATGTAGCTCATACAGTCTATTCTTCCAATTCTCTAGGCCATCATCTGAATCTGTCATGTAGGAGCTGTCACACTGCCAATCCATGATACCTTCGGCAGTAGGATCAACATAATCTTCTTCCTTCGCTGTGATATTGTAGATGTGGTCCAAAGCATCCTGGTCTTCATCTCTTACTGGCTCTGTGTATCTCTCTCCTTGAGAAGGATCCAATGGGACTATGACTCTCAGTTCTTTCCCTTCGAAAGTCATTTGTCTCTTCTTCAGGTTGATGACTGCATCATTGTCTAATGCCCACTCAATACCTAGCAATGCTGGGTAGGGGTTGTTTTCGTCAATGATCTCAATAACTTCGAAGTCTGCTATAGTACAGACACCATCAATATCTACTGGGACATTAGGGAATCGTCTCAGGGGCACAATCTTCTGCTGATTGGCTAAGATCAACTGTATAGGGGACCAATCAAGGGTAGGTTTTCCCATTTGTTCCCAGGTTTTCTTAGTTAAGACATTTACCTCTGATCCTAGGTCCAAGATAACATTAGTCATATCATACTCTCCTATCTGAGCATTCAATCTCATTTCCCTGCCAGTTCTCCTGACTCTATTAACAGCTTTTGCCTGACCAAAAATTTGGTGAGGTTCGCAGGAAGCAATAACTTTCTGCAACTCACTTAAAGCATTCTGATTTCTTAAGAGCTTCAGACAACTCTGTAAAAAGGAGGACAATGTACTTACTTTGTCCATCGAAGCTTCTTGCGGCTGCGACTGCTGCTGATGTTGTTGCGCAGGTGCTACTGATGTGCTAGGAGCAGCAAAATCTCTCTTAGCTTCCATGAATGTCTCTTTTTCTCTTTCGATATCAAATGTTGGGACTTTCTCTGGGGCCTTACAAACCCAAGCCTCGTCAGGATGTTTCTCCTTATTCTGTATGTGCATCGTAGCTCCACTCCGGGTAACAACATTAATGGCTGGGGCAGGTCGTTGCTCGACGGAAATCATCTGAATATTCTGAGTAGGGGCATTGTTTCTTTCCTGAATCTTAGATGTCAACTACGGGCACTGCTCGATCACATGATCTACTGCTCGGCAATACCGACATGTCGTAGTTGGGTTCCGACAGTCTCGTGCTAGATGCACGTCCTGGTTACAGTTGTAACACACAACCTGGCCTCTTCCTCTTTCGGCCATACCACCACGACCACGACCTCCAAAAGCACCTCTACCTGATGCACCACCATGGTAACCATAGCCATCATTGCTCTGTCCCTCATTTTGTACCCGATAGGTGTCGTAGGTGCGTTCTCTCATGAGGTCATAACTGCGACACTCATCTTCATTGTGTCCCACTGATTTACAGAACTTACAATAAGGGTTCTTAGGGACTTGCACATACCTCTGCAGAAGATAGCAGTCTTTAGGTCAATGCTGGCTCGTTGTCCTACATATCTCACAATATAGAACACTAGGGTTAAACGGGTTTGGTGCACCAGAATTCAGGAAATTTCTTACCGCAGGACACTGTTCCTTGTCATGACCTTCTGTCCGACATTGTGTACACCAGACCTCTTCGCGACCGGTTTTTCCTCTCTTCATATCGCGAAGCTCCAAATCCATCGCTGCCAACTGCGCTTGGATTTGAGCGATACCAGAATTATCTTCGACAGGGGCGGTTTCAAGATTCATCGCGATTTCCAGAGCCTCCTGCCGGTCAGCAACCTTCTGTTGCATGAGTGGAGTTCTGATATGCGGTAGCAACGCTGCAATGAACCATTCCTTGTGCTGCGTAGGTCCAATGGTGAAACTGACTTGGTCTAGCAGAACTTTGAACCTTTGATCAAAGTCCCACACTGATTCACTGCACCTCTGCTGAATCTCTTTCAATTCAGTGATACACTGCAACTCTGATTTCATCTTCTTAAATTCCTTTATCATTGTTGCTTTTATATCAGCCAAGAAATGGTTCTGAGTGCTGGAAAACTTCATGAACCAGGTCAGCGCGCGGTCTCTAAAAGAAGTAACCAGCTGCGCTCTTTTTGTATCTTGGTCCGTAATGATCTTAGCAGTCCACACTGCTTCGCATAAAAACCAAAACTGTTCTGGATCCTCTGATCCAGTTCCTTTGAAAACAGGGAGCTTAATGTCGTCATTCATATGGGCCATCGCGGGTCTAGGGGGGGAGGGATGGGGACTGGTAGTAAGCGGGGGGGAACTTGCTGGGGTAGACTGACCTGCGACAAGAATACTCAAGCTAGGGTTACTTTCAGACTGCAACGGGTTCTCGGGGATAATAGGTCTTCGCTGCGGGGTTACCGGAGGGTTTCCAACAGAAGGGGTTTCTTCAGGCTCTGAGACTGCTGGACTTACGGGGTTAGACTCGGTATTCTGACCTAGGGTATAGGACTCAAAATTTCTATTGTACCTTTTGCCACTTCGCAGCAAACCACTTTGCTCATCGAAGGTACTTTCACTTGCAAACATAAGTTAGTAGTGCTAAATCTAACAGTCTGATTCAATGAGCAATATACCTTTTTCGGCCAATAGCATTTTAATTCTCAAACTAAATGAATTCAAGTACTTACCCCTTGGTTCTTTGAAGAACTATCATTCGGCTTCGCTGAAGGACGTACTTGTGTCAATGGTGAACTCCGTCACAAATGCTTCAAGGGTTCGCGTTGTCCAGAAATCAACGGCGCGGGATATCTCGTTGTTTACCCTTTTCAGTATATTAATTCTTGTGGGGGTCCAATCAGGAAACTGACGTTCTTGGAAGTTCGTCCTTCGCTCTGTTAACCTGGATAACCACTGGTGCAACTCTATGTGGATACTACCAAAGAAAATTTCATACACATCAGAAAAAACATACCTTTGTAAAAAGTCGTTTGCACTACGACGCGGATCTTTGTTCTCTTGTACAACAAAGTTTAGATAAGTCTCTTCAATCCAATCACCAATTTCTTTCACTGAGGGTCTCCAAAACATAGCCCTCGAGGTACGACGTAAACCCCTCTTGAGCAGATACTGAGTTCAACCAGCAACGGAACCAATTTGTTGGGCTATAGGACAGACTCGGGCTTTATACCATGAACTTCGCACCAACAAAAGACCCACAATGTTGGCCCTTTCGGCAACAACCTGCGAGCAGGTTGCAGTTTCACCCGAAACAGCTATGGGGTGCCGCAGAATCAGGTTTCTGCAAGCAGAAGAGGGATATTACTGTACCTTTAGTTTCTAACACTTATAATCATACAGTGCAGAACTTTAATAGTTACTTATTTAGCTTCGCGGTTAGATAAACAAACAGTTCCTTGCTTAACCCTTTACTGGGAATTCCAGTGAAGATAGTATTTAGCAGTGATCTTACTTATCAGATATATATTTATCAATGCATAAAAGAACACAACAACAACACAACAAAAACCACAACACACGATATAACGTGGTTCACCCCCAGTTTAGGGGTTACGTCCACAGAACTGTGTTTTATTCAACTCTTTACAAAAATCACAGTTCTGATCTGCGCACTCAGCTGCAGATCCCTTCAAGTCCTCAAGCCGTGCACACAGCTGTAGGCCTCTGCGCACATAGCTGCAGAGGTCGTCCACGCACACAGCTGGGACTTAACCTTCTTACAAACAAGCCTTAGCTTCACATCAATTCATCTTACATCAAAAGCCTAAACTGACTTCTTTACAAGAGTGTTAATTTATAGTGCACTTGTTACAAAACCATGGGCTTAAACCATGGGCACCCCGAACCCTAAACCCTGGACTTAAACCATGGGTTTATTACAAAAAGAAGATTTTTACTCAACCCTCACCCCTAAGACTGTTTTGAGTCATAACTCCGCTTACAACTTCCACAAAAACCGCGGAGTTACCAAAATTAGGGACCGTTAAGATGCGCGCCCCAACAAAAATTTAGTAAATTATAACATTGTACATGGATTCAGAGACACGATCTAATGTCGAAACATGACGCCATAGGCAAACCTATGTCTGAATTTTTTTACAAGATTATTTAATCAGTACCGTTACAACCAGTTTGATGTGCTTATATCTATTGTTACTGCCACTCCCTACTTATGGAAGAATTAAATCATGTTGTAATATTTTTTTGCCACTCCCCTTTTTTCTTGTATCATTTTTCATAAAATGTATTGTCATGATTTAATTTCTCTCCATCGTGTCCTGAACGAAGCTTTAATCGTGTCCATAATTTGTTTTCCAAATTTTGTGTATGTTTGACCCTTTTGACACGCAGTTGAAGTTTCGCCATGAGTGAGTCTTTTGCGTTTTGTCAAGGAAAATTCCACCAAAGTTTGCATCCTCCATTAATTACTTATCTATGTTCGATTGATAGTCTTCTTGTCACACCTTAGTCCAAAAATTCAAAATTATTCCTTAGGTGTCTTTCCATGGGAAAATCCTAGTGTCTTCCAATTTTGAAATAGAAAATAAAAGTCTCCCTCCTTGATTTCACTATAACCCTTTTCATACCATTGCTTCTATTAACCCTTTTATTATCCCATTTACTTTTATCTAAGACATCAATATGCACATAATTTCCTATCTTAAAATGAAGGAATCAAAGTACCCTCCCTTTTATCTTTAAAATAAAATAATATAAAAACAACCGTGTATGCTCCTATCCCCTTATCTATTTAGTAGACATATCTCTATGCATAATATTTAAGCTATATGTATCATATATTATAGCTATAAATATGATTAAAATATAAATATAAAACACTTAATAAAAACAAACAAAAATACATAACATGAATTCATTTCCAAAAAGAAAATATAACATGAATTCATTTGCTCATGAATGGAAGGAAGGGGTTATGAAAGGACTAATTTAATTTTGGTGAAAAATGGATAGGATTCGAGCATTTTCTCATGAATGGGAGGAAGGGTTAAGAAAGGCTTCGTTTAAGTTTGATGAAAAATGGACAGGCTTCTAGCATTTTCTCATGAATGGTAGCATTTTCTCATAAATGGTAGGAAGGGTCAGGAAATTTCTAGTTTAATTTTGATGAAAATGGAGAAGCTTTGGGTGGAAGGGCTAAGTTTTGGAGGCAAAGGTTTAAACTGGGGTTGATGTGTCATGTAATATAATGGAGTTTGCGTTTAGCAAATTTTGAGGGTAATAGGGAATATTAGAAATTTGAGAACTCTATATATTTTGTTTTCAATCAATTAGTTATAGATTTTATTGAGAGTATTTGGGATTTGAGTTAATCTGGGGTTTTTAATTCTCGTAATCCTTTGGGCATAGAGGTGGGGCCAATTAAAGTGAGATCAAGCCAAGAGAGGGCCCAGAGTGAAAGATGAAATTTCTTGGAAGGTAGAGACAAAGTAGAGGGAAAAACTCCAAGTTAATTTTGGATAGGGTTAGGGATTGATCGAGCCAAGAATACAAAGGACTAAAAAGTATACCTTTTTATACATACATGGGAGTTTCTCTCCAACAAAAAATTTAAGTTCTCTCCATATTTCTAAGACCAATAGTGATATAATTTTAGAGGAAAATATTTATTTATTTATCTATTAAATAAACTATTATTACATGTTCCTCAACCCTCTTATGCCATGGCATATAATTGTTCTTTACATTGTTCTACGTAAACGATAAATCCTTGGAGAAATAAATCCAAGGAAAATCCCTAAATTTATTTGATGGGCTTGGGGACAAGTAGTTGGGCAGACTTTTATAAGTCATCACACAGCATCAACATGCATTTGGGATTTTCCAATTCATTTTATCCCACAGATCTGAGTTCCTTTTATCTCAATTCCTCACACGAAATCTATGCAATTTCAAGAAGATGGCGTCAGGATCATATTGCACATGGTTCCCTCCCTACCCAATTCTTGGCAGTCTTTCATAAGGCAGGTATGCATTCTCATTTGCTTCTATGACAATTTTTTAGATTACCAATTAAACAAAAATAAATAGCAAATTTTGGTAGGGTTTGGTAATTCCCATTATCAATCTTTTTCCTCAAAGACTAGAAATATCACCATCTTTTACTAAAGTTGTGTGGTGAATTGAAGAGACCTATCATTTCATTCTAAAAATTATGAGTTAAAGAGATTGACCCAAATTCGAAGAAGCTTTAGAGTTGAGGTTAGAGTCATCATTTTCACAAACTTAGGTTGTAGGGTAAATATGGGTAAAGGAACTTTTAGGAAAATGTTGCCTTACAAATTGCTACAATATGCAGAACCCTAGCATAGGATCAATTTGCATTATAGTAATGCTAATTATACTTGGGAACGATGTTGTGAAGCGAAAGAGAAAGAGTATGGCTTGGACATCATAGAAACTTCACTTAAAATAAGAAAATTGTCCGTCGAACTCTGTCACTCATCTAGTAACTCTGGTAAACTTGGTCAAATTGGATGAATTTTCATCTTGGAGTATTTACAAGTTTGATTATATTCAAATACATTTGACCCTCGTTTCAAATCCAAGTCGATACTCAGCAGATCAACAAGTCTAGTTTCAATGCTCTGCACGGGAAGATAAATTCAGATCAATCTTACCTGGATTTTATATATTTTGCATGCAGTTCCATTAATATTTTATGTTAACCAAATTTATGAGGTTCACTCCTAGAATGACTTGGGGAGGCTATAGAATACAAATTGACTTGAACAAGGAAGATAAATTGTAAAAAAAATTTAAAAGGGATTTTATCATCAATATGAAAGTTTGCAATGTTCATATAATATAAATTTTCAATAATAACTCGTTGCAAGCACAGAGTATATATTTCAGAATCGTAAGGATTTTGGACAATTTTTTTATGAGAATGCATCTGGGTGGACATATCTATTATCCCAAAATCTCGTAGGATTTGCACCTAGCCCCAATTACTTGGAATAGCCCACTTGTACCAGTGAGATAGAATCAAGATCATAAGGAGAAATTCATGTGTGGGGGATTTGAACCTTGGTGGGAGGACCACCCATGCTTAACAATCAAATCAAAACCCTGTTGACAAATTTTGGAAGTTAACAGGTCTATTGGGTGTCTACTATGAAATTTGGTTAGAAAAACAAGCAAAATGAGAGATTTTTCTTTTTAATTATTCCCATGTATTTTATAGATAGGAAATCAACTATGATTCACAAATCTGACATTTGTTTGAATCAAGGTCTAAGCGAGAGTCCATTCGATTTCCTCAAAGAGAAGAGTTAAACTTAGAGTCAACTTGGACTCAGAAGAGTGCTAACAATGCAGTTAAAATTCAATCCAATTAAGAATGATGGAATCCCACGGATTTTAATGCTCTTTACTATTGATTGTTTTGTGTTGCTCTGGAGTATTCAATCATTAATGTTTTTTCTTTCAAGATAAAATGAATTCTAGAACTGTGCTTGCAATAGCTTGTAAGCTAGTTTTAATCATTTTAGTCAAACGCGAGGCAATTTTTTTATGGATGATATGTTTGATTAAAGCTAAATGAATTACTGTCAACAAATCTTACTTCCACCAATTTCAAATGAATTATCTTAAGACAAGCTTAGGGGTACTTTAACTGTACACAATTTTTTTAATGATTTAGTCGTTGGATTTATCCTTAACATAATAATTTAGCAAAAGCCTTTGAAAAATGAAAAATAAATCCTTTTAAAACTTATATTAATTAAAGTTTAAATTTTATACAAGTTGTGTGAAGTAACCCCTTTTCTGAGTTAACTTCAACTTAATTTGTTAACAAATTGCAGTGTGAAACCAAAAAATTATGAATTGCATGCTAATTTAATTTAGCCTAATTAGGGTTACTTTGCACACATCACTATTTGAAATTAAATTTTATTAAATTATCGAAGAGGGGTCATTTGGACTTGTTGTTACCATAGATCATTTTGCCAAAACAAATTAGATAGAGTCCAATATGATAGAGATGTTGTTGCATGCATATGTGGGTAATACTAACATCATCATATGGTTTCTTTAAAAAAATAGTAGTAATATTACATGTTAGCCAAATATATATACACTTAAAAATAAAAAGAGTGAGAGCTGAGATATATATATATAAGTACTATTATATAGAGAAATAAAAAAGTAGATGAAATTTAGACATAAATATAAATAATATATTATGATATTTACAAAAAAATAAGGTTACAATTCAAACATAGAGATATTGACATTAATCAAAACTATATTTTCACATATGCATATATTCATAAGTTTTGAATTATGAGTTCTATTGAGTTGAGTGAAGTTACAACTATCTCAGATCCATTTTAAATAATAATAAAAATTTACATCTCAAAGGATTTAATCTCTTTCAGTGCTTGATAAATATGAAGTTAACATGTATGTATGCCAGTTCATAGAAGTCATATTTCAAAAGAAATTTTGATAGATTAACCTTGATTTTTTAGAAGTTGTATATACATGAAAAGTGGATGTCTTTCTAGAAATTAAATGATATATATATCAATATTTATTTATGACTAAAATAGGTCAAAGGGACTCTTAAGAACAACATATCAAAATGGAAAAAAAGGGGAGTGCAAAAGTCATCTCCCAAAGTATAGTAGAAATCATAAACTAGTAACACAAAAAAAAAACTATATATCAAATACAACCAGCTATAGGAACTAACACATGTAGAGTTAAGATCCATCAATGACAATGCCCAACCCAAGAGCTTGTCTAATAATGTCCTTTGGAAAGTGGCCTAGAATGATTGGCCCTTGTGGAGTGAAAGGAACTTCCCTGATGTGAAGAATGTATTTCCTTTACAGGGAAATGAGTTATCCTAGCTAAATTCCCGCTTTAGCACTTTTCAAAATGGGCCTCCTAAGGAAAATAATAAATAATAGTTAAAATAATAAAATAATATTTATTAATTTTGGAGGAAGAAAAGAAAAAAAATACTTTTTTGTTCATATTTTCGACATATCTCCCTGTTTTTTTACTCAAATTTTAATCGGGAGAGCTCGTTGGATGCGGAATTAAATTACGCATCCAACGAGTACCCACTCGGCATACTTTTGACGGACGCTGCTACACCAAAAACAAGAAATACATGAAAAAACATGATGATGACATACATGAAAAAACAAGAAATACATGACAAAATGTAATGATGACATACATGAAAAAACAAGAAATACATGACAAAATGTGATGATGACATCATCATCACATTTTTTCATGTATTTCTTTTTTTTGGCGTAGCGGCATCCATCAAAAGTATGTCAAGTGGATACTCGTTGGATGAGTAATTTAATTCCGCATCCAACGAGCTCTCCTAATCGAAATTTGAGTAAAAACGCAGGGAGATATGTCGAAAATACAAACAAAAAAACAGTTTTTTTTATGATACCTATCCCCAAATTTATATTAAAAATTTGTTTAAGATCTATACGGTATTTCAAATTTAAAGAAATTTCATTGGCTAAGACATGATGACATGGAATTTGAATTAGTGTTGAAAGGCCCATTTTGAGTTGAAATTTCCTCTACTGAGAAATACAAAATTTCAATTGACAATAAAGAACCCTCCATGATGATTGCCAAAATGGTTGTAATTGAGAGTCCCAGTCCAAGGTGATGGTTTGTGGCAATTCATTGTCTTTCCAAACCCAAATATATTAGAATAATAACTCTTCAAAATTGGGAGCATCATTACTTTTGTTGTAGAGAGCGAAGACAACCACTTTGCAAAATCAATAGATTGCCCCTTGGCTTGTAGGTTCTAACACAAGGTTAGAAATATAGCTCTTCTAGACTGGTATCTCACTAGTGGCTCAGACCCCCTCAAAAGTAGGCCTTCTTCTCCCTCCACCTAAGTTGTGCAAGAAGAACCCAAATACAATCCCAGGGAATAGTAAAGATTCATAATGTATGTTTGTCCAAGTATAGGAAATCCACATCTTCAAAAACTTGTCTATTTTACTGAGTCTCTCCCATAAAATCCCCATAGTTTTACACCTTTCGTGCATGTCAAAACTTACTTGACAAGGAATTTCATTGCCTTAGGATTGTTGTCGTTACAATCGTCGTTTTCTAATATGGCTTCGGTCGTTGGCTTCCTGATCATCAGGTCACCAACTTCCTTAGCCTTCTACTATTAAGTAGGCATCAACCCCTGTGCATATTCTTGCATGGTGATATAAAGGAGTGGATCCCATACCCCTAATAATGAGTGAGATATAAAAGTATCAAATTTCAGTTGTTTCGATGTTGTTCCCTCCCTGATAAGGATAATGATTGATAATTTCCCTTGTTCCCACTTCCATATGTTTGTTCCTCCTAGGAAGAACACAATTCAGAATGAGATGGACTTATGAAGTCACTCGATCCATTGAGCCTGGTAGCTAAGTCCACCCATGTCCAGTTGATTTCTTATGTTTTCTATTCCCTGGCTATGATAAGTCCCACATGAATGGATGCTTGGGAGATAGATAGTTTTGGCTTAGCTTAAGTTCCTTAGTGCCTTGGAGCATTTATATCCTATTTGTAATAGTAGATTAATGAATGGTAATTGCCATAACTTGGAGTTGTGTATGTTACATTGTAGATATAATTATTTACGTGGTCGGTATTCCTCCCCAAAATTAGGAATCGAAACAAGGGATGTTAATTTTGGATTCGAGTGGTACAGACAGTTGGTCAATCGGAGTTGAGTACTTATTCGAATCCATACCCACCTATCCCTCTTTTTAGGTTCTCTTTGGGTTCAGTTGTTAAATAGTATTTAATATAATTGCCATCAAGTTCTGAGGGGTGTGTGGGAGGAATTTTAACTTCCCACTTAGGGGTGGGTGGAACAAATCCTTTACCACCCAATAGGGGAATCCTAATCACTCCTTTTGAAGGATCTCCAACAACAACATCAATTTAGAGCAAAGATCAAAGTGTTTTTTTGGAAATAAATCTATCAATTATGTTGGTATTCATATTGAACCTTGAGGAGTTTATGTAGATCCTAATAAAGTTAGATACCTCAAGGAAGGCCATGCCCCATAATTTGCAAACATAATTCAATGGGAATGGGCCACTCTTTGGGGAATCTAATGTATTATGATGTGTGTGTGTGTGTGTGTGTGGTTTACCTTGGGTACCGTCCTCAAAGTGAGGGGAGGTACTTGATGGGCTCCTCGAGAATTGTAATTAATGGGGATGCATACATATATTTCTAGGAGATTCCAGCTTGCCCACATTTTTGGATAAAAAATGCATGGAAATGCATTTTGACATGTATGAAAACATTTTTTTTGGGAAAGTTTCAATATTTATAAACATGTTGCAAAAGTTGAGCCTAGTTTTTTAGATGTTTTATCCCTAATAGGGCATGTTTCATCATAAACAATGTGTGTTTAACCCATAAAAGTATTTCAAAGATGTTTGGGCCCACAAAAAGCACACAAATTCCAATTTACTAGAAAACAAGAAGAATTAAGTCTAAAATCATTTTAATTTTTTTTATCATTTTGTTTAAATTTTCTAGATAATATGTTATTTAAAAAAGTCTATATTTTGCAATACTTATATTTTTGTACCTTTTAAATGGTGTTTCTATGTTTCCCATTTTGGGGGGGTGTCATGTTTCTATGACATACAGATTATGAAAACTCATACTCGTTTGCATGAGATACTTGTTTCAAAAACTTGTACTTATTTCCATTTTTTGTGCTGCTTAGATCTATGTATGTGTGTGTGTCTATTGTTATACAATACAATTCCTCAAAGAGTATCCCATGCACACTAATGTGTGTTTACAAATTATGGTGCATGGGCCATCTTTGAGGTATCTAACCTTATTAAGATCTACATTAAAATATTAACCCCAACATATTAATTGATTTTTTACCAAAAGAACACATTTGAGCTTTGCTTTCAACTAATATTGTTGTTGAATTTTTTAGACAACTTTAACATGTTTTAGATAGTCTTCCTAGGTTGTGTTGGTCTTGGCAGTCAATATTTCATCAAGGAATGTGTTAATGAACATAATAACAAGGTTAAAATATGTCATTAATTATTTGCATGAAGGTACTAGAGGAATTAGTTAGCTTAAAGGGCATGACTAGTTACTATTCATAGAGCCCAAGCTTGGTCTTGAATGTAGTCATCCATACTTTATTGGGTTTCATCCATACTTGGGGGTAGCCAAAAGCTAAATCAATCTTTTCAAAAAATTCAGCCTCTTGGAGTTAGTCAATGGGGTCATTGATTTTGGGAAAGAGATATGAAGCTAATGATAAATTGGTTGAGAGCTATGTCGTCAATGCAGAATCATTCCCTTTCTTTGGGACTAGAAGAGTTGTGGATCCATAGGAAGTGCTATGTTGAATCCGACCTTCCTTTTATTATTTTTCTCTATATTTGCAGCTCCTCATTTTCTGCTATGGTGTTTTTGTAAACAAGTTGATTAGGAATTGAGGAACCTGGGATAGATTGAATTTGAATATTGAGTGGCGTTAATAAGACATAGATGTTTAGGCTTCTCATGGACATCTTTCTTCGTTGCATTGGACATGAGGTAGAGGTTTGTTACAATATTGTATTTTATCCTACTTGATGGGAGAAATATGAAATTGCCTTGTATTTCCAGGTTATTGTTATTGTCACCTCTCTCGATATAAACATATTTCTTGATAGCCCAATGGGTAAATGTATTTTAACTTGGTTGAGTGGAGATTCATTTAATGGAAATCAATTAGATGGATTGGTGCTTGGTTTTGGATTCTATACCTGGGAAGATGGGGGTTGTTATGTTGGGACATGGAGTAGGGTTTTAGAGGACAAACAAGGGGAATTTTACCTAGTTGGAAGTAGACTTCAAAAATTACCTGGGCTGTGGCAGAATCCTTTTAGTTGGGACGACCAAAAATAAAACTCATCCTAGTAGCAAGTGAACCATAATTCTGTGAAGTTAGGTCAAACTTATTCTCTATACCTGGGGAAGTTTAATATACACAAGTTTCTATAGACTTCTTCTCTTGTGATAAATTGCTTATAGGTGAAATCTTGAGTTTAGAGCAGACACCTAATAGAAATGTACATTTACAAAGATGTTGGAGTCTTGACGGTGCTGATGAAAGTGTTTGCAATCAAGATGGTTCATGGACTATAGGAGAAGCTATTTTAGAATGTGAGTAAAAAGAATCAAATGATGCAACTATACTAGTTCTAGAAAGGGAGTACATGCAAGTTGACATAATTAGTGAATTGATGAGAGATAATATGTTTACCATGCCATCCAAAAGCTCAATATTGTGACAAAAGAAACAATTGAAGGAGGTGAAGAAACCAAGTGAAACAATACTTAAAGGCCGCAAAATTTATGATTTAATGCTCAACTTGCAGCTAGGCATAAGGTAAATCTTCTAGTTTTTTCCATAGCATTATAACTACTTGTATTCATTGCCAATAGTACATTGCTAGATGCTAGTGATGTCTTCTATTTTACAGCTTAAGAATAATGTATTTCATGTAATGATAAGATCATCCACATAGAGGACCAAGACAAGAAGACCATATTTATTAGATAAGAAATAAGGTTTAGATTCTGAAGTCTTGGAAAAGCTAAACTTAGTAAATACTCATTGAGCCTGGATTACCATGGCCGTGGTGTTTTCTTTTGCCCATAAAGGGTTTTCTTCAACTTGGGAACATGGTTGTCTTTCCCGAGGATCTCAAAGACTCTTGGATGATTTACATATGCCTCTTCCTCAATCACGCCACTCAAGAATGTTGTATTTACATCCATTTTATATAAACACCAACCAAGGCAAGATGTTAAATTCTTGATGGTTTTCAACTTCTGATAGAAATTAAAAGTATACTTGGTAACTACAATGTAAGTCTTATCACAATGAACTCACTATTTTTGGGAGAATCCTCTCGAAACAAACATGGACTTCTAATTTTCAATGCTCTCATTAGTTGCATGCTTGATCTTGTAAATCCATCAATAAACAATCAGGGATTCCCAGCACGTGTTGGAACTATATCCAAAACATCATGCTTAATAATGGAGTTATATTTATGTCATGGTGTCATGTCATACCTACTTAGTGGAAGTACGGTCAAAGCTAGAAGGTTTTCTCTCTAGATTTGAAGTGTCATTAATGCAATATAAGTAGGAAACATCTTAGGAAGATGACTCACCCAAAATGTAGATTTAGGTGTTCCAACTTGTTCCTGTGCATCTTGCAATGTTTGGGACTGTGATGCATATTTCTCATCTAAGCTCTAGTTTTTTCTTGTCATAATACCTTGTTGGTTTCAACCATACTTTTCTATCTTATACATCTGTTATTTGAGAAATATTGAGAATGTTTTTATATAATTTCTTCATAATCATGACTTATTTTCACCACTTACAGTGTGAAATATTTGTGTTTGGATGGTTCTGTTGAGCCTTGAAGATGGTTTGACATTGTAAAACCTTTCAATTTGGACCTAAGTATTGGCGTTCTCCTTCTCACAACACATGGTGAGTTGTAACATATATTTCATTTTTATAATGTGAAAGTCAATCGTGCAGTGTACGTTCTGTTAAAATTTTCTAAGAGCATTGGATATTGTGAATTGCAGTTGGAGGAAATGGATTAAATATAACTTCAGTAGATACAGTAGTTTTGTGGAGAATGATTGGAACCCAAAAAGATATCATAAGGTATGTGGTATTTTGTGGAGAATGATTGGAACCCAAAAAGATATCATAAGGTATGTGGTATTTTGTTTTCAGTGTTCTTCTGTTATCCAATGTCCTTACGGATCCATTTCAAGACATTCATCAGTAGATTTAGGTTAGTTTGGCTGAAATTATTACAAGAAAATATGTTTTATCCCTCCAAATTTTGTTCTCCATGCTTTGGATGCATGGTCTGCCATCTTTGCTTGGATGTAAAATTCTTAATTAAGTCTGTCTATGGGGAAACTCATACCCAGGTGTGATTGATAAATAAAGATGTCGATTGCCCTGATTGAATAAAAATACTCCCTACTTTCCTTTGATGAGTGAAAACTGAATACCAGAAATTCTTACAAGAAAACTATTTTTTCTCTCAAATTTGTATCAATCTGGCTTGGGTCGATGCAAGGTTTTCCCTCTTTAATTGGATGAAAAACTTTTAATTTGGGTCTGTCTATGGCATAAGTAATGATTTAAAATTAAAAATCAACATATTTATTGGCTTTGACTGAATAAAATTACTCACCGACCTTCTTTTGATGAGTGAAAGTTGAACTTTAACAAAAATTTCCTTTGATCATCTATGTTTCTAGACTACTAAGTGCATATTTTTTGAGTGACTTCTCCACTATACAGAACTGATGTTCCTTTTCTATTGGATATTTCTTATGACTTGAAAGCTTAGATGCTTGACTATCAAAAGATCAAGCAGTGGTAGCATTGTCCCTATACCTTTGATGTTGACATCCTCAACAAAATAATGCCTAACCCAAATAAACCCAAGATGGGTAGGGATCATCGAAATAACTGTAGGATTTTCTATTTGAAATATTATTACATATACTCTTTTGGAGCCGAGGTAATCTTACCATCTTATTGCAAAGATCATAACTTGTAAAGTTCAATATTAATGCTTCAAATTATCTAATAGGAAAACCACTGTTACTAGGCTAGACATGTTTTAGCCCGAGAGTGTAACTCGACTCAGGAAACTGGGTAAGACATCTTGGATTTCTAGTTGAATTTCATGGTAGTGGTGTTATTCTTCCTTGGCTGATTTCTTGCAGATCTGAATCTGATTTCTCCTTGTACACATTGTCTTGCTCTATCATGAAATTTGGCAATCCCTTTTCCATTTTTTTTAAGAGAGGCAGAGCTTACATACAATGTCTTGCTCTATCATGAAATTTGGCAATCCCTTTTCCATTTTTTTTAAGAGAGGCAGAGCTTACTTGTGCAATTGACAAGATATTTGTGCCCCCACTTGCACAACTTGCCACCATCATGTACCAAAGTCTCGTGTGTTTGTAGTATCCGTATGAAACCTATAAAGGCTTCCTTCATCCGTGCCTTCATCTTAACATTTGGCGCAAAACTGTGGAAGTTCTTTGCTGTAATTTTTATGGTGTATTGTTGATCGTCGAACTCAACTTTACATCTCAGATTGGAATAGATGAGATAAACGTCAGAGTCTTTGTTTAATTAGGAAGAAAGTGAACATCATGCAAATAATAAAAATCATGTAACAACGATGGGGTCGTTAAAAATCACATGGATGTTGAAGTTTGTAGTGAGGATAAGTTTTTCAGGAGATATTTGCAGCCTTCATACAACATGAAACAAGGAAAACTGGGTTGATTCTTGATTTTTCTGGGAATGAATAAGTACAATTGTCAACATCCTCAATGCTTTCTAGATAGATATGTGCATTTTCTATAGCATTATGGGCACTGTACGAAATTTTGGGCCTGATTTTGACCTCAAACAGGCATTAAGAAACGGTTTTGACATATTCTGGGAAAAATATATGGGGTAAAGCAGCAGTAAGTTTCCATTCCTTGGGGTATTTCACCCAATATCAACAATAAGGATTGTTCACTTTGAAGTCTAGGTATACCTTGTAGAAAACAATAACGCTAAGAAGTATTTATGGACATCCAAAGTAATGCTTTCCTGTAAGCTTCATCCCTTCACTTCACCTTATTTTGAGGATGGTACCTAGAGTAAACCCTAAATACTTTAGTACATAAGTCCAAGTCAATGATAAAGTTCAAATCCATTATAACAATATAACAATATATACATTATAAATTCAACATCTCACTTCTCGGAATAAAACCTAGATTGGGAAAATAACACTTCCCACGTCCACTCAAGCTAGACTAAATTGAGAGTACCCTTCTTAATATACCATAGGCATGCGGCCAAATATCACTAAAGAGCATCTTGTTTCATTTTCTTTGAGATATCCCTAATTTGTATATTCTTTTTAAATGGTCGTCTTGTCCTCTTCCCCATTTGGCATGTCTAGTTAGTAAGCTTATTGGTAAATCAGTCAATGGGAGTCTGTACAGGATGTGACTTGTGAACCTTTATTTTAAGGTCAAAGAAAACTTTTAGTTAAGTTTTCCAAGAACAATTAGAAATTGTTTCAATTTCCTTTGTTCTCAGCTTGAATGATGATGCTAGATGAATATTTATCTTTATGACTTGGGTGACCAAATGTATTTTTCATAATGGAAGGTACAACCCTTTTAGATATGGTTAGGAACAAAACTGTATGTTATACTCTGCCTCTAAATGATTTAAATATCATTTTGTATTGGTGATGTTTACATGAAAAATGGAAAATATAATGAATAAACCAGAGTCACAAGGTGGAAATGTTTCTATAGTTGTTAACAACTATATATATAATACATAAGCTATATGACACTTTTGCCACAAAATTGTAATCGAAAAGAAAATTATTTTGCCACCAAAATTACTTATCCAAAGAATCAATTCATTAATTAGCCATCGAACCGATTTCTCAATGTTTTGTCAGAAGAAGGGTAGTTAGAAAAGATGAAAAACATGTGCTAGCCATCGGATCAATTTCTCAATGTTTTTTGGAACAAGGTTAGTTGGAAAAGATACAAAATGCGTGCTAAGCATCCTTCTTCATGATCAAACATATATTTTAGATTACTTGAATATTTAGATTTTTTTTCAAATTTCCAACATAAAAATCATTACACTTGATATTTTCAGTTAAAAATCAAAGTATATGTAGTCCAAGCCTTTTAGAGTTTCAGAAAGGGAGACCTCAAAAACTTAAGTCTTAGACAAAAATACAAATCTAAACAGTGTGAAAGTCCAAACAGGGAGTTGTACTACTTTGTTGATTCTAATCAGTCCAATTTTAACATATTACAATCATCTAGAATACATAAAGAACATGTAGTTTCTCACTAAACAAGACTAGGTCCTTTGATACCAGAAATTTTACCAGCAGGCCAGATGCCCAAATATATTAAAAAACTATGAGCATATCTGCATGCATTAGGTCCACCCCCTTGTTTCCTGGGACAACAACAAGCCCTCCTACAGAGAAAGGCCATCTTTTGAGAGGGAGTCAGCTTTGGCATTGAATTATCTATATATATAATGAGTTAAGGAGAAAAAATTAAATTGTTACTTAACATCCTGAATACCCTGTATGATAGGACTCAGAGCTAGGTTGAACATCTGGGCCCTATTGTTTTCCCAGACAATTATCAGTTTGGAGTCCCTAAGGACTTGAAGCTTTATATTACTCAGATTACATAAATATATTGGAATTTACATTGTTGTTGACTAATAGTGGAAACATTCACTTCATGAATAACCTACAGCTGAGGTGTAATGTTGTTGGTCTAGAAAGTGCTTCATGCTTGCATCTTGAAATTGCAATAAAATAGTCAAGATAGACCATTGAGAATGCAATAATACCATTAACTGGTCACTAAAGTTTAAAAGATATCCTGGGACCAAGAAGACAAGAGTTTAAAAGATATCCTGGGACCAAGAAGACAAGATCTGTGTTCTAAAACAAATCCTTCAAGATAGGAGTATGTGTGGCTAATGGTATATAGAAGGAAGTTAGAAACCAATCCAGTCAAGATAGGACTGTGAATAATGGTATCAACATAAAAACGTTAGAACCAAGCATGTGAAACAAAATTAGAAATCAATTCATTCAAGATAGGATTGCATGAGTAATAGTATATGCATTGAAAAACATCAACTTAATGCTATAGTATAATGCACGTGAAGGGATTTTGACGCAATAAAGGGTAATTCAAAAGATATCAAGTAAAGTTGTTCCATACAAAGTGTTAGAAACTAACTAATTAAGTTTACATTCACCTACAAATCTAGCAATAGTATGGCATGAATCTAAAATGTCATTGGTCTAGTGTTGTGATAATGTGATGTAATGGGGCTTGTAATATATCTGCCTTTACATATGTTATGACTTTAACTAAGGATGTAATCGCATCCAAAGGGCCCATTAGAGTAATAGTGGATGTAAAGTGGATTAAGTCTACAATGTTTGTTATTATGGTTCAAAACAAATATCTTACCTAGTATGGATCCTATCTAATCTATTGGTTTCCATAACAATGCAGAAATGCCAAGAGAATCGATGCATGGATCCTATCTAATCTAGTGGTTTCCATAACAATGCAGAAATGCCAAGAGAATCGATGCATATTTTTTGAGCTTTGCTACTTAGTATTTAGTTATTTAACTCCTATTGTTGATGTTCAAAGGACTGTGCTTTATATTTTTAATTCTTGGTATTATGAAATGCTACTGCTTTCCGGTATGGATCATAATTGGAGTTTCTTTGCCCAGGTTTAAGTTGACATTAATCGTTGAGTTTATGATTTTTGTGTGAATATTTTATAGGCTATATGGTATATTAATATATCATATACCATTAATGTTTTATAGGCTATATTAATCGTTGATTGGAATTTCTTTGTCAGATTCGTAGTTTTTATGGTCTCTGTGTTCTGAGCGTTGTGATTTTGATTCTGATATGGGGTTTTCGAGAAGTCATTGAGGGACTTTAGGTTTTTTTGATCCAGAGTTTCTGCTATTTTCTATTGTGTCATTTGTTCTAAATTGTATTGTTTGTTGTGTGATATATATGGAGGAACATAACTATGGAAACTATGGTAGAATGGACCCTCCTGGTGGAAAAATGGAAGTTCTTGTTATTTGGCATTGTATGTCAAGTAAGCAATTTCAAGTCCATGACCTTTTAGCTTCATGATCCCTGTGAAACTCTGTTCTGATTGAGATTGATTCAGTTTTTGCTGATATTGGCCAGGGAAATGTCTAAGTGGGAGACTTGTATAGGCAATGTCATAGTATTTTGTTCACATAATTTCATATATCAGATTTTAACTTTGACCTAGATCACGCCTGATTTCTATCATTGAATGCATTCTGCTAAATTTTTGGGATTACTGTATTTCATGTAGAGAGGAATTCCTTATGTCAATTTCTATATGCGAGATTGCTTCAGCTTTCTTCCTGCGCTTTCTATGTTACCAAATATTATTCAATGCTTCTATTTCCTTAACCGGGATAAGGATGGCCTCTCCAACTCTCTGATTTCCGTGCATACATTATATTCAGTAGAATTTAAGGTTGTTTGATTTCCCTAAAATAGTCAATATAAAAAGATAAATAATGTGTCAGTTTGCATCTTCAACCAATATTAATTTGTATATTCCCAAGGCGCAGTAATATTGTCATCCATCTGCATGTATGTTGCAAGTGAAACTGGCTATGACAAGCTCCCAATGGAAGGTTTTATTAGAAGAAATATATTTGAATGTCTTTAGATTTTTTTAAAAAAACATTTTTCCATTTCTACTTTGCTTACAAAGTTACTTGTAACCATAGTTGATATGTAATATTGAAGCTTTAAATGGCATCTTTATTTTTATAGGTACAATCTCCTAATGAAATAAGGGTACTTTGAGGGAATGACATAGGAGGTAATATTTTGGTGAAAGCTTCCTAGAAGTAATGTATAACTAGACTATATAATAACTTGTATGTTTGCCTTAAAGCACAATATCATCTTTGAAAATGGTTTATTCTCTAGAAACAGTTGTTGTCAATAATGTTACAGATGAGAAAACATGATGGAAGAACCTGGCACTAAACACAGTTGGACTAGTGTCCCCCTAATTTGCTTGAGACACAGACATGGGGACAGGGATATCCAATACATCATACATAGACCCCATGCAAGGGGACAAATATCTATCTACTATAAATACATATGGAAATAAATCCCTTGGAAACTTCTGAGTACTTCCCTTCATTCTAAGGATGGTACCTAGAGTAAAGTGGGTGTGTAGATTTACTATTCTCAACCCAATGGTCGGAATCGAACTGGGGGCCAGCATTGGCAACAACTAGGCAACAGTGACATGGACCAATTGAGCTAACCCTCAGGTATATATATATATATATAGTTTCCCATGCATGCAAAAAATAAAGTGCATCTCCTATACATGTGCGACATTTGGGTTGCATTTGTCTCGTGTGTCCATGGCATGAGACACATGACCACAAGTGCGTTTTTCGTTGGCACTTCCTTGTTTCAATAAACAATTTCAGTCATAATGTGGTTTATTAATGTTTAGTTTCTTAGCAAAGTCACATGACTTTGAATTGGAAATAACTCAAACAAAAAATGAATAGTCGATTAGGAAATGGCCTAGCAAAACTTAGCAGTAAATCAAAAATCATTTTGGCCACAATTTCACAAAAGTTGAGAGTAAACCAGAAGATGAATGGCATTTAACTAAAATTTGAGAGTAAATCAGAAGATGAATGGCATTTAACTAAGCAATAATTTGTTGAGTTTCCTCATACTTGACAAGTACTCAACATTCATGTTGAGCTATTCAAAACTAACCAGACCATAATCAACTCCTAGTTATGAGCTAACATTATGATGTTTACTTACACCTTATTATATTAACAGTAGATCCGTGGAACACGTGCAACAAACTACATCACGCAGTGACATCACACGAATAAGATCCGTACGGGGAAGATATTGATTCATTGACATGAATAGTAAGAAGATCATCGACGTGCATAGTAATAAGAACCAGGCCAAGAGAGATCTTTATTGATCAACATGCAACAAAATCATAGCAACACCTATCAGAATGGAATTAACGTTACCTATTGACATTACCTTTGAATCTTCCACAAATGCATCATATTATGAACATCTATACATATATAGTATTTCACGGGCAGGTATGTATTGATTGTTTAAACAGGGAAGGACCAGAGCCCCTCGGAGGTGAACATTTCTTGTTGCTTACTTACTCACAGATGTTTCAATGGCGTGGAAAGGGAGAGAACGAAATTTTCAATTGATTCATGTTTAGGCTTGCTACTATGGTTGTGCTTTGTATATGATGTGTTTCCTAGCCTTATGAGATGAGGATTATATATAAAGTCTCTATAGGATATATAAAGGATAACTACAAGGATCTTTATAAATATCATGTATGCATCGAACATATAATAGATAACTACAAGGATCTTTAAAGTAGTAGATATTGTAGATAGCCTTTAGTTGTAAAAGTCTGCATCTGTTCATTATATTTAGGTCCTCTTATTAGCTCCTTGAGATAAGTTATCAAGTTTATAGATTAAAGAGTTTCCCTAGTTAGTCACTCACATACCAATCAAACACATATTGAAACTATAGAGAAACCAAGGAAAACCTGACTCTTCCACAGGCTCCTACATAATATAAACAAATCCTATGATCTCTTATCAACTACGGATCTACTCTCTACGAGTGGTTTAGGGATTCTGATTATTTTTCTTATTATGTAGAGGGATCAATATAAAGAAATATCTAGTGCTTAAGTAGATTAGAGAAAGAAAGACATACATCCTTATATAGTTATTTATATTAACATATTAGTGCTATATATAGTAGAGTGGTTTCGTATAATGTATAGTGAAGTTTTCTAATCAAGATCAACCCTATAACTAACCTATCTAACAACCTGAATCCTAAATTCGAATTTAGAAGTTTAAGATTTTCAAATATGATGTATTAGTATATTGGATGGGAAGCTCTCTAGTATACTCTTGCAATAGAGTAGAACTAGGAAAGAGAATAGTTTTATCCCAAATCATAGTAGAGCTTATTCTTATATAAAGATTAGGAGTTGTGTTTACTATATTAGGTATTGTTGACAAACTATAGTTATTCCTAAAGGTCTTGTTATCAAAGGGATTTTCATCAAACTGTAGGTCATTGATGTCAAAATTGTTAACGAAAGTCAAAGATATGGTGGTAGGATGAAACCAACAGAATAACAAAGGAATAACCCTGTTGCAGGTTGCAAGTATCCAGAATAACAAAGGAATAACCCTGTTGCAAGTTGCAGGTTGAATGGCAAACAAATAACCCTGTAGCAAGTTGAATGACTGAGATCGATCATCCAAGTAAATCGACGGCTCACAATGTTCTTGCTGAATGAACTAGTGCAGAGGTTAAACACGTGTGAAGTGACAAAGTTTCGCAAAAGATCAAGATTGGACGGCTGAGATTAGTTCCGCTAAAACATATCAACGGTTCGAAAAAAGAATTGCAGAATGCGGAAAGGCGCAAAGCAATTAGCCGAAGTCATCACTTCCGCATTCCGTAGTGCAGAAAGGAGCTTGCAGAAAGACAAGTCTGGAAAGCGGAAATCCCGGAAGTCGGTTCCGCAACAATCAAGATCGGACAACTTATATTGGTCCCGCACTAGATCCAGCAGTTAAGGATTAGTTCTAATGCCCAGAAGTCGGTTCCGCAACAATCAAGATCGGATGGCTTATATTGGTCCCGCACTAGATCCGACGGTTAAGGATTAGTTCTGACGATAAGGCGGAAAATTCAAAGTTCCGCAAAAGATCAAGATCGAACAGCTGAGATTAGTTCCACTAAAAATAGATGAACGGTTCGGAAAAGGCAAGTCCGGAAAGCGGAAGGTGGAAAGTCGAGATACGATTTGAGGAAATGTTACATTTCCGCATCCCGCATCCCACATCCCACAATCTGGAGATCGGCACTCATGGAGAAGCCCGATGAAGATCAACGGTGGGGAATCATTGAAACAGAAACACCGCAGAATGGACTTTGTGGAAAGGCAAGTCCGGAAAGCAGAAGGCAGAAAGTCAAGATACGATTTGAGGAACTGTTACATTTCCACATCCTGCATCCCGCATCCCGCAATCTGGAGATTGACGCTCATGGAGAAGCCCAATGAAGATCAACGGTGGGGAACTATTGAAAAAGAAACTTGGTGCGGAAATATGATTTCAAAAGGGAAATCTGTAGAGTAGATGAACGGTACGGGGAGATTCAGACATAAGATCAACTGTCTGAATTGTGTCTGGAGAAGAAGATTACGGAAGCACAAGAAAATGATAAACATGGCTGCAAAAATGAATTCCGAGCTGTGGGAAGAACAAAACGGTGCCTTTGCTGAAACTTAATGATGAAATGATGCAACAATTGAACAAGTAGATGATGAATAGTTGTGTCTGTACGTAAACAGTCACGATCCAAAACGAAAGAGCGCAGCTATGGAGAGATGCGTTGATAAGAAATAGGTAAAGGGTATTTATTGAATGAATGTGTAAATAATTAGGTGTCTCTATTAGTAAGCTTGACAGAGTCCAAAGTGGATAGTCTACAACTATTCCAAAAGACTGAGAAAATTAGTACAAGGTGGCAGGGTGGTGCTAGGGCAGGCCACAGGTCTGCAGGGGGTCGAAGCCTCCTTCCATTCGTAGCTGGAGAATAGGGTGTCATAGCATCCTTGTCTGTTGAAGCAGGCAGAAAACCATAGGGGTGTTGTAGCATCCATGTCTGTAGTTGTAGGAAAAACCTAGGGTGTGTTTACATCCTTTCTCTAGGAGCAGATAAACAATTTTGTAAATTCATATTATTAATGAGTTTGTGTTGGTGGTTTTCTCTTTGAGGTTTCCACGATAAAATCTGTGTTTTGATTGTTGATTTTTGTGTATTTTAAAGAAAAATGGACAATACTACTTCACCCCCCCCCCTCAGTATTGCGGGATAAACCAACACTTGGTATCAGATCAGGTTCCTTCACAAAACCACTAGAAGGAAGATCCCATCCAAAATTCACAATGGATCAACAAGAAGGATTGGCCACTGACAAACCTCCACTATTCACCAGCGAGAATTATGCTTACTGGAGTGTAAGAATGAGGTGTCATCTAATGTCCCTGGGATGGAAGGTTTGGGCAGCAACAGAAAAGGAGCTTAAAATAGGAAACCAATACCCTACAGACACAGTTGAACTAGGTGAATATGAAGGCAATGCCAAAGTCCTAAACGAATCTTAAGTGGTTTAACAAACTCGGTATTTACTAAAGTTATGCAATGCAAATCTGCCAAACAAGCTTGGGACAAGTTGACAATTATCTATGAAGGAGAATCTAAAGTCAAAGAATCCAAACTTCAAACATATAAAGGTCAATTTGAAAGTCTTAAAATGAAAGAAGAAGAGAATATTGGTGAATACCTTCTTCGTGTAGATGAAGTTGTTAATGCAATCAGAGGGCTTGGAGGAAAATTAAAAGAAAAGGATGTGGTAAGCAAGGTACTAAGAACATTACCAATGATATATGACCCAAAGGTATCCACCTTAGAAGAAGGAGATGATATTTAAAAGGTAACAATGGATGAGTTACATGGAATTATCACTGCGTATGAGATGAGAACGGGACAAAATGGATCTTCAAGAAAAGAAGCAGCTTTTAAAGCCTCCTTAAAAAATCAATCAGAAAACCCAAATGATGAGGAAGATCTTTTCATTAATAAACTTGAGAGAGGGACTGGAAAATACAAGGGGAAGCTACCTTTAAAGTGTTTTAATTGTGGAAGGATTGGACATTTTGCCTCTAAATGCACCTACACTAAACAAGATGAGAATGAAGAAAAGGAAACTTCGAAGTTCAAAAAGGGTAAACCAGGAAACAAGAAAAAACCCTATGGGAAAAGGAAAATTGTTTACACCATGGAAGACAATGCAGATTCAGATGGAAGTGAAGTTGAAGAAAATGAAGTTTTATTTATGGGTCTAGATACTCAAGCCTCAAATAGTGACTCAGATGTAGAAGGAGAAGTAGACCTAAGAGCTGAACTTGTTAGCGCCCTTGAAGAACTTGAGAAATGTAGGAAAAAGAATAGACAGTCAAATCTTATCATCAATCAGTTGGAAGCTCAACTTCTAGATGCCAAAAAGGTTGAGGAGGACCTAAACCTACAGCTCAAAAGAAGAATACATGAGTCTGAAAAGCTTGCAGAAGAAAACATGCAATTAAAGAGTAAGCTTGATGAAGGATCTGTCAAATCAAAGTTTGAGAATAGCTCAAGGATTCTAGATGACATTCTGAGTAGCCAAAGACCATCAAGTGATAGGTCTATTTTGGGGTTCGTTAAAGAGAAGAATCCAGAGAGTTTTCCTGTCACCAATCAAGAAGGAAGCAAGAAAAGCTATGCTGAAGTACTAAAGACTCCAGCTAAAAAGGAAGGAAGCAAGAAAACATGCTTGATTTCTCA
This sequence comes from Pseudotsuga menziesii, assembly GCA_001517045.1. NCBI lineage: Eukaryota > Viridiplantae > Streptophyta > Pinopsida > Pinales > Pinaceae > Pseudotsuga > Pseudotsuga menziesii. The sequence goes on along the minus strand of LPNX011173853.1, from coordinate 571,137 downwards.
AGATAAAAATAAAAATAATATAGCACCCAAGAGACCAAATAGATATCTACAAATCTTTTTAGGTCACTGCTTTTCTTGTAATAATTTAGGTCATAAAGCCTTAAATTGCAGAACTAAAAGAAAGGTTTTTGAATACAAGAAGAAGTCATCAAGTAATAAGTTGAAGGGAAATAAGAATCTTTTTACACTAATCCAAAAATATGACATAGAATTTTATAAGTGTAATAACTATGGACATATGGCAAGAGATTGTAAACTGAAGACTCCTACAAGGAATACTGTTGCAATCAAACTTCAGAACACCAAACAAAATAAAGTATTGGAGAGAAAACGAAGAAAAGGAAAGTTCCATGATTGCTTTATGTGCAACCGAAAGCCAAAACTTATGGCACTTGGACAGTAGTTGTTCAAAACATATGACCGGTGACCCAAGCAAATTCATAACACTAAAAGATAATAAGGGAAAAGTCACTTTTGGAGACAGTATGTCCTCCAAAATAATCGGCAAAGGAACAGTTATTGTCAACAACCAGATCAAAACAGAAAATGTTTTTCTAGTTGAAAACCTCAAGCCTAATCTTCCGAGTGTAAGTCAAACATGCGACCAAGGACACATTTGTATCTTTGACTCAGAAAAATGTGAAATGAAGAATAAGGAATCAGGAAAGGTCGTTGGCATTGCTATGAGAAATACAAACAATGTATACATCTTGTAAAATGAAAACCAATGTTACTTAAGTATGGTAGATGAAAGTTGGTTATGGCACAGAAGGCTAGGGCATTTAGGTTTTGCCAATCTTGCCAAAATAAGCACAAAGGAAGCTATAAGAGATCTACCTAAAATTGTAGTTCCTCTAAACTCTTTGTGTAAACATTGTCAACATGGGAAGCAAACGAGAGCCGATTTTAAAATAAAAGAACATATGACCTCACACCCTCTGGAAATAATACACATGGACCTTTGTGGACTAACCAAAACTAAAATCCTGCAAGTAGATCGCTATTTCATGTTGCTCATTGTTGATTACACAAGGATGACCTGGGTGGCATTCCTCAAAGAAAAATCAGAAGCCTTTGAAAAATTTAAAATCTTCAAGACAATGGCTGAAAATGATTCAAGTATGAAAATCAAGTGTCTTAGATCAGATAATGGGGGAGAATTTACCTCCAATGAATTCAATGAGTTATGTGAAGGTCATGGAATTAAGAGACAATTTTCAGCTGCAAAAACTCCTCGGCAAAATGGGGTTGTTGAAAGGAAAAATAGAACAGTCCAAGAAGCTGCCAAAACAATGCTTAATGAAGCAAAACTGTCAGATTCATTTTGGAAAGAAGTTGTATACACAATTGTCTACATACTTAACATAGGGAAACTAGAAGTGAATAAGGATAAGACCCCCTACGAATTGTGGTATGGAAGACCATCCTCGGTCAAATATTTTAAAGTGGTTGGCAGTAACTGTTACATCAAAAGAAACGAGGATGACCTTGGAAAGTTCGACACTAGGACTGATGAAGGAATCTTTCTAGGATACTCATCCACCAAAAAGGCATATAGGTGTTACAATAAAAGGTTACATAAAATTGTAGAAAGTGTTGATGTGAAAGTAGATGATATAAAACCAAGGAAAGAGAAAAATCTTGACAGTATTGAAAATACATGTGATGATGAAATAAAAGACTTGCGAAAGGATGAGAGCATTCATAACGAAAAAGAAGACAAAGGGAAGGAAGATACACAGGAAGATGAAGAAGACTTCCCTAGACCTGAAACTAAAACTCCTTCTAGAAGGATACAAAAGAATCATCCGGAGTCACAGATCATGGGTGAGAAAAATGTTGGAGTCATAACAAGAAGACAACTACCAGGTGTTGAACCAACCCTACTCTCAATAGTTGAACCCAAGCACTTTACAGAAGCCAGCAAAAGTGATGAATGGGTCAAAGCCATGAATGAAGAACTAGATCAGATTGAGAAAAATGAGACCTGGGAACTTGTCCCAAGACCTGAAGATAAGAACATTGTAGGAACCAAATGGATTTTCAAAAACAAGTTCAATCAAGATGGACAAGTAATAAGGAACAAAGCAAGATTGCTTTGTAAGGGGTATTCCCAAGTGGAAGGTATTTACTTTGAAGAAACTTATGCTCGTATAGCACGACTTGAAGCAATGAGAATGCTTTTAGCACTGTCATGCCATAAAAATTTCAAAGTACATCAAATGGATGTCAAGTCCGCATTCCTGAATGGAAAACTAAAAGAAGAAGTATATATTGAACAACCTGAAGGGTTTCTCTTGTCAGAAAACAAAGATTATGTCTGTAAACTGAAGAAGACACTCTATGATCTCAAACAAGCTCCAAGAGCGTAGTTTTCAAGACTAGACAGTTACTTGAAACAGTAAGGTTTTAAAAGAGGAGCCATTGAAAGTAATCTTTACCTAAAGATCGAAGATAAAAATATGATCATTGTTGTTGTCTATGTGGATGATATCATATTTGGAAGCGATCTTCAAATCCTAAGTGTAGATTTTGCCTCTGAAATGAAGAAATAATTCGAAATGTCAATGTTGGGTGAATTGACTTTCTTCTTAGGATTGCAATTCTACTAAACAAATGAAGGAATTTTCATCTCTCAAACTAAGTACATCAAAGATATGTTGAAAAAGTTTAAAATGGAAGATTCCAAACCTGTTGGTACTCCTATGGTCACTGGTTGCAAGTTAAGTAAGGATGATGAATCTCTGGAAGTAGATCATACCATGTTTAGATCCATGATTGGCATTCTGCTATATGTGACAGCCACAAGACCATACGTGATGCAAGATGTTGGATTGGTGGCTAGATTCCAGTCAGATCCCAAAGAAACACATGTAACAGTAGTAAAAAGGATTTTCAAATATCTAAAAGGTACCCTGGAGTATGGTTTATGGTATTCAAAAGGACAAGACTTTACCTTGAAAGCATTTACTGATCCAGATTGGGCAGGAAGTGTTGATGATCGAAAAAGCACTAGTGGAGCAGCATTCTTTCTGGGAAATTGTTTAGTATCATGGTCAAGTAAAAAACAATCCTCCATTTCACTCTCTACAGCAAAATCATAATATATTGCTACCGCCTCATGTTGCACTCAGGTTATTTGGATGAAACAAACCCTAGAAGATCTACTTGTAAAATATGAACATCCAATAGTGATCAACTGTGATAACACTAGTGCAATAAATATGTCTAAAAATCCTATCTTGCATTCTAAGACAAAACATATACCAATCAAGTATCATTATCTAAGAGAACAGGTATCTCAAAAAGCTGTCAGAGTAGAATACATTGACACAAAAGAACACATTGCTGACATTTTCACCAAACCACTACCTAAGGAGGCCTTTGAGCATCTTAGACAGAAGATGGGAGTAATTCCTTTACAAAATCACTGAGAGGAGGAAGCGCAATCTCAGGGGGAGATTTCAAACAGAGAGGTTTCTTTGTCATTGGTATCAAAGGGGGAGAATGATTAAATATATTACCATCAATGCCAAAGGGGGGTATTGTTGAGTAAAATAGTTCTCATTGATGTCAAAATTGGTGGCAAGCTGAAACCAGTAGAATAACAAAGGAATAACCCCATTGCAGGTTGCAGGTATCCAGAATAACGAAGGAATAACCCTGTTGCAGGTTGCAGGTTGAATGAGAAACAAATAACCCTATAGCAAGTTGAACGAATGAGATCGATCATCCAAGTAAATCGACGGCTCACAGTGTTCTTATTGAATGAACTAACACACAGGTTAAACACATGTGAAATGACAAAATTCTGCAAAAGATCAAGATCAAACGGCTGAGATTAGTTCCGCTAAAACAAATCAATGGTTCAGAAAAAGAATTGCGGAAAGGCGCAAAGAAATTAGCCGAAGTCATAACTTCTGCATTCTGCAGTGCGGAAAGGAGCTTACAGAAAGACAAGTCCAGAAATCGAAAATCCTGGAAGTCGGTTCCACAACAATCAAGATCGGACGGCTTATATAAGTCCCGCACTAGATCCGACGATTAAGGATTAGTTCCGACGCCCGGAAGTCGGTTCCGCAACAATCAAGATCGAACGGCTTATATTAGTGTAACACCCCGGTTTTGACCCCATGGTATTAAATTGCATATGAGGTAAATATTGTATTAAATCATGGTGTGGAGCTCAAGGAAAATGCCCCACCATGGATTTAGTGTTTTATGTTTCAGCAATTAAAATCGATGTCGATGGTTTATGTGCTAGCCAGGCACAATATGTTTGAGACATCATGTAAAATGAAAATTAATAAAAATACCACAACTAGCTATGCGCCGCAACATTAAAGAGATGGGGGCATGATTTCACAAGGAATAGGGAGGGGGGGAATATCCAAACCTTTGGTCCAATTTGGGAAAATCCAAATGTCAAAGGGAAAACCCATAGAGTGGTCAACTACCCTTTTTGTCTTTTATGACCAATCATCTAAAGTTGGTGAAGGAAGTTATTGCCTTGGGAGGGGAAAGGTATGGAGGTCAAATTCGAATTTGTGAAGTCACCCATTTTTGGAAAGTGTGTTTTTTACTTGTGGGGCAAGTAAATGCTTGGGAATGCATGCCCAAGCCATTATGGACCCATGCCTTTCATTTTCTCACCCATTCCCATTCACGTGGAGGGTCTCTCACGTAGGGGAAGCTTGGAGAGCTCTCTCTCACCTATCCTCATGGAGTTTTGGGCTCTCTTACATAGCAGGAAGATATCAGAGCTCTCTCCCTCACGTTTTGGTGTCATTTCTCCATTTCTACATGCCCAAAAATTGGTTTGGGGTCTTGTTGGGTGAATGTGCAGCAAGGATGGATGATTTGGGGGTTTCTAAGGGGTGCTTTTGTTCTCCTCGCGCAGCAGGAGCTTGCTGAGTAATTACTTCCACATTTTTATGTTGTTTCTCTATTTTTTCAATACCCAAATTTTTGTTTTTGTAAGGATCAATGGGTGGGTTTCCTCCCCCCACGATTTGGCTGCATTTTCCCATTGTTTTCCAAGCTGGAAATTTTTTTGGTAATGTCCATCGAGTGGGAGAAGAGACCCATGATTTTTCTTGGGTGTTGTTGAGTCTGTTTTGGCCACGTTAGGGCCAAAATGTCCCTGGAAATTGAAACTGCTATAAGAGGGTTGTTTTACCCTTGTTTCCTTTTCGTTTTGGCTTCTAGGACATTTTTGTCCATACCCAACAATTGTATTTTTGCTGTGAAGTGCATGTTGGTGCTTGCTTGGATGAGTAAGTCCAAGAGACCCACTTGTTAGAGGGTATAACAATGTTTGGGTGTGATTGTTGGCTTGGCTGAGTAAGTCCAAGGAACCCGTACGTTATTGGCTTGTTTCCCTAGCAGCCCGATAAACCCAAATGTAGTTTTGGGTTGGCTGGGTTTTGATATGTATTTGGCTATGTGTGTAAACATGTTGTTCCTTAGTTCCTTGTGGAATCATGCCCGGATCGGAAGTGGCAGTGATGCTGAGAATTTAACAAGCACATTAGCCTACGGTTGCGTGGAACGTTTTAGCGACGTAGCTAGTTGTGGGACAACGCAATCACAAGATAAGTATTTACTTCTATTCTTGTTTACTTACCTTTGCATCTATATTTCTTTTAATAAATTATGATGAACACATGGAATGCTTGTACGGATGATTTGCTTCTGCTATATAATTGCAATTGTTATGCATCTATGTATGTTTTTAATCCAATGCATTTTTTTGTTTTATGTTAATGGGGCCACTTCACCCATTTGACAACAACAGGGTGTAGGTCACGTCCTCTTCCTCGGGATGAGGGGTAGGGACGTGACAATTAGTCTCGCACTAGATCCGACGGTTAGGCGAAAAATCTAAAGTTTCGCAAAAGATCAAGATCGGATGGCTGATATTAGTTCCACTAAAAATAGATCAACAATTCGGAAAAGCAAGTTCGGAAAGCGGAAAGCAGAAACTTGAGATACGATTTGAGGAAATGTTACATTTCTGCATCTCGCATCCCACAATCTAGATATTGACGCTCATGGAGAAGCCCGATGAAGATCAACGATGGGGAATCGTCAAAACAGAAACACTGCAAAATGGATTTTGGGAAAAGGTAAGTCTGGAAAGCAAAAGCCGAAAAGTCGAGATACGATTTGAGCAAATGTTACATTATGCATCCCACATCCCGTAATCTAGAGATCGACGCTCATGGAGAAGCCCGATGAAGATCAACGGTGGGGAATCGTTGAAACAGAAACTTGGTGCAGAAATATGATTTCAAAAGGGAAATTTGTAGAGTAGATCAATGGTCTGGGGAGATTCAGGCATAAGATCAACTACATGGATTGTGTCTAGAGAAGAATATTACGGAAGCAATAGAAAACGATAAACAGGGCTGCAGAAATGAATTCTAAGCTATGGGAAGAATGAAACGGTGCCTTTTGTTGAAACTTAACGATGAAATGATGTGACCGTTGAACAGGTAGATAATGAATAGTTGTGTCTATAAGTAAACAATCATGATCCAAAATGAAAGAGCACAACTATGGAAAGATGCGTTGATAAGAATTAGGTTAAGGGTATTTATTGAATGAATGTGTAAATAATTAGGTGTCTCTGTTAGTAAATTTAACAGAGTCCAAAGTGGATAGTCTACAACTATTCCAAAAGACTGAGAAAATCAGTACAGGGTGGCAGGGTGGTGCTAGGGCAGGCCATAGGTTTGCAGGGGGTCGAAGCCTCCTTCCAGTCGTAGCTAGAGAACAGGGTGTCGTAGCATCCTTGTCTGTTGAAGCAGGAAAAAAACCATAGGGTTGTTGTAGAATCCCTATTTGTAGTTGCAGGAAAAACCTAGGGTGTGTTTACATCCTTTCTGTAAGAGCAGATAAACAATTTTGTAAATTCATATTATTAATGAGTTTGTGTTCATGGTTTGCTCTTTGAGGTTTCCACGATAAAAATTGTGTTTTGATTGTTGATTTTTGTGTATTTTAAAGAAAAAGGGACAATATTGATTCACCCCCCCCCCTCAGTATTGTGGGATAAACCAACAGTCTTGTTATCAAACTATAGATCCTTATATCCTGATAAAGGGATTTTCATCAAACAATAGCTTATACTATAGGTATAGTTTCATAATTGTCATGGTGTTGTTCAAGTACAAGAGTAGGATCCTGTTACCCCGATTTCCCATTCATCAAGATTTGTCTCACGGCCATGATAGGAAATTGCATGAGAAAACTTTGTTAGCAACAACAATTATGAACAACTTGCACACATATCACCACCCATGCCTTTCATGCTATACATCAATTCTCTGAATTCCAACTTTCTCTTTAACTCCAACAATTTATTACGATCGTTGATATAGAGGAAAAATAAAAATTGAGAATTGTTCCACATGAATCCTTGCAGAGGGATGTGTGTATATATTTTCCATGTTAATGAGTTGTTCCAGTTTTAATTGTTGGAGAAAACTTTATTGGCAACAATATCAATTATGAACAACTTTGCACAATTAAACTCTCAAATTGAAACTAAACATATAGCAATTCAAACCAACAATAAATCCACTGTCAAATATATGCAAGATAATTTATTTATTTTTTAAGATAATTAAAGGGATTGTATAAATTACATCTGTGGACCAGAAATTAACGACTAAAATTAAGAATTCCAAGGATTAAATTTCTCATAAATCGTTTGAATTTGTAAGATTGCATTGAGGATTAAGGACAATTAGTAATTGTTGTTATATGTATGGAACCTGCATATATTTTTGAATCGGAACTTCATGGAACACGTTATAGAATGCACCAATCTCCTTTAGAGCAATGTCTTGCTGGAGAGTAAAGATTGAAATTATACTATTTAGGTTTTAATAGTTTGGTGACTGAGAATAACAAGGTCAGGGGAGTATTTATTGTACTTTCTAAGTGTTTTTGGTCTCATAACGTAAGATGACATGAACTTGGAGATCAATTTTTAAGCATTCTACAATGTGCTCCATGAGATTCTGATTCAAAAATATAGCAGGTTCCATACATATAACAGTAATTACAAACTAGCCTTAATCCTTGGAATTGTTACTTTTGGTCATTAATTCCTGGTCCATGGATGTAATTTATACAATCCCTTTAATGATCTTAAAACAAAAATAAAACCTTAACTGCAATTTAGAGAAACTCTCATACACGCCAAGCATTATATCTTACGGTAGAAATCAAGTTGATGGATTAGCATAAAGCAGTTGGAATTTTATTGGGAACTGACATCGGGATAGTACTTGCGGATATGTATAGATTTTCCCTAAACATTGATAAATCTGTTGGTGCTACCAAGTTGATCTTGCAACATTCCCGACTGTGAATGTTGATCGCCATTTTTGTCACATGCCCCAATTTGCAAAACATTTTATGTTTTAAGAAACATTATGTTATATTTTATTTTAAAGTTTGTAATTAATGACTAAATGGGGTCAAGAATAATTGAATGTAATTGTTGAATATTTTATTAATAAATAAATGAAAGATGAGACAACAGCTTAGGGAAGTTGTTAAATGAGTGATTTACTGGTCACTTGGTGGAGAAGGCTCGGTGTAGAGCAAATTGACACTTGGCAGCATCCTAAAACTACTTCTAACTGTTGCAGGTGGCAACTTCCCTATTTTTGTGGTCATGTTCCCCAAGAAAGTGAAACAAGAGCAGGTGGCTCATTAAGTGAAAACTGACCCAAAATACCTAGGCATGCTAATAAAACTTCCCATTGAAGACAGCTGAGGCTGCTCATTCTAGACTTGTGAACATTCTAAGTGAATGAAATACACAAGAAAATTCGATGGAGGCGACTAGCTGAAGTATGTTTGAGTGGAAAAGTGTTGAAGACCTGAACTAGTGCATATATTCTAAGCTGAGTTCATATTGTTGCATGCAGAACTAACTTACTGTTGAACACTCAGTGGAGTTGCAGAGGATTACTAAACTACATCTCTCACCCAGTACTTATACCAGGTGGACCAGGAGACAAGCTCGGGGGTCCTGAGAATTGCAATCCAGCTTTTCTCGAGGATTTGGTTGGGAGGAACATGTTCCTTAAGCTGTTGTCACCTCGTCTACTTTTCTAAGTTCTACTTGATTTATCTAGTTATCTAAACTGTTGTATTGTTATCTGGAAAATTTGAGTTAAGCAATGAAATTTTATGCTTCTGTCCTCTTTGCTGCTAGGGTTAGATAGAAGAAATATATATACTGTGAAAAGATAGTTAAGTTCTGAACTAGATAGATTAGGGTAAATGAATAGAAAAATTTCTAGATTTTATGATAGATAAAAATTACCTAGCTGTATTTTTCCACACCTTTTATAAAGGTAGTATAGTAGGTTAGTTTAATTTCAGATAAAGAATCGAATGAAGTGTGCATGAATATGAATTACTACCTTCTACAGGTTCATATGTATAAATTGTATGTATGTTTTCTTTTTATATTTTTCATTTAGTTAGAGTACTTGAACTAAATAAACATAACGCTTAGGAAAAAATCCAAAGATATAGGATTACTAATCTGTGTAATGGTTTACATAGTAGATAAAATTATGATTATAATTCTATTATTTTAATAATTAACAGTTACTATATAAACAGGAATTAACATAACTAAGATTAACTTTAAGAAATAGTAAACAAGGCTATACATTTACTGAATAAATTCATCTAAGTAGAAATGCAAACTAGGGTAACTCAAAAATGAAATACTAACTATGTATTTATACTAAGAAGGATTAGAGTTTATAAATAAACATGTTTAAGAGAACTATAAATATATATATAAATCAAAATTCTTTCACCCCTTTTTGTTAGCAGGAAGATTGTTCTTTTCATTTCTAAAATAAATTCAATATCTATCTACACTATTTTATATAACCATAAGCATCAATTAGATGAATGTATGAAATTACATACTTTATTCATGAGTAACAATAATGAATAAAAAACTGTCAGCGTATTTTCAATCTCAGAGGTTTCAGGAAAGAATTAGGTTATTCAACCAATTTCTTCTCCTCTATTTATTTACTGCAGAAATTATTATTGATAATAATAACCAAGATATGATTTAAAAACTTATTGTCAGAACCCTTAGATACAATTTTACACAGAAAGTAAATAATTATTAAATTACTTAACCACAACCTCTGGTAGGTTAATTTTGATAAGAAATAACCAAAATAACAAATTATTTCAAGATTGCTTTCTTCGTTTTAAAACCACAGAATTTATATAAATATATTATCAAAACATAGATACAATCAACAAGCTTCAAGCTGTAAGTAACTATTAAGCCCTAAAACTGAACTATAATAGTTGCGGCCCTATGGCCTTTTACATCACAAATTCAAGGCTTATAAGCCTGTTCGAAAAACAACATCACTATAAACAAAATCTACAACAGAGAAGGCAATTGTCTCGGCTATGAAAGCCCTAACCCTTCATTTCTAAAACAGCCACTAAGCTTCATTAAACTGAACCAAACATCAAGTATCGGCCCATGGCTTTTCCAAACTTTTACAACACAGTATATCACGACCGAGCTGAAAACCAAAAACCCAACAAACTCCATCAACTAAAAATCAACACCATACACCATGGCAGGAGAAACCTCGCCGAGACCGAGGCTTACCAAGGTTGTGAGCAGCATGGAATTGGTGCAGGGTGGTCTTCGGCGACTGTCAACACCTCTCTATAAAAGAGAAGCACCTACACATTGAAGCTAACAAGTATAAAAAAATCAGAAGAATAAATTACTGGTGCAAAATAAAATTTTAACTCTGTAATAAAAACAAGACTTTGGAGTATCTTACCTGCATGATAGATTTATCGACCCCAAAGAAGTATAAGTTCAAAGCCTAACTTCCTTTAAAAAGACAACGAGCTCCATGAAGTACTGTTAGAAGAAGAAAGCACAGCGCGTAGAGTTTAGGATTGAACTCCCAAGCCACGACCAGCAGGGTAAAATGCCACACCGGAAGTCAAGTGGAGAAAATAGTTAACACCTCATCCAACAAGATCACACTACGACAACCCAAGAGCCATGCTCACCTCCTCACCTTACTAATGCACCATGGAATGAAGAAAATCACTTGCAGAGGCAGGGTAACGATGGGTGTACCGTTGTTACATAGCTAAGTAATGGCGAGAAGAGGGATTCATCTGCAAAAACCAGAGATAGTATCCAATTACACCTCTACACGCAGAAGAAGAAGTCTATTGGCAGGAAGGATTACACAGTGGAGTGACAAACAGGCCGAGCGGCCATGAGCCCGCGACCCCTCTTCCAGAGCAAGGTAAAATTTTAGGTAAAGGCGAGATATTAGATTTTAGAGAATTTTATATGACAAAACTCCAAGGTCAAAACCCTATGTTATCTCCCAAAATAAAATAGATTTATTTTTGATAGTATGAAGAATTTAAATGATGCAATGAAGGATATGAAGATCACTAACAGTTTTTAAAGCCTCTATTTTTTATGCAAATCTCACAAAGTTGTGACTTCGGTGGCTTGGGCGAGGATCAGAACATCTCATTAGCCACCAAAAGATAGAAGATAAATAACAGGTGGAAGACCCCTTTGGCAGTCAAGCGTATTGCTAAACTTTTCACTACCATCGAAGCGTTTTCTAACAGCAATTGGAGGTTTTAAAGGCTACAGATCGGCGAGCTAGTTCCCAAAGGCGTCGCAACTACGGAGAAAATAACGATTTAAGGCTTCGATGTTTAGAGGTTTGAGCGTCGATGAAATCAGTTCGGGACTTAAAAACTTTAAAAGCATCGGCGGGATAGTCCACTACAACGCCAAAACAGAGGGAGACTTACAGACTATGCCTTCCGTGAGAAGAGGAAATTGTCGGCGATCGGAAGAACTAAAGACAAATCGTCAGAGAGTTTAGAACCAAGCAGCTCCGCAGCGATCGGGAGAACTATAGACTAACCATCGACGAATTAGTCCTCTGCGGAGCCACAACGGTGAAAGAAAAACTTACTAGGAACTGAAGACTATGTAGTGACAACGTTCAGTTAAAAGGCTCCGATACATTAGTTATTACCACTCCCAATCACTGACGAGCGAATGATAGAGAACGCCAGTTTTGAGATTCGGAGCGTCGATAGGCTAAAGGAATAGCTTCCGATCACCGATAAAGAATTCGTCGCAACGCCTGGGACTTAGAGCGCCGATGGCACAGAAGATAAAGCTTCTGATCAGTGACTGCGGCAATAAGGGAGAGAAATTGTGGAAATAATGAGATTTGGAGCGCCGATGAGCTAAAAGAAAAAGCCTTCGATCGGCGACTGCGGCAGCAAAGTAGAAAATTTACGGGCGGATTGAACTAGACTGGCCACTTCAATTAAACGTTGATACATTGACTATTGACAGCAAATTCACAGTGAACCAGCAGTGGGAATGATCAGCGACCACTTCAATCATTAAAATACCGCTCAGTGAACTAGATATTCACATTAGATAAACAAATAGTTAGCAAGGGTTTGAATCCCTAATCTAGAAAAACTATCACTTTCAATTATTTTTTGTGTAAACAGATCTGATTTTCAAGATCTATAAATTTTGTAAAAGGCTATAAAGCCCATGATTATTTGATTAATAAAGGTTCGACTCTAGGGATTTATGAGCCTATTCCATTATCAAGCATCTCATCTAGTTTATTCTAAGTATAAGCTCTTTTGTTGTGATTTGTTCAGCCATCTCTTTCTTTACTGTGTTTATTGCCTGAATGTGCATTTAGGTAATTTTCAGATTTATTAAAGGGCCGATAGCTGTCATCCTATTGGTTATTTAGTGATATTTGATTTATAAACACCATCCTTAGCAGGATTTAGCCATTTATATGCATGTGTTATGTGTGTAAGTCTGCCAGCCTGGTGAGTTCTCCATCCCTGCACCTTTTTGTCAAACTACTGAACAAGTTGTAACTAAAATCCTTGTGATTGAGTGAGCCTCATGCATGTCTTGAGAGTGAGAGGTTATATAGGTTATCTGGCTTGATCCAATTTAGAAAAACCCTAAAAACAGTTTAAGTTACTAGGAATCCTCGAGCTACAACCTAGAGGAGTTTCCTGGAGTGATAACACCCTATCAAATGAGCATCGACCACGTAGCTCCAAAAATTATTTGCAAAGGATGGGTCTGGTAATATAGTTCGAAACTCCTTGTTGCAGCCTGCACATAATAGAGTATAATTAATACCACATATAATTATTGTCATGGTTTTGTTATCTTTGCTATGGTTTTATGCTTGTTTTAACCATTGTAAATAACATGGGAGATAGTAGTTGAACTAGGTCTTAAATATAAGCTAAAACCTTTGAAATGGCATAAGAAAAATTATGCTATTCACATAATAAACAATGCTTGTATTCGATTTTAGGAAGATACAAAATGGAGAAGGAAATCATTTATATATACTTATAACTATAGAAGGTACCTAACTAGGTCTTTGGTCTAGGTAGTAAATTATGGATACTAGTATATGGTTTAGCAATAATACCCTTAAGGGATGAGAAATCATACAAAGGATAATAAGACAGACCTCTATGAAGAATAATTTTTCTTTCCTCAAAATTAAATGTGATAACACTATAGTTTTAAAGAAGAACAATTTGTATCAAGGCATCTCTATCTTGGTAAGTATTAGAATAACTATAAACTATCCTATGTACTAAGAACCAGTTTTCATGTGTGTTAGCAGTCAAAGTATTTTATGACTTCAGTTGGATCATAGATCTTCTAGGTTATTGTAACTCATTATTTGTAGAAAGGAATATGTTTCACAAGATGCATTTACTAGAATTACATACAAGTTTTAACTGAAAATAGCAGGAAGAAAGTTAAATAAACAAGTTTTGTGATGGTAAGAGTAACTGAGCCAAAATCAGTTTATCAAAATTACTGTTAATACTATCAACTATGAAGATCATAAAAATTAGGATCAATGATACCTCTTTTACTGCTCAAGCTGTAAAACAAATAATTTAATTAGCATTTTATTTTATGCTAGTTGGAATGATAATCTCGATCTGGAAAAACTGGTAGCAAAACTTCTTCCCTATATAGAACCTGTAAAAGAAGTGTCAATTCACTGCATTAGCTATAAGCTAAGTAATCCTCGATCTCAACTGAATTTCTTTCCTACTTGTCATAAGACAGTAAAAACAAACTTAGTATTAGGATTTAGACATAGGTTTCATTTCCTGTTATTCTAAATCATAACCTGCTAAATCAAATCCTAAACATGGAATTATGAAGACAAACTAATAAATATACATAACTAGAGTTTTATAAATGTTCATTTCTAGTTAATATTGTTTAAAGTAACCGATTAGCAGTTATTTGTTCCTAGGAAGTGACGACTATGAACGTTTTATGTTACATGAAAAAATTTAAATTTTTACGATTTTTTGGAGTATTACAATTTCCCTGCACCTACCATGACTTCTGAGAAAGGACACAAAAAATTTGATTATGAAGAGTTATTGCTATCGATGTTTAATGCGAAACAATCCTTGATGGATTCTAGTTTCCTTGGAAGATGTTGCCTTTAGAAAAAATGTTGCTTGAAATTGGATGTTTTCTCAATTATGGTTAAATGAATATTTTAAGAGTGTTAACTCTACTCGCATGGTTTCCTTCTTCATGGAGTTAATTTATTCATTACCATTCTCTTTTCCCTACATATATGTGTTTCCTATAAATGTACTAGGAGTCATAAGCAATTGTTTCATCCAAATAGGACTTTGAAGGGAATTGCCTTTATAAAATGTTTCCCTAGTTCCATTCAACACAACAAACGGCGAAGGTCTCAGAGGAATTAATACACTACCTTTGCAATAGGAAACCTCCTTGAATCTTTTGTTTTGTTCTGATTTACCTTACATGGTGACTATGATGGAAAGATGAGGAATATATTCTCTATTAAACCCACCAATCTAAGTTTCAGTAATGTTCATTTTTCACAGAAATCGCCTAGTGATTCTGCACAGAGTTTCCCATATTTATTGATGTTGTTGATTGATGCAAAAGAGCTCAACATCATACCTAGAAATTCTAACAAACACCTCACTTCCAAGCTATAACAGGTCGTATGCCACCCATAAATGCTAAAAAATCATCCCAGATTTAGTATTCTTGTGCCCAGTCCTAAATTTTAGGCCGCTCCAACCTAAATGACTGCCCATAATCACTTCATAAGGGAACTTCTCGTTGATCAACTTAGAAAATCCCTAGATAGGCTCCTTACTACAATAATATAGAATTAATCATTTGTTGTTTGTAAGTACAATAGGCTTTGTAAACATGTGAAGAGTCCTCCAATACGTATTAGTTGCAAATTCATGCCCCAAATACTAATCTGTTGATGTACGAGGATCTTGAGGTGTCTTCAATTTATGTCTTAATGGTTGTAGGGTTGTTCTTGATGACGTTGACTTCCCCTATATTTCCATTAAGCCACCCAAAACTGCTCATCACCATCTCAATGATACCCACAGGAAACCCATGCAAATAAATTAGATGGAATGTGCAACATTTATTACTAGTTCCGTGCAACTCTTTATGACAATGTATTTAGGTTCCAAATGTAATTTTGATTCAATAATGTTTTTTCATGGTTGACATTTCATACAGTTTAAAAATTCAACCCAATTTAAGGTAATGAAACCATCAGTCTCACTGATCAGACTTCTGAAGTGGGGGGATGTGTGTTATGGTATCATACAAGGAACAATATTTTCATTTCAAGCCTTGCAAGAAAAGTTAAAACTAAATCAACAAGTATGTTTTCATTCAATCATGAGTACATCTATATAATTTGATCTATTGAATTTGCATAAGGTCTCAAATGAATTTGCTAAAACCTAAAGTACAAAGGATTCATGGGCAACCTTCCAAATCCCATAAAAGCTTTAATAAAGAAAATAAGTTGGAAAAGCTTGCTTTGGTAATCTTCTTTTTGGTAGTTCTGCAACTCTAAATTCATGCTACTAATTCCATGTTGTCGACTTTCTATCAATTCAACCATAATTCTCTTTCATGTTTGATTCGTTTTTATTAAAGTGGTTCATGAAAATCAAAAGGTTTTACGAGATTGCAGTTTCCCTTAGAAAACACACACACTATTTGAAATTTTAATGAGAGACTCTCATAAAATGCTTGAAAATGGAGTTTTTATTCATGAGAAAATATAACACAACAATAGATACATGGAATGTGAATTAAGATATAAAGTGACTCGTGAACGTTGCAAAAATGTGAGATCCAATGAGCCATTTACAAGCAGTCCAGCTAGTGGATCCACTGGGTCATCTATCCATCATCAGTAATTAGAAAATTAGAAATTCACCAATGGCCTGTTGTATAGTATAATTATAGAGTCATCTTTGAATGCGAGGTAGAAAGTGAGGGGATACTAAGGTGACTATATCCATAGTTGGATTGTTGTCCTATCCTCAGTTTGGATGAAAACGGGGACTAAATCTAGTCAAGCTATAACTTCATTTGTTCTTTGGTTCTCTTCATGATGTCACCTTCATCGTGCATGCTTTCAGATCATATTTTTTGAACATCCATGATAAGTTTTTATTCCTATTTTTTCATATCTTTGGTAGATACATTTTGAGATTTTAGATCTTTCCTAGTTTGCGCTTGCTTCTCTTTTTTTTCTCAAGGAAAACCCTGTGGGATCCACCCCTATGTTGGAATATCTAGATGGAGGGCAGTTCAACTTCCAACCACAATATTGGCTTGAAACCTTAGGAACCTTTGACCTATGGCCTCCCCATTGGCAACATGCCTTGGGTAGATGGTTCAACCAAATTAAATTAACCCCTGGGGATAGTTTGTAAGTTTGCAACTTTGTGATTACATCTGTTCAAACATGTAGTTATATTTTTTTCTATCATTCCTCAAAGAGAGATACTATACATACAATTGTTTTTTTCGAATGAGTTTACATGTTTCATTATTCTTGTTTACCAGTTCCATTTTTTGTTTATAATTCATGTTTTAGTAGATTGGTTTTGTGCAAGTACTTCCATCATCACTTGATGTCATTGTATGTATGCCATGTGTTAAATTGAGCAAAGGAAAGCTCAAATCTGTCCTCCCTACGAATAGAGGAGCTTATGCTCTATGTTGTCTAATAACTATCGTCTTTTAACATCCACCATTAATTAGGTGAACAACATAGACAACTGCATTGCCCTCTGAAGTATGATTTAGGTATTGTTGGAGAAAGACCATTTCAATCTGTTGAAATGAATAACTCCCGATTCATATTATTTCTCCATAGAATGCCTTTATTTATACATCTACAATGACTCTTGGGATCACACATCCGAGAGTCTCTTCATATTCCTAATATTTACAATAACGTATAATCCTGACGGATTATATTCCAACAATCCCCCCCTTAATCCGAAGGGGTGTTAGTAAGTCCGAGCATGTTTCTGAATCTTTCAAACTTTTCTCGTCCAAGCGCTTTGGTGAAAATGTCTGCAACTTGATCATTTGTGGAACAATGTCGAAGATGGACTGTCTTGGCCTCTACATGATGTCGAATCAAATGATACTTTGTGTTGATGTGTTTGGTTCGATCATGGAATCTGGGATTCTTAGCCAGCTTGATTGCAGAAGTATTGTCGATCAATAATGGAGTGGATTTCTCTTTTTTTTCTTGCAAATCTTCAAGTATCTTCCTGAGCCATACTATTTCTTTCGTTGCTTCAGCTGCAGCCACATATTCTGCTTTTGTTGTTGAATCTGCCGGAACTGACTGTTTGTGTGATCTCCATGAGACAGCTACTGATCCAAGACTCATAGTGTATCCAGAAGTTGATACTCTTGTCTCCTTATCGCCATCAAAATATGAGTCTAAGTACCCAATAAGTTTGAAGTCATCCAG
>LPNX011173853.1:490490-545937 GCA_001517045.1 Pseudotsuga menziesii | reverse complement strand
TCTCTTTTAGGGGCAGTTTTGATCTCTTCCAAAACTACCCCTAACAAGCCAAAATTTTAGCGTCGGTGCTATTAGGGGTGGTTTTGTCAATACCGCCCTTAAAGCCAAAACCGCCCCCAAAATGACTTTTGGAGGCAGAAGACAACCTCCCCTAAAAGTCAAATTTGTTATATTATTACATAATTAACTATAGAAAAGGTAATGTCTACCAAAACACTAGAAGCAAATAAAAGGGAAACATGTCTTGAAGTTAAATAAGGATGAGGATCACCAAATGCTAGCTAATTAATAGTCACGATGCTTCTGTTGTGAGAAAATTTATCACACAAAACAATGTAGACACCATAGAATTCATATCATCTACATATTCAATCATAAGGAGCATATTGAAGTCCAATGGGCCTTGCATAACTATCAAGTTGACTTAAAAAAATACTCCAACCTAACAAAATAAGAAATTGCATATAAAGAATCCCCAAGGGTTTACTAGGTCTTCTATCAAAATCTAGTAGTTTACTAGAAACTAACACAAGGTTTGTAGAACCCAAACATTTCCAAGCATATGTAGAGAAAATACTAACAATAGATTCTTCATATACATTACATCGATGAACCATGCATGAATTAACTTTAACATGCATTTGGAAGGGTGCAAATGAAGGAATGTGAGGCTCAACTAGACAATTTCAATCAAAGGAAATTATCCTAGAGATCGAAGAGATCCCACTTTAAGTGAACTGTGTGCCCCCTTGTCCAAAAGGTTATGAACTAGCAGTAAAGAAAACATGAGTTGTAGTCACATCATTCTTTAAAGGAAGAGTGGGATCAACTAAAGATTACATCAGTTCGACCACTTCAAACTCAGCACTCTTTGAGGGAATAGTAGGATCAGTAAAAAATTGCATTGACTTGACCACTTCATTAACCAAAGGTTGAATGGGATACTAGGAAACCATAGCTTGTTTATGAGAAAATATCCTTGATACATGGACCACACTCTTTTTACCTATATAATAGTAGGGCATATATGAGTAAGGTGATATCTCTTGCAAAGTTTACAAGGGAAATTAGGATTGCATCCTATTCATCTATGTTTCTTAAATTTTTAAATATTATGAGCATAACTTGCATTAGTTGATTTTTTCCCCAACATGACTTCTAGTGGGTAGCAGTTTCTTTCCCCTAGCATGACTTGCATTGGTTGGGGAATTCCCCCCAACATGCCTTGCATTGGTTAGAGAATTTCACCTACCATGATTTGCATTGATCGAGGAATTTCCTCCAACATGAATTCCGTTGGTTGGTGGCTTGACACCTTGTCTTTGTTTCTTTTTCATGTTATTTCTTCTCTTGTTCTTATTATAGTTCTAGGTACTATCCAAACTAGGTGGAACACATTCACTATATGAGGTAGAAGAAGGAACCAATTTAAATTGCGAACAAAGAAAGGGATTTTGATTCTCTTGACATACAATGCTTACTTCGGAAAAGTCAAAAGAATTTAGGAAATTCGGGACATTTAGGGTGGAAATAAACCAAACTGATAATCCCATTGTGAATCTAGGAAGATTCAATGTGGCCATCAAGTGAAGACTAACATTTACAAACAAAGGAAAATCATAAGTTTCCCCATACATAGGGGGCTCTTGGTGGGTATCCTTGGGAATTTTAGCTATAACCTCTAATTATAAAATCTCTAAATCCTTATATGAGGTTGAAAAATTACAATTAATGCATTCCTATAAAACACTCTCTAGGATGCAATAAAGAAAACTCATTATCCCAAAACTATCTCGGGGTGGTTAAGTGCTAAGTCCAATTAGTTAAGAGTTGAACATGGGCCTTCTGAAGGCCACCCCAGGATGGGGAGGGCCCAAGTCCAAGCATCAAAGGTGTGAGAGACAATTATGCTAAAATCACAGAACACTCACCTAAGGGCTAAGTAGCCATGTGGATATGGGAACCCTCCAGGGGATTTGAGGTGGATCTTATGTGTTTGTCTCAGATACCACAAGCACTTCCCGCTTGAAATCACAAATGTGAAAATCATGGATTAGATGTCTTCCTATGGGTAGGGAATGCAGGATTTGTTCCTAGACCAAAAAATCTAGATATGTCATGTCCCCAATTAAATAATTTCCAAATAAGGCTATTTGCAAATAATGCTTCACCAACCTATTAGTTCCCTAGGTTGAGATGGAGACATAAATTTTTTAATAGGGGCTATGGGACCCAAAATCACTTTATTTTACCATATTCACATTTAAATGGGTCACATAAATGATAAATACTAATAAAATAAGGTGGCATGGGTTCATGAAGACAGTTGGAAGCTTGTGGAGCCTTTGGGTGACTAGATTCCCCACACACTTGGCATCATATTCTCCAAATCCAAACTCATGGGTAATGTAACTTTATTGGATGGTGATGTGGTTTCAAATATCATATAATGATCCAAGGAATTCAAATTATTAAAGGAGAGTAACTCCCATGGAAGAGGAAGAGACTAGAAGACCATGTGTGCCACTTGGAAGGAGATTTCATGCACTCTATGACAACAAATGATGAAAGATTCTATGACAAGTATGACAAATTCAGACCTTATTAGTGACATATAACAAATATGGCATGAAAGGGATAAAAATATCCACCAACAGGTCTAATTTGGGAGTTAGAGGAAGCCATTCAAATTGGGGAAAGAATTGGAGCATGAGGAGGAAGACAAGTGTCATGAGAGTTACTAAACCACTAAGACGAGTTAGAGGACGCTCATGGAGGGAAATTAAAACTTAGGATGCCTCATGAAGTTAATAAAAGGATATAATTAGGAATGAGAATAGTTTTTTTCATTTGTTAATTGGACTTTGGCATTTTGGAGAGCTTTTGCTTGTCCATTGCACGGTGAGTGCTCACTCTCCCTACTTGTGAACCAATTTCAAGGGAGTTGGATTCCTTTCCAAGTTGGTTGATGAATATTCCATTAATACCTATAATTGGAGCTTAATTAAGGATTTTTAGTTGAAGTTCTAAGTTCCATACAATCGAATTCTCATCTATCTCCCTATTCTCTCATTCCTTCTTCTCCATTCCCCCGCACTCTCATGTTGAGGGCACACTTGTTGGAGTGGTGCTTGCACTTTGATGAGTATATTTGATGTCAAATATTTTATATATGATGTAGGGATATTTAATATCATTTCCATATGCTCTGTAATTTGAAATATCATAAATACATGTATGAAATGATTGCATTCCCATGCTCTTGAATAACTAGTTTTCATGGATTTGAATTCAATATTGAAGTAGGTTTATATTAGATTTGTATGAGGAATTTTATATGAGTTTGATGATGTTTTGGAAGCCATATATTATTTAATACTCTTTAATTTCATTCCCATATCCTATTCAGCTCTAAATCCAAGAAACTCCTATGTGAAAAGCTTGCATTCTCATGCCATTATATCATTAGTTTTCATGGATTTTGGCTTCAATCTTGAAGTAGTTTTATACAATAATTGTATGAGGGATATTCTATGAGTTGGATGATGTTGTGATAGACATATATGATGTATTAATCTTTAATTTAATTTCCATATTCTCTTTTTCTAGAAATCCAATAAACTCATATGTGAAAAGCTTGCATTCCCATGTCATTGAATCACTAGTTTCCATGACTTTGGCTTCAATCTTGAAGGAGTCTTGTATCTGATTTGTATGAGGGATGTTGTATGAGTTTTATGATGTTGTGACAGCCATATATTATGTTTTACTCTGTAATATCATGTCCCTATTCTCTGTGGGTCTAAATCCAAGAAATCCATATGTGAAACTCTTGCAATTCCATGCTACTAATTCACTAGTTTCATGTATTTGACTCCCATATTGAATGAGTTGTATAAAATATTTGTATGAGGGGATTTCTATGGTGTTTAATACTGTTGGGGCAGAAATTTTTATACTTTATATTGTCTATATATTTCACATCCTGATCTGAGCCTTTAACTCTACCTTTTATATGTCAAAATCGAGTTAGTTATGCAATTTCCCCATAAGCAATTTCACTAAAAGTTATCAAACGAATGTGGAACTCTATAACCAGTTTGAAGAAATAATAACCATTTATAATTAAATTCCATGAGGTATTATATAATCCCCTTTATTTTCTTACAAATTTGTGAGTTTTGTACATGAGTTGGGAATCCCAATTGGCCTACACCCTAGGGGGGATTTCATCACAATTTCCTAGTAATTTTGGCATTTTTGTCATCAGCCTAAAATAAGGTTTCAGAGGTCTAAAGTAAGATACAAAGTGTCCATAAAACACCTTGGTATGTTTTAATTCTCACCATACCATTTCCTTTCAAATTCGGTACCATTTGGTGAAAGTTGGAACCCTCTAGAGTCATGACTAGTTAAGCTTGAATTTTGCCCAATTTGTAATTTTCTCCAAAATCCCAAGTAGGGACATTACAAGATAAATGGTGTAAATTGAGGACTTACAAAATATATGAAATTTCTTGCACATGCATATTCCACTAAACAAGAAAGAGGGGATAATCTCTACACTTACTTAGATTGTTCTTGTGCTTGATGTACACGTGAGGCACTCTTTTCTGACAAATGATTTTTTCTATTAACGGATTTTTCACTATTTAGTGGTCCTAATTTTATTTTTCATTACCTTTGGAATTTGAATCTCCAAACCTATACCATGGCCCTTATAATAGCTATATTTTATAGATTTTCTATTAAAGAAAAACAAGTCTAGTTCATTTTATTTACATTGCTTTTAATGGATATTTTCACTCAAAGAGATGTGAAAAAAGAGAAAATTATGGTGTTCTCAAATGAAAAGGATACAAAAAGAGAAAACTTTAATATGGAAAACACTACTTTAGACTTTGAAAGAGATGCTTGAAAAATAAAAACCTTACAAACATAAGAACTAAGCAAATCCTTTTCAAACCATAAAATGCATTGCAATTTTTTGAGGAGATTGCTACAAACCAAAGCAAACAATTCCTTTTTTATTTTCATGAGGATATGTTAATGAAAACAATATGATATTTTCCTTTAAATTAAGTTACTTCCAAGTGCATCTAACTACCTAAAATCATTAAAAAAATGATTTTTTTGCAATCTTTAAAAAAAATCAATATACATGAAACAAATGATGGAAAACAACTTAATATAATTTTTTGAAGGTGTCTAGTTAGCAAACAAAGCCTCTAAGTCCCTAGGAGAAAATATAAAACTCATATTTGCAATTTTTGGAAGTTGTTTTGCAGTTTTCAATGTAAAAATGAGTATTTTACATATATTACGTTTACCAAGAAGGAAATGAGTGCATAAAAAGTTTCATCTACATTTTTTGACAAACATGACAAGCATGCATATTCAACTATACTTAAGGAAACAAGCGAGTGCACCCCAAAAAGTAAAAAAATATAAAAATAAAATTGCAATTTTTTGAACTATATTTTGCTCGAATTGACTAGGATAACACTAAAGGTATTAGACACAATCAAGAAGCCAAAAAACCGATTAAAAAGTATTGAATTCCTTATAAGTGAATACCACAAACTTACAAAATTTCATAAGAACAAGCTTGAAAAGCCAGAATTTCACACAATCTACCAAATTTCCTGTAATACCCTTAGTTTGACCCCTGTGATGTATTTGACTGAATCATGTAAATGGTGTAGAGGTGCTAGCATGGATTCCTAGTGTGAAGCTCAAGGCCAAGGCCCGACTAGTGAATGGATAGGAATGCATGAGATGAATGTGTTATTGGATCGTTTGGTTGGCTTGTATTGCTAACTTGAAAATGTATATCAATGTCATCAGAATATGAATAATGTAGCACTCCAAGCAAGGCTATGTAGGGAGCACCAAAGGGGCTATGATTCCACAAGAGGGGAAGGAGGAAAGGGGTCCTATGGGAGACCAAAGCCATGTCTCCATGTGTTAATTCTATAAATTTTATAATTTTTTCCATGTGTCTTGATAAGCCAATTACCTACCTTGTTGACTGATTAACCCCAATCCTTGAATCCATATGGGTGAGGTTGGTGGGGAAATCAACTCACATAGTTATGGAAGCATGGGGAAGGTGACAGTGTTGTCATTCATCCTTCCTATTGTTGTCATATGCCATGTAAAAGAAGCTTCTCCATTCTTCTCTTGCGCATGAAATCCGACCATGAAATTCATCTTTACGCATTCTCCTTGGACACACTCTCATGCATGCATTTACCCTAATTGGATTCACGCTGATGAAAAACATGGATTTTATGTGTCGAGAAGGATTATGTTGGTGGATGTGTTGAGTATTCACTGGAAAAAGATGTAGGAGGCATGTGAGCGCACACCGAGGATGTGGTGTGCAAGACTCACTAATGTGTTCATTCAGGAGGCATGGGAAGAAACAATGCTCTAGAGCATTGTGTTGGATGTGTGACCCCCCTCCCATAAATTGATTGGGTTGAGGGTTGAGAGAGAATCCTATTGATGTATTTGTAACTTCAGAATGTATTCACCTATATATCTTATGTATTGTACCCCGATGTTTATTCCAGGAAGTGTCTGTAATGTATTGGAGTCATGTCATGCCCCGATGTGCCTATTGGGAGATTCAATAATGTAAACAAGTCATGTCAAGTCATTGTGGGTAACCCTCCTATTGATCAAGGGTTAAAGTCCTCGCAGTTGTGGGGCCCTAGGGTTATTAGACTCTCCTAGCGAATTCGGCCCTAGTGAGTTATTATCAAGTCGGGAATTAGTATAAATAGAGAGTGAGCCTCTCTATTTATCACACATTCACTCACACTCAGTTGTAGCGCATAACTGAGAGAGAAGAAGTTGTTGGGACAAGAGAGAGAGAGACTACTGTTGTCAAGAGATGATCTTACTGTTTTTGGGGTTTTGATTTTGGTTCTGATTCTATCTCTAAGGAAGTTGCAGGGTTTTCTCCTTAATGGTTTCCCTGAGGAAAAACATTGTGTTCATTGTCTCTTATGTTTGATTGTTGTGCTTGTTATTCTCTAAGTTAAAGATCCTAAGATAATGCTAGCTTAAAAGATAAAAATCTAACATGGTATCAGAGCTAACCTGAGAAGAAGACATTGTGCAGCTGTGGAAACTAGGGCTTCCTACTTTTTGGATCTCTATCCACATATTTTCAGCAAAAGAAGGTTGGGCTGACTCTTCTCTCCAAGGCGCATCTTTCTGTCGAAGCAGAATATGATTCTGAGCAATTTTCAATTTTTGACCTGTCGCTACTGCCAGAAATTAGGGCTTTCCACAGAAGTGGAATTTTTTAGTGAGCCCAGGCCCTGGATTGATCTACTCCTCAAAATCAAAGTTTAGAGATCAAGATCAAAGCTTTTGGTTGGACAGAACTCCGGAAAAGTCAAAGCCTAATCTGCTCCTGAACCAACTCTGCAAAAATTCAGCTCCAGATCTAGATCCGACATCTTAAACTGGTAAGATCTAAATCTTTTGCATTTCCATTTGAGGTTCTCTGTTAAGATGTCTCATCATACCAAGCTTGATGAAAAGCTTGAGGGAGCTGATAACTTCCGAGCCTAGAAGTATAGGATCTCCTTGGTCCTGGAAGAAAATGAGTTAGACTCTTACATCACGGAAGAGGTTCCAATTCCAGAGGGAGATGAGGCTAAAGCCTTACACAAGAAGAAGTTGGTCATGGCTAAGAGGATTATTGTTGATTCAATCAAGGATCACCTCATACCACAGGTGTCCTCCCTAAAGACACCTAAAGCTATGTTTGATTCCCTGACCAAACTATTTGAAGGGAAGAACATAAATCGGAATATGACTCTGAGAAACCAATTGAAGAATGTAAAGATCCAGAATGGGGAAACCATCCAGTCTTACTTTACAAGAGTCTCTCAGATCAAAGAACAACTTGAAGCGGTGGATGAAGAAGTGTAGAATGTAGAGATTGTGATGACCACCTTGAAAGGTATCCCTAAGACATGGGACTCTTTCATTCAAGGGATCTGTGCGAGAAAGAAGTTAGTCAAGTTCAGCAGACTATGGGAAGAATGCTCTCAAGAAGAAGCTCAGATAGCATCTCGAGAAGAAAAGATGGGAAGTGAATATCAATCTCTCACAGTACACTCCAAGAAAAGCAGAAGAAGCTCTCATCACTCTAGAGGTAAGAACTTCCACCAGAAAGATAACACTAGAAAAGATTTATCTAAATTCAGATGTTATACATGTGATGAAAGAGGACACTTTGCCAAAGACTGTCCTAGAAATAAGATTAACTCTCATAAGAAGAAGGGAAATAAGAGAAGACATCATTCTCATGCTATAGAAGATGATGAACCTTCCACAAAGAGGATAAAGCAAGAAAGTGATGAAGAATATGTCTTGATTTCCGCCCTCATAGGATCTATCACACATGGAAGCAATGATTGGCTTATAGACAGTGGTGCTTCCAAACATATGACGGGATTCAAAGAATCCTTTATGAAACTATTTGAACATGAGTCACCTCACAAGGTGAAACTTGGGGATGGCTACCAGTATCCAATAAAAGGTAGTGGGGAATCCTCCTATAAGCTAGACTTTGGAAAGTCTATGAAGATACAAGATGTATTGTTTGTACCAGGACTAAAGAAGAACCTCCTCTCCATATCTGCATTAGATACAAAAGGCATGAGGCTTGCATTTGTAGATGGCCAAGTTCTCATGTGGCCAAAGGGAAAGACTATTGATGATGCAGTAGTGATTGGGGAACAAGAGGGAGGTCTATACAAATTGAAGGGCCATCCAAAATAAGCCTTGGTCCATGACACAGTCAAGCCAAATGAACTTTGGCATAGAAGTCTTGCACATGTGCATTATAGAGCACTACCACTTGCGAGCAAAGTTGTTGAAGGTCTTCCAGAAATTCAGGAAAAACATGATGGAGTCTACAAAGGATGTGCAAAAGGAAATAACACAAAGAAGACATTTCCAAGTAGCGAGAGCAAGGCAAAAGGAATCTTGGAAATCATTCACTCCGATGTATGCGGTCCAATGTCATCAAGTTCATTAACCGGGTATGTATACTATGTTTCTTTTCTTGATGATTTTTCTAGGAAGACATGGATATACTTCATGAAAAACAAAGATGAGGTATTCAGCAAGTTCAAGGAATTCAAAGCCTTGATCAAGAACCACACATAAAAGAAGATCAAAACCTTTCAATCAGATAATGGTGGATAATTCACATCAAATGAATTCAAAGCATTATGCAAAGATTCAGGGATTAAGAGGGAGTTAACCACTCCATATAATCCACAAGAGAATGGGGTTGTAGAAAGGAAGAATAGAACGATCATGGAAGTTGCAAGGGCTATGCTTCATGATCAAGATCTTCCCATGCATCTGTGGGTAGAAGCTGCCAGAACAATGGTGTATGTACAGAACCGTACTCCACACAGAGTACTCAAGAACAAGACACCTAAAGAAGTATTTTCCAACAAGAAACCAGAAGTTAGCCATCTCAGAATATTCGGCTGTCCAGTGTACATACACATTCCGAAAGAAAAGAGGAAAAAGTTAGATCCTTCAGGAAAGAAGGGTATATTTGTGGGATACTCTGAAAGCTCGAAGGCTTATAGAATATACTTCCCAGGATTCAAGAAGATTGACATCAGCAGGGACGTAACATTTGATGAAGACTCAGCTTACAACAAATCTAGGAAGAGACCTGCTGAAGAAACAGAAGCACCTAGAATTCATGACACAACCATGAACGAAGAAATTAAAGAAGAAGATCGAGAAATAGAAGAACCTCAAGAACCTGTAGATCCACCTTAGGAGAATAATCCTCACAAGAGGAAACCTGCTTGGGTACGAGAAGCTATCCAAGGTGCAGAAAGATATGGGGCTCAAGAAGAAAATCACAGAGAAAGGAAAAGAATCAGGTCCTGTTCCGGTTATGTAGCCCTACTATGTGACATTATGGATAAAGAACCATCCAATTATGAAGAAGTGGTAGAGAAGAAAGAATGGAAGAATGCTATGATAGAGGAGTATCAATCAATCATGAATAATGATGTTTGGGATGTTGTCCCAAGACCAAAAGGGAAGTCTATTGTAACTTCCAAATGGATCTACAAGATCAAGCATGCTGCAGACGACAGCATAGAAAAATATAAAGCAAGATTTGTGGCTCGTGGCTTCTCCTAGAAAGAAGGAATAGATTATGAAGAAACTTTTGCACCTGTAGCCAGATACACTACCATCAAATTAGTACTTGCTCTGGCTGCAGTGATGAAATGGAAGATACACCAGATGGATGTCAATATTTCCTTCTTGAATGGTGTAGTAAAAGAGGAAGCGTATGTGGAGCAGCCACTCGGTTTTGAGACACATGACAGGGAGACTCATGTGTGTAAATTGAAGAAAGCCCTGTACGGTTTGAAACAGGCACCTAGGACATGGCACGATAGAATTGATGGCTTTCTATCCAATTTGGGCTTTACCAAAAGTAAACCAGATTCCAACATTTACTACAAGGTTGAAGAACGTAACCCAGTGATACTCCTACTATATGTAGATGATCTGTTTGTAACAGGTATGGATGGGTTGATTGTTGATACGAAGAGAAAGCTTGTTGCCGAGTTCGAAATGAAGGACTTGGATATGATGCACTATTTTCTAGGCATGGAGGTGTGGCAGAATACGGATGGAATCTTTCTCAAACAAGGGAAGCATACAGTCGATATCCTAAAGAGATTCGAGATGATGGACTACAAGTCCATAACCACACCTATGGAATCGAACCTGAAGCTATTGAGTGATGCTTCATCAGAAGTGGTTGATGCTATGATGTATCGTTAGATGATTGGGTCCTTGATGTACCTGATGAACACGAGACCAGATATTTGCTTTGTTGTGAACACCTTGAGCCAGTTCCT
Organism: Pseudotsuga menziesii; assembly: GCA_001517045.1. Lineage (NCBI taxonomy): Eukaryota > Viridiplantae > Streptophyta > Pinopsida > Pinales > Pinaceae > Pseudotsuga > Pseudotsuga menziesii. Next base: position 535,000 of record LPNX011173853.1, on the reverse strand, counting down.
GACAGATCCGAGACATGTTCACTTGATTGCTGCAAAGCATATTCTGAGGTACCTAAAGGGTATAGTTGATTATGGGCTCAAGTATGAGGCGAATCAGAAGATTAACCTAGAAGGTTATGTTGATTCAAATTGGGCAGGAAGTGCCATCAATAGGAAGAGCACTTCAGGGTGTTGCTTCAGTATGGGATCAGGTGTGATCTCTTGGTTTAGCAGGAAGTAGTCCTGTGTGGCACTGAGTACAGCTGAAGCAGAGTATGTTGCAGCTTGTTCAGCTAGTTGTGAGGCAGTATGGCTAAGAAAGCTATTGTCTGATTTATTTGATCTCCAGTTGGATGTTACTTGTATATATTGCGACAACCAGAGTTGTGTGAAGTTTTCTGAGAACCCGGTGATCCATGACAAGTCGAAGCATATAGAGATCAAATATCACTATATCAGGGATATGGTGCAGAGAGGAGTAGTGAAGCTCCAGTATGTTGTGGCGGACGAACAGATAGCTGATGTGTTGACGAAGCCATTGGCCAGAGTGAAGTTTGAATACTTCAAGGAGTCTTGGTGTTCTCCAGATCAAGGTTCCCTCCAAGGGAAGTGATGAGTCCGTGAGCCATTCTGACATGGTGAGAGGATTGGTTCCTTCCATGGTCAGATGTAAGGGTTGAGCCATTTTGTCATGGTGAGAGGATTGGTTCCTTCCATGGTCAGATGTGAGTGCTGAGCCATTCTGATGTGACTACAGGATTGGTTCCTACATGATCAAATATAAGTGATGAATTCCATTCTCTGAATGGACGCACCTGGTCAGTTACCAGGAATACTCAGCCTAGAGTTGAGGGTCATTCTGATGTGACTGTGTGATGTGTTCTCACATGATCAGATGTAAGTGCAGGGCCATTTTGATGTGACTGTGGGATGTGTTTTCACATGATCAGATGTAAGTGCAGGGCCATCTTGATGTGATTGTGGGATGTGTTCTCACATGATCAGATGTAAGTGTAGAGTCATTCTGAGGAGACTATGGGATGTGTTCCCACATGATCAGATATAAGTGTTGAGCCCTTCTAGAATGGTTGCGGGATGTGTTCCCCACATAGCTGGATATAAGTGTTGAGCCCTTCTGATATGGTTCTTGGATGTGTTCCTCCCATGGTCAGATATAAGTGTTGAGCCCTTCTAATATGGTTCTTGGATGTGTTCCTCCCATGGTCAGATATAAGTGCTGAGCCTTTCCAATATGGTTCTTGGATGTGTTCCTCCCATGGTAAGATGTGAGTGCTGAGCCTTTCCGGTATGGTTCTTGGATGTGTTCCTCCCATGATCGGATGTGAGTGCTGGGCCTTTCTGACAGGGTTGTGGGATGTGTTCCCACATGTTAGATGTGAGTGATGGGCGTGCCTTTCTGACATGGTGTTGGATGTGTTCCTCTCATGGTCAGATGTAAGTGTTGGGCGGGCCATTCCGACTTAGGGTCAGATATAAGCGCTGAAGAAGACCTACATGGAGGCTAGGCCTACAACCAACATGACAAAGGGCTGGCTCTGTAGAACTTCCTGTGACGAGAAGAATCAAGAGATAGCACCAGTGATGATGACCCACTAATGATCCAGATCCAGTGATGATGATCCAGCAGTGATGATCCAGATCCAGTGATGATGATCCAGCAGTGATGATCCAGATCAAGTGATGATCCAGATATAGTGATGATGATCCAGATCTAGATGAAGTTGACTTGAAGATGAAGATGATGAGGACTTGATGATGATCCAGATGATACAGAGAAGAAGACTTGTGCTGATAAATTGTGTTGAGAGAATACCTTCCTAGTTAAGAGGGAGTGTTGATGTATTTGTAACTTCAGAATGTATTCACCTATATATCTTATGTATTGTACCTCGATGTTTATTCCAGGTAGTGTCTGTAATGTATTGGAGTCATGTCATGCCCCGATGTGCCTATCAGGAGATTCAATAATGTAAACAAGTCATGTCAAGTCATTATGTGTAACCCTCCTATTGATCAAGGGTTAAAGTCCCCGCAGTTGTGGGGCCCTAAGGTTATTAGACTCTCCTAGAGAAGTCGGCCCTAGTGAGTTATTGTCAAGTCGGGAATTAGTATAAATAGAGAGTGAGCCTCTCTATTTATCACACATTCACTCACACTCAGTTGTAGCGCATAACTGAGAGAGAAGAAGTTGTTGGGACAAGAGAGAGAGAGAGACTACTACTATTGGGGGATCATCTTACTATTTTGGGGGTTTTGCTTTTGGTGTTGATTCTATCTATGAGGAAGTTGCAGGGTTTTCTCCTTTATGGTTTCCCCGAGGAAAAACATTGTGTTCATTATCTCTTATGTTTGATTGTTGTGCTTGTTATTCTCTCAGTTAAAGATCCTATTATAATTCTAGCTTAAAAGATAAAAATCTAACAAATCCTGAATCCATCCCTTCACCTTGGTGGAACCATATCCTAGAAGCGGGGTGGTCTCTGAAGCTGAAATAATATAGGTGAAAAGAGGTCTATGGTTGGGTGGAAAAGAGCCCTTACACAATCAGTTTACTTGGATCGTTTTTATTACAGATAAGTGTATCTTTCTATTTGAATCTGATAGTAATTTGACGTATGTATGAAATGGATTATGCTTATTTATTCATGAATGGAATGTGTATACCAGTTATATTCTTTGTTGTGTGAGTTTAATGGATTATGTATATATTCATTAAGTTTTGTGAAGGTGTAACAGGGATATCAAAGGAATGTATTTGTTCTTTATTCGTATGCATGAAATGACTAAGTGTTAAGATTCCAAATCGGAAGAAATCTGCAAATTTCCCTTGGCCAAAGTCGCAGTGCAATGTGCAAGACATGTAAGAATAATTCAGCTAAGTTTTGAATAGAAGGTTTGTTTCCAAAGCTGAAGTATCGATGTGCTGACACCGCAGTGCCGACTTCGGAATCAACTTAAAATTGGTGAAAGAGCCATGGTGCAATGCCAACATCTGACTCTTGATGTCGAAAAGGAGGAGTGTCATATCAGAGTTGGGAAGTTGGAATAATTTCTTTGTAAAATGTTGTGTGATTCCAACTTCCGACTTCTGATGTCGAGAACATCAAAGGTGGAAGGTTAGAAGTGATTTTGTTGGAATATGCTTTGTGGTTCCAACTCCCAACATAGGAAGTGTCGGAGTCGAAAGGTTATGGATGAATTTGATGGAATATGTTTTCGGTTCCGACTTTTGACTCTCAACATTGAAAACGTCGAAGTATTCAAGTCGGGGAGTATTTTGTTGGGACCTGTTTTGCAGCTACGACTCCCGATGTTGAAAGTGTCGCAGTCGGCAAGTCGAGAGTTATTTTTTGGGGAACAATTAAGCCGTTATGAGTTACGACCCTCAATACTGAAACATCAGAATTGACATGGTAATTTGCAAAGGGTTCATGGGTTTCCCAATTTCCAAATCCTGATGTACAGATATCGAAAATGTCATAAAATCAACAATTTGGGATTTAGTCAACGGAAGCCAAAATTAATGGTCTAGATCATGGATTTAGCAGTCGGGATGGATTATAGCCATCGAATTTTATCATTAAGCCAAGTTAATGAACGATTTACTAATATTAATGAAGGATTAGGAAATATAGACTATGGATGTTTGAGTTTATGAATTGTATGGTATCAGTTGGGAAAAATGGGAAGCTCGATTAAGTGTGACGATCCCTCCGATGATATGTTTGGTGAAGAGGGACATGATAAAATGGTAACAGAGTAATAAAAAATTAACAGTATGGATTTGGAAGGAGTCGTATGTCGACTCAATGGGTCATCGAGGTGACTGAGGAATTGATAGAGTGGTATCATAGCGAAGGTTGAAAAACTCAGGTTGTTTGGGATAGAATCTACATCTGCAGATAGGAAGTCAAAGCCAATGGTTGCAGCACCGAGGTTAGTTGGAAAGAATCCACATTTGCAGGAAGGACTCAAAGATGGTTTTTAGTTCTGTTTAGTGATAGATGTGGCTTCCCATATTGTCAAGAGGTTCGTTGTGTCAAAGCATGTGGTAAGAGGTTGTGATGTGGACCTATCATGTGTTCAGAGTAGTGGCATAGTAATCATGGAAGGGTAGCTAATAAGGGAGTGAAATTTTCTATATAAATAAATGGTGTGGTTCAGAATTGTAGAAGATATTTCCTTGAGAAAGGAAAGAAATTCTCTTGGTTTAACGAGGATCAAGGGCATGTGGAGTTGGAATTGAATAAATTATAGTGTTGGTAAGTTCTAGGAGGTACAAGAAAGGTTAAGTGATCACGACCATAATTGCCCGAAGCAATTGAAGCAGCATGGTTTTACTGTGAACATGGTGTAGTGGAAGCTATTGTAGTGACCAAACAAAGATACAAAGAGTTGGTAAGATGGTTGTAGTAGAAACTGGAGAATGATATCCATGAGGCAACATTGATAAAAAGGGGAAATCTCTCACCTTGAACTATTCTTGTTTATAGCATTATGATTGAATTCTTAGAAGTAGAAAGTATAAATGTTGTACATGTGTATGTGTACTAAATTGCTACTTGGTGATAAAATCATAGCTAATCCCTTGTGTGATTGGAAGAGAGGCCATGGAATTGGATTAGCTATGATGTAGGAGAGGAAATCCCAGGATTTTATGGGGAATTGGAAAGGGAGAACTCCTTAACTCATTTCTTTTTGTTATGTTTACATTTTTTGAGTTTCGTGTCTATAAATTGGAATAGGGATGCTAGAAAGGCAAGAGAATTTGATAGTTTAATTTAATATGCATTAGTGTCCATGATAAGAGATGATGCATAGTACATATCAATATATTTATGCATGTAAATTCCATTACATATTGATAAAGATAATATAGTTTTATGTTAAAATATTGTAACTTCAGAAGATATTCTAGTTGTACTAATTGTATTCATCCTTTGGGAGTTGTCTCTAATGTAATTGGTCATGTAAGAGTCATTGAAAGAATCAATGTAAACCTCTGGATGTAAGCCGAGTCAATAGTACCCTTGAGTCATTATAATAAATATTATTTTGGTGTCCTACTAGTCAAGCCATCCTTGTTAGTTAGACAAGTTGGCCCAGTTGGGGATTGGGTCAAGTCAAGAGTGAAATATAAATAGGGAGGCGCCTCCTTCATTTGTACTCACTTTTCATTCAATCAAGTCTACAAGAGGAAGAAGAAGTGTGCCATAAAGAGAGAGAAGAAGGTGTCATGGGGTTTTATACTAATTTGATTGACTTCTCTATAGAGGAAGTTTTGTTGGGTTTTCTTCCCCACGAGGGCCTCCCAGGACAAATCTTTGTTTTCTCTTGTGTGCTTGTACTTGTTTTTCTTTCAGTGATTCTACCATTGTAAATTGTTTTAGAATATCATCTAAGAAATTAAGAAATTTAACATGGTATCAAAGCCACCCTAAAAGGAGACACTATACAACTATGGTTTATTTTTCTGAGATTCTCTCAACAAATCAAACAGAAAAGAGGGTTCACTCAAATCACCCTAGGAGGGAGCATCTTTCTGTGAAAATAAGCTTGAGTTCTGAGAAGTTTCATTTTCGGGCCCAACACTACTGCCAGGAAGAACTAGGGATTTTGTTTTCTTAAGGTTCGATCATCAATATAAAAAAAAGAAATATACAGTCTATCTCACCTTGGGGAGGTGCATATTTTCCACCACTAATCCCTACAAGTGATTCCAACTGGAAAATTAGGGTTTTTCCATCAAACCCTAGATCATCTTGAAGAAGCTAAGTCGAGAACAGTCTTCTCCAAGTAAGTATTATTTCTTCTATTTCCATTTGAGGTTCTCATTCTGTCAAATATGACAAACAATACCAAGATAGATGAGATGCTTGAGGGTGCTAATAACTTCAGTTTATAGAAGTATCGGATCATGCTCATCCTAGAAGAGAATGACCTAGAAGGATTCATAAATGAGGAAGTTGTAGAACCAGAAGGAGACGAAGCCAAGGCCAAACACAAGAAGGATACGATCAAGGATAAAAGGATCATAGCTAACTCCATCAAAGATAACTTGATCTCTCAAGTATCTTCAATGAGAACACCAAAGGAAATTTTGATTCCCTATCCAACCTATTTGAAGGAATAAATATCAATACAAAGATGAATTTGAGAAATCAACTCAAAGGTGTAAAGGCTCAGAAGTCGGAAACCATGCACTCATACTTCACAAGAATATCCCAGATCAAGGAGCCGCTAGAAGATATTGGTGACATGATAGAATATGCATAAGTTGTAATGACCACTCTGAATGGTATTCCAATAGATTGGGAATATTTTGTTCTATGAATATGCACCAGAAGAACGCTGACAAAGTTCTAAAAGTTATGGGAAGAATGTGTTCAAGGAGAATAAAGAATAGTATTCGGAGAAGAGAAACTAAATGAAAGTGAAGATCAATCCCTGGCAGTCCATACCAAAGGAAAAAACAAGAGGAAGAGTTATGTTCATCCTCACGGGAAAGTGCAAGGGTTTAAGAAGAATAAGAAGTTCAAGAAAGGCTTCTTAGGTTATGAATGCTTCACTTGTCACAAGATGAGACACATCTCCATAAAATGTCCCAAGAGGGAAAAACTACTCGAGAAGAAGAACAAAAGGTTCCAAGCTTATGTAGTTGAAGACAATGATCAAGAAGAAGAAAAAGGAACTAAAGAAGACGAAGATTCATGTGAAGAATATGTTTTAATCTTATCACTCATAGGTTCAGTCTCACCTGGTAATGATACTTGGCTAGTAGATAGTGGTTCCTCCAGGCACATGACAGGTTACAAGGATTCATTCTCTTGTCTTGAACAGAAGGATTCTCCACACAAAGTAATGCTTGGAAATCATTGCCAATATCCCATCAAAAGGGATGGGAGAATCCTCTTATAAGCTGGACTCAGGATAGTCCATGAAGATGAAGAATGTCATGTATGTCCCAACACTAAAGAAGAATATACTTTCTATATCAGTATTAGATAAGAAAGGTTTTAGATTTTTTTTTATATATGGTGAAGTTCTTATGTGGACAAAAGTAAAAACTATAGATGATGTTGTAGTGATTGGAGTTGAAGAAGGAGGACTCTACATAGTAACGGGACAAATAGACTCAGCCTCGATGACTAGCATTGTAATCCCATGTGAGTTATGGAACAAAAGACTTGCTCATGTACATTACAAATAATTACCAATTTTGAGCAAGGTGGTGACAGGTTTGTCAGAAATTCAAATAAACCATGAAGGAGTGTGCAAAGGATGTGCACAAGGAAAGAATACCAAGAACCCTTATCTAACCAGTAACAGTAAAGAAAAATGGATTCTAGACATTGTTCACTCAAATGTATGTGGACCAATCCAGACTAATTCATTAAGCAGGTATGTTAACTATGCTTCCTTCCTTTATGAATACTCCCGCAAAACTTGGATCTATTTCTTGAAGAAGAAGGATGAAGTCTTTGAGAAGTTCAAGGAGTTTAAGACTCTTGTAGAAAACCTCTTTGAAAAGAGGATAAATACCTTAAGATAAGATAATGGAGGAGTGTTAGAACATCATACTTCCTAGTACCCATGTCACATACCACCTTGGACATACTTACATTCGTTTTTACTGATGTTACATAGTCCAAACATTGGTTATGTTGGATTCCTAAGGTAATTAGGGGTTTTGGACCATTAATTACACCCAACACACACATTTTGATCATTCAAGGGAATGAGCACCCTCATTAATGATATTTTAGTCTCTTGGGGTGCTCCCACTCCTTAAAACAGAGAACTGGTTTGACCAAACGCACCCATGCATTGTATTTGAGTGGGTTTTGGACCATTATTTATGCCCAACACACACATTTTGATCATTCAAGGGAATGAGCACCCTCATTAATGATATTTTGGTCTCTTGGGGTTCTCCCACTCCTTAAAACATAGAACTGGTTTGACCAGATGCACCCATGCATTGTATTTGACTGTTTTTTACTATTTTGGACCATTAAACGCTTCCTAGAGCCACTCCCACTCACCCATGCACTCCATAACTCCTATTCTACCCTTATTTATGACCAAGTATGCTTCACCTATGTTCATATGGCCATTCATGACCATTTGAGGTGGTTTGGCAGTTCATTGGTCCACCTAGGGGGGTTTGAGGTCCAATCTAAGCCTGCCACATGTATGCCACCAATTTTCCTCCAAAGGATAATGATTTTATCCTATTGTGTTATAATAATTTCCCAAACATATTTACATGTTTGACTGTAATAGAAACTTCAGTTATTCGCACCATCTCTATGTGTTAATATTTCCCTTTTACATTGTTTTCTTCATGTTTTGTCAAATTATTTAGTTGTGAGGATTCTCTTAGATTATAGATATTGTTTTGAATCATAATTTCACATGGTATTATATCTATTTGGAGTGTCAAGTCGAATTCAAATATTTCATAGGGTTCGAATTGCTATCTAGGGTCTCCTCTAGTAGATTTGGGAGTTTGCATTGCAGGTTGTTCAAGTGTTCTTTGTCACTCAGTGTGCAACATTGAATGGAGTAGTATCATGTTTGTTTGATCACCCCATTAAAATATTTGAATGGAAGACCGAAATGGAGATCCAGTTGAGGTCGAAAGGTCTCTACAGAGTAACCATGGGAAAAGAGAATGAGCCCAACTCAGGTGTTGAGAAGCTTAAGTATTTCAATAGATTGGATGAAGCATTCAGGATGATTTGTATTAGTATTTCAAGGGATATATTATTTTATGTAGATAGTATTACAACACCTAATGAAGTGTGGCTCAAGCTTGAGTCAATGTTTTGGAATACAGATGAGCTAAGAGGACACCAACTAAAAAATGAGTTGATCACTTTGAATCCAACTCACTTTGAGACGATCTAGGATTTTGTTCACCAAATTCAAATCCTTGGTACTTCAGTTGAAACAATGTGGCATCTAAAATAAGGAATAGCAACTAATTCTATCCATTCTTTTGAAGCTAGGGCCTGAATATTCAGTGTTTGTTTCAATATTCCACTCAGGCAAGTTGACAATTTGAAATTGGAGAATGCCAGCTTTGGTAGACTTCATGGAGTGCTTGACTCAAGAATAGAAAAGTTGGTTCAAATTGGTACCATCAAATCCACCAAGGATCAAGCCCTATTGCAGGTGTTTCGAATCAAGGAAAGGGAAAGAAGAATCCCAAGGATTCGAAGAAGCAAGAGAAGAAGAAGTAGGAGAAGCCCAAATCTTCTGATGGGGATTCGAATCCTAGCAAGGACAAAGGAAAGAAACAAGAGAAAGAAAAATGCACTTATTGTCACAAAGGTTGGAATCTAGAGAGTTCCTGCATGAATAAAATCATTGACATGATTTTACAATTCCTTGAGAAGAACACCATTCCTCTTCTAGATGGCATAAGGAAGAAAGAGGGAGGTTCGAAATCTAAAAACAAGGAAAGATGCCATGCACTGTTTGTTGGATCTTCTGGCTCTTGCTCCTTCATAATAGATTCAGGTTCCTCAAGGAACATGGCTATTGTACAAGACTCCTTCTCATCCCTACATCCATACAATGGCCCATCCATCCTCATGGGTGATGACTCTCAGATCCAAGCCAAAGGGATTGGCATGAACAATGGGTACTTCAACAATGCGTTGTATGTGCCTGATCTTGCAACAAACCTACTTTGTATCTATCAAATGACAAATACTGGTTAAGCCAAGAGAGTTACATTCACTCAAGATGATGTGGAAATTTCACAAATTTCTATAGGAAAAGTTGTTGTAGTGGGTATTACAGATAATGAGTCAATAATGTACAAGTTTTCACACTTTCTTCCTTACTCCTCAGAGAATGTTCTCATGTCACATGCCAATTAGATAAGAATATCATGGAATGAGAGGTTTGAACACCTCAACTATAGATATCTTCAATATTTTAGCAAATAAAACATGGTTGAAGGACTTCCAAGCATCAAGTTTTCCAAAGGAACATGCAAGGGATGCATTGTTGGGAAGCATGCAGAGCGCAAGTATGACAAGGGGAAGGAAAGAAGGGATGTTCAAGTGCTTGAATTGATCCATTAAGATATGATAGGACCTATTCCCACACCCTCATATGGAAACTCAAGGTATGTATTAACATTCATAGATGATTTCTCAAGCAAAAATATGAAGTGTACGAGATCTTCAAGGTTTTGAAAACTTTGGTTGAGAACTTGAGTGGGAAGAAGATGAAGGTATTAAGGACTGATAATGGCAAGGAATATGTCAATAATAACCTACAGAATCTATGTGAATAGAATGGCTTTCAAATGCAGCATTCAATTCCTTACACACCACAACAAAATGGTGTGGCAGAGCGCAAGAATAGAGCATTGAAGGAGATGGCCACATGCATGTTGGAGAATATGTCTTCATCTCCTAAGCTATGGGATTGTTGATGGGCCCGATGTGTAGGTAGCTAGAAAATTATACAAGGAATTCAACACAAGGGGATAACCCAACCAAAGGATTTGAATCGTTCTCGCGCAGAGAAGACTCTATCCTCGAGCTGTTTGAAATGGCTAAATCCTATGGATACGAGGCCTCCACTGGCACGAGAGTTTTATTATATCTTAAATATCTGCAGTGAGAATAAATTGAGAAATAAATATTAAAAGAATTGATCTCTAACTAACTGCTTAATAACACTTAAAGAAGGGCAGGTAATGTTTCAAAATAAGAGCGTTGTGAAATATAACAGATGAAAGAAACAACTACTTAATATACAAACATGTAGATCAAGATTATTCCTTTCAAATATCTTTATACTTTATACTCAACAAATAAAATTGCCAAGAAATTTGCCCAAAGTATTACAGATACACAATAAGTCTCGGAGACAATATTAATTCACAAATTAATATCCAGATATTGATAACTGATCATTAGTGGCATAAAATATATTGTACATCAAATAAACACATTCACTTGATACACATTACATATATCAATTCTGAGATAGAAAAATCAATATCAGAAAAAACATATGCATAAGAAAAATTTGATAATCAGCAAGCCAAATAGATTAGGAGATAAACTGAAATTCATTAAACACATTCAATGAATAACCATGGAACATAAAATGAGATAACTGCAATTTTATTAACATGAAAAACATTACAAATAGTAAAACCACAAACTTCCATGTTATGTCTTAAAGTATGTCTTGTTTCCTATGTATTCCTTAAGCTTTTATCTCTGAAATTCCCCTCTCACTTAAAAAAATAGTTAAATCCATCCTTTAAATAAGATTATAGATTTTACAGAAAATGAAATATTCCCAAAAGGTGGGATTACACAATCAAATGGTTTTAGGATTGGCCAAGGGCGGAATGCCACTTGGAATATAGGTCCATAAGCTCATCAATATCCTAAAAGTGGGCATGCCTTAAGTGGATTTTCATTTTGCAAATCTGGGAGGAAATCTCCGTCTTTTTTATCTTCTTCCACTCTTTCACGAACACATGTATCCGAGCCATAGAAGCATGAGGAACTTCGATCCATTTATTGATCTCTTGGTCTGTGATGAGGTTTATTTGTTGGATCAACTCCTTGTCAGCATCAAATCGTTGCTCCACCTGTTCCACTTGAATCTTTGGCAAAGGTGCCTGACTAATAGGCTCTAGAATGGGCAGGTCCAAAAAGATCAGCAAATCCTCATAATCTAACCACCGGGTCTCGCAAGTCTTCTGTCCTTCCTTGATCAAATCCTCCACTGAATCACAGATACCTTCCCATGTCTCAATAACAACCTCAGTCGTTTTAGCCTGCAGCCTATCCAAAATCGGCAAGTCATGTGATTTTTCTTTGATGTGATTTTGCCAACCCATTACTCGTTCAAAAGTTGTGGATGCTTTCCTCATACGATCATGATGGGTTTCGAGGGTTTCAAAATGATTGTCAAATTATTCATACAACCCTTGGATCTCATTAAAACAAGTATACGAATCTATCATGGCCTTTCGGAATTCTTGATGCACCCTGGAGAGCACCTGTTTGAATTCTTCTGGTGTCAGACCTAGAAAGGAGGAGGATTTTGAGGCTAGTTGGGCATATTTCAGCTGCTGGTTGATAAGGAAAATTTGTTCTGCTTGTTGCTGATTCAGAACATCCACGTTCCCAATATGTTGCTTAAGTTGCTCAACTTTATTTCACCATTGTTGAACTGTTTCTTCATGCTTTTTCCTCAGCTGATCCATCTCTTATTCATGTCTCTACTCTACTGCTACCAAATCTAGTTGTGCTTTCTGCAATTCATTTTCCCCATCTCCAATAGCCAAACTCAATTGTGAATTGTGATACTGCATTAAAGTTTGCACCTACAAAAACTCCCATGGAAGTTGTCGTATCCACTGCCCCTTGCTAGATATCAGTTGTATCTTATTTCCAAATAATTTGACCAAGGGGAGGGACCTGTTTAGTTGAACTGTCCCTGGATCTCTTGGCTCCCCTCTTTACTATAGCTTTGTCCTTTTTGCTTGAATAATATTTGCCCATGGATACTACAACATCTTCCCCAAAATCTGCCATCACTTCTGATGATGAATTCTTTTGATGTTGGGTGTTGACTAGAGAATCAGTTTGAGTTTGATTTAAGGATATTTCTATGCTGAGGGGAGGGATTGTCATGGGAGCAGAAGTATAGGTAAAGGTAAGGGATGTAGAAGCATCAGATGTAGGAAAAACTTCCTTAAGAAGAAGAGTCATAGAGGTAGAATAAGTGCTCACCTGAGGAGGTTGGGAAACTGGGGACATCATGATAGGGTGAGGTGGTGAAAGAGGAGGAGGAGAAGTACAAATAGGTGAGTCAATTGAAATTGTGGGAATATCAGTAGTATCTCCCATAATTGGTGAAATATTTATTTGGGAAAAATATTGTTGAGAAGATGATGAACCTAACATATTGGGAAAACCTTGGAGATCGGGAATGGATGACAAAAGGGTATTCAAAACATTTTATAGGCAAGTTGCAGGATCTTCTTCATGTTCCAGATCACTATGGACATCATGAATTTCAACCTGAGCTGTAGATAAAATTTTTACCTGTTGTGCAGAGATTTCTTGCACAGGAACTTGCTCTTATTTTACAAGAGGGAGCAAAGGAATAGGCTTTTCTTTTTTGGGTGTTTGCTGCATCTGAGTCTGTTCTAAACTCACTTCAACCTTCTGTCTCTCAGGATGATTTTCAGCCATATCTATGTGAGTTTGTAGTTGGGGAATGATTTTTTCAAGGTTCCTCTTGAATTCTTCTCCCTTCTGCAATGTATCATCCATTGAAGCATGACTAGGACTAGATGGGCCATCAAGGACACCTTTACCTTTATCCTTAGGTTGGGCAGCAAGGGTAGTAGCATAACTTGCAGCATGTTCTCTTGCTTCCTTTTTTGTTTGCTCCTTCTAAAGATTTTGTTTTATCTCAAGTTTATCTCCTCTTTAGCGAAGAATTCTCATCTTGAGATCCTTTTAGTACTTGTACATATGGGACATGGTATCCAGATCAGTAATCTTATTCATTGCTTCCTGAAAATTTGTAGACGCTCAGAACATAGAATCATCAGGTTTATTTTCATGCACATAATGAAATTTAACGTGCTCATGAGCAAAGAGATTAGCCAAATAAACCATTGGGTCATGCATACTTTTGGATGCCTCCCCCAAGTCCATAACAGTATTTTCCTTTCCCAGCAAGGATGCATGGGCAGGGTTTTGTAGTGTAAGATTGCCAAGAGTCATGGGAAATTTTGACCAAGCCCTCTTCTTATGTTTGGTCAACTTGGAAAAAAACCCATCAATGACAAGATGATAGGAAAACTCTTGCAGCACCATGAAATCAAAAACTATACTAGGAAGCAGGTGGACTATATTGCTATCCCAGATCCTTATGTAAGAGAAATATTCTCCTACATACCAATCACCATACACTGAAATTAGCACCCTAGCGGCTACAGAGAATGCAGGAGCATCAACTTTGAAAATCTTAAAATACATTGACCCAAAAAATAGGCCATAGAGCTCATAAACCCCGGGGATGAAATTCTTGTCCCACATATCGGAGAAATATATATGAACAAGATGAGATTTGTCGCTCCAATACCAATTTAAAGCTGGGAAAGAAGACGATGCGCAGAATGCATCCATCACGAAACCTGACATATAGAAGGTCAGCTTTCTGCTTACCGGGACTTTCGGATACTTCTCAATTTCATCTCGTAAATTGTAAGACAAAATTTGCGCCCAATTGAAATAATCAACTGTAAGCAAAATGTGGTGTGCCATAGGAATCCATTGTGCTATGAATTAGGAGCAATTTGGTAACCCATATAACCTGCAAAACATGGCTTCCAGTAACGAGAAAGGTTCTCTAAACCAGGAAATTGGGTATGCCGGAAGCGAGGCAAGAATAACCAATGTTGGGTCTTCTAGCCAGGTCTTTACTACTTCTTCATAATTCAATTTGGAGAGGGTTTCATCGAAAAAATCAACGTGAGAAGTTGTTTGGAAAGTCCCAAAGCATAAGCCCTAGCAAATACCTCGGAATGGAATGAAGCAATTAGGGTATTATCCGTGTCATGAAATGTGCGCTCCTTAGGGTCGACATGATCCAATGCCCACTTAACAGGGTCTCTGTAAGGCATGAATGGAGGCCTGGTAGCAATGCAATGGAGATGAGAATTACGAATCTGAAGGTAAGCAGGTTGGTCGTGCGCAACAGAGGAATATTCATCATTATCAAAGACAACATAAATTCTAGACCAGTCCAGATATAGGGTATCAGACACGCGCCCACTAGTGTCAGTGAAAATGTCGGCATTGGGATCTTTGTTCTTCTTCTCTTGAAGAGTTGTTTTAGATCCAGTATTCCTAGTCATGGCAGATGCCTACTCTGATTGGATTTTAGAGACCATGTCTAAAAATGACGCGAGTTCAAATTTACCAGAAAAACGGTCAGGGGGTGAAAACTTACCAATGGAAAAGCTCAAAAAACCACAAGTCCGTGCTTAGTGACAGAGAGAAAATGCACAGTAAAAACCCTAAGTTCAGCAAAAAAGCATGGGCGAAAATGGTAAAAAACACTCGCAAATTTGAACTTTTAAAAACCCAAAACCAAAGGGCCAAAAGAATCTGGACCATCAATTTTGTATGCATGGACGGCTGAGATCAAGGCAGCGGAATATAACACAAGGTTAAATAAGAACCAATTTTCATGGTCTCAGATTACTGATTTCTGAAAGTTGGAAATTGGAAATAAAAAATCAGGAAACTAACATTCAACCAAGAAATATGTGGAATTTCTGGTTTCCGAAATCTGAAATATCAAAAATCAGAAATCGGGAAGCAAACAAAATTATTAAATAGAAATGACAATTTCAGTTTCCGAGATCCGAAATATCAGAAATCGGAAATCAAAAAACAAACCTTCAATTTTATTCAAACCTGGTACTTACGATTTCCGATACTTGAAAATCGGGAAAGTAAATAAATCATAAATTGAAAGCAATATTGTTGATATCTGATATGCAAAAAATAGGAAATCGGGAGAACACCAAACAATTTTAACAAAACCAGAGTTTTCTGGTTTTCGATACCTGAAGGTCAGAAATCGAAAATTCGACTTTTCTTTATTTGAAAAACTAAGATCGTCGGTATCCGAAATGTCAGAAATCGAAGATAGGAAAATTGATCTGCAGTATACCTCCAAAAATGGATTTCTGCTTCCGATTTCGGATGCGGGGAATCGAAAACTTTGAAAATGTTTGAAAATACATAAAAGGTCCCGAAAACCCAAAAAGTCGAAAAAAACAAGGTTGAGTGAGGTATGGTTAGAGAAACCAGTCAATAGGGGCCCTCATTTTGATGATTCAAAATGAGGATCTGTTGCAGACGGTAACAATGGAGACTTGCTGGGGAGAAGCAGTTATCTCTAATTACCTCTACATGAAAAATTGAAGAAGGCATATCAGTAAAAGATGTCGGGTTCAGTTGTAAACTCATATGAGAACCAACCCGATCTAGGAGAGAAAAATACTTGATCGATATCACTTAGATCCATGATAATGAATAGTAATACTCAACAAATTGGAAAACTGCAAAGAGCGCTAAAACATCCCTGCGAAGAAATATTAGTGATAGGTATTTAAAGATGAGCTTCTGCATAAAAAACCTTGGCTTTATGTCATGACCTTCAAACCAAAATCACCTGGGCAACAGGATTTTATCCTGGGTATTTACAATAATCTCTCCTCCCTTTTATTATTTGTTTTCTTTCTTTCTTTTTTGAAATAAACAAGATCAAAACAATTGTGTCAATAACACTGTCTTGTTAGAGAACAATGCCATACATAGATTTTACGTAGAAACTGAACAAGCTAGCTCCGTCAAGAGATTCCTTGTCTTTTGGTTTTTTACCCCAAAAGCAATTACCATGGCCTAGTAACCACATGCCAGTAATTTCATTCCAATTTTCATCCATGAACATGGTCAGGCCGGCTTTTGATAAGACCTCTTGTCATTGAGCACAAAAAGTTGAACCTTGTGTAATTAAGAAGAATTAAATAGAATGCAAAACTACAAGTCGTTACCCCAACTTGGGAACCAGCTAAATAGTAATGTCACTCACAAATTATGAACATGATAGGTCGGCTTGTGATAAGACCTCCTATCTCTTGCTGCTTACAATCATTGAGGTGTTCGTTTATTTTAGTCCTAGGTGACAAGGGTGAGATAAAAAAAATCAAATGGTTAGAGAAATTATATAGATGTACCACTATTATCACCATAATACCAAGCATGAATGTAAAAAGCATCCTCGACAACTTCCCCATTATTATGAGGACAATAAAAGATAATGATCATAAAAAATGTGGATTTCAGCAGAGAAAATTCCAACAATAGATCTTGAATTGTTCTCCCACAAGGATATCTATGTAGCACTTATTGGGCTTATCCAAGGGGGGGAATATTTAGACAACAAGGGGCAACACAATTAATTGTTTGTACAACGAGGAGCAAAATATTTGAATTTTTCCATCCTTAACTAGGAATTTGATGAAAGGGCCTCATGACGTTTAGCTAATTGAGCCCATGGAAATCACCCTTCTCGAAGTTCGTTTGGTCATATGACCCAAATATCATAATGTAGAAATAGTAGCTCCAATTCTATGAGTAAAGATGCTAAGAAGCAACATTATAAATAGATCTTGTTACTAAGATAATTCTCACAAGCAGACAAAGGAAAAATAGAGAGAAGAAATGAGACTGAATCACATGAATGAAGAGATGAATATTGGATTGTATCCTTCCATTGAATAATGAGTATTAATAGTGTACATAAATAGTACATCCCTCATACGTAAAATCGAGTTGTATTGGAGACAACTCATCAAGATCAGAAAGATAGACTTACTAAATATGATAAGCCCCCATAGGTGGCTAAAGGAATTCCCAAATAAATCAGTCAAGGACCTCACAAATTAGAAAAAGCATGAGTGAGTTTTCAAGAGTGATGAAAAAACATGCTAATCCTATAAATGGAGAGAAAATCATGGAGGATGGGTTAGCAACAAAATATAGCAGTTTCCTAGTTGACTAGCTTTACCTTATACACATAAAAGCTGGATAAGGGTAGAACAAGGAAGAATCTGCAGGAAAGCGCAGTTACTAGATTCGACAGTCATTAAAGTGGACAGGATCAACCCAGAATCAAGATTAAAGCGTTCCTGAGGTATATATGTCAATTGTTGACTATGTAGTGCAAGTGGATGCCAACTGTCTAGGCCAATGGGTGAGAAATTAATCAAAATTGATTAAATATTTTATCCTAAGTTATGAAGTGGGTTTATTATATTCCCAAACCCCCCTTTAAGTACGACTTTATGATGATATATAGGTGTATATGGGTCCCAACAACAAGGATATGGTCACCCTTTACAATTATTCATGTCCAGAAAAGTGAGGAAAGCGGTAAAACCACATGGGGAAAATCCTCGGTCAAGGCACAAAATTTGAAATAAAATGTCTTCAGTAGGTCTTTATCTTCACTTGAATGAGCTGAATGAACTAATTCTTGGTGAAATACTTGATGAAGAAATCATGAACTCCATGATCATGCGCTAGAGTGTAGAATCTGCAAGAAATAAGTGGAGAGACTCATGGTATCTCATCAACTGATGAAGTATGAGTGTTATCCGAATGCTTCTTGATGTTGACAAACTCTGATCTATAAACCAAATCTGAAATGGAAAATATATCTTTTCATACTCCTTCGTAAAGAGTACACAAATTAAGACAATTTGTTACACACTCAAATCCCTAAATAGCTACAAAATTGTGATGTGAATTACATGTCATTCTTCCAATCTGATGTTGCACCTTCCCAGATTTTATATGAGGCTGATAAAACTCTGGTATATCAAAAACATTAGCATATGGAACAACAAAGACAAAGGCTTCAGTGACTCCATGAGGATATAGAGCTAGACTAGGAAAACTATGAGCAACTGGGGAAAACTGATGAGTGTAAAAATATGAATGATAAATAGACTTGAGATCTGAACCATAAGTGTTTAAAACAAATTCAAACATGTGTAATATCATTCCAATGTTGACTAAGGTCATGGATAACCAACCAACGAAATATAAACAAGACTTCAAACCATGTAATATAAGTAACATTGCATAAGAGACCAATGAGGAATCAACAAGTGAACTTGGGATTTGTATAGTCTTAGGATTATTTAGAGGTATGGTAGATGGTATGGATGGTGGTATGAATGATGTCATGACATGTATATCCACCTACAAATATGCTTCTAAATCAGAGTTATGGAGTGAGGAAGAGTTGCTTAAAGACTAGTAAGGATCTAGTGAAAAATCACAAATATTGAGAGATGAATCTAAGAGGCTGATAGGTGGATTATCAAAGAAAAATCTGATATTTTTTATTCTAATATATCAGAAAATGAATCTATATCAGAGACATGAGGAAAGGATTTTACTCTGGAACTCAAGGCATAGTTTATATCACCTTGGAACTCCACACTATGACAGTGTTCTGAAGAATCAAGAGGCTTCTCTAGCTCATCTGGAACTTCGATGTTGTGTTTCTCAAGAAGCCGAGACATGATGTCTATATTCTTCTTGAAACATTTCTTCTCTGAATGAAATCCCTTGCTGCAATAAGAACACCTGGATGTGCTCTCTTTCTTCTTGGATTTCTTCATTGAATCTTCATTAGTAGGCTTCAAACCTTCATATTCAATTTCTGACTTTGGCTTCTTCTCTTTCACAATTTCCTTTTCTTTGGATTTGGTATTTTTGCTTCCTTGAATTATAAGAGCATGATCCTTGCCCTTGGAATATCTTAGAGCACCCATATGGATCAATTTGTCTTGCACCTTTGTTAGTGAATCAAATAAAATACACAAAGAAGACATTTTCCAATTAGAAACAACAAGCCTAGTAGCATGAAAAGTAGACACAAAAACTGAGTATTCAAGACCCAACTTTGAAAGAAAGGAAATGATTAATCGATCATCTTTCTTCTCAATCCCACAATGTTTGGGAATTACAACAAGTGACTTGAATTTGGTGAAGAAACCCTCAATATAATCGAAACTGCTTAGACTCATTGATAATAACTCAATCTCCAACTGATGCGCTCTTAACTCATCTTGATCTCCAAAGAGAGACTCAAGTTTGGTCCATACTTGGTTTGGAGTGGTCAAACCATCTAGATGAAAGAGTAGATCAAGATAAATAGAGAGTGTTATCCCTAAAGTTGAACCTAGACTACAGGGGTTCAAGCTTAAAGTAATATTTTTCAAAAATATACTTCAATGAAATCAATATAAAGACTACGCTGGTATGTAATCAAAGCTATAGGAAAATCACACAATCATCAAAGAACTGTATAACATAAAACAAGATACAAAATCCAATATCAAAGGAACTACGGTCATGAAATTATGAAATGAGACTGTCTCTGTTTTTTAAAAGTTTTAAAAGATAATTGTATTTCAACATAAGAATCATTGCAATGGGATTCAATGGACCATATACAAGATAAATCATAAGAAACACAATTCATAAGATACATAGACAAATCATAATCATACTCATATCAAGGATTCAAGATGTAGAGTATTTCATGTCATACAGAAAGTTATTAAAACTAGATCTCCATCACTCCAATTGCCACTCTCGTCTCATCTAGAGACTCTCCTTAAATACAAAATATTTGTTTGTTTAAGCTAACTATAAGATGCTACTTCTATGGATCGAGCCTTCTCAAAAATAGGGAATTCAATCCCCTTTAAACAGTGTTTAAGTACAAGTATAATATAAAGAAGACATCTGTCAATAAACAACATTACTTCAAAAGCAAACTACAATTCGACATCTAAATACTTTTGGAAGCCTCTGCTAATATAGCTAAATCACTTAAAACCTGGGAACGCTTTTGCAATCTGGAAAATTCAGCATCTTTGTTGTCTTCCTTATTCTGAGCTTTGATGAGTTCGAGCTGCTTCTGGATAGTTCTTTTTTCCCTTAGAATAGCTTTAGATATTGATAGCAATTTTTGATACTCTGTCTCCTTATCCTCCAGATCTTCTCGAAGTCTCTTATTGGCTATCATCAACTTGTCATTAATGTTTTGTAAATACCTAGTTTGTTCTTTGTATGTCAGCAAAGACTTCTTGACTTGGTTTAGTTCTAGAGATATTTTCAGGTCTTCTTCTTTCATATGGACTTCTTCTTCCTATAGAGTCCTTGATGCTGAGCAATCCTCTGAATCAACTTGCTTGTTTGTGCAAAAGGCTTCAGGTATAGACCCTGCAATTCCTTGAAGATCAATAAATTTCTCAATATCTGAACAATACTGATCCTTAGATGTATCTACAGTTTCTTCATTGAGAGCATCATCTATCATCACAATTTCCATGCCATCTTCATGTGTTGATTTCTTCTCTATCTGCAGCTTCTTTCTTAACCTAGTCCTTGGCTTCACATCCCCGTTCTCTGTCTTCAATAGCTTCTTACGAGTTTCATTTTTTGAGGTTATATTTTTTAGCATAACACTCAGTTTTTCAGGGTTTTCATTTGTGAATGAAGTTTCAGGACACAAACCTTCCTGAATTGGTTTCTCTGTAATATCGTTTCCTTCTTCTTCAGCAGCTTGAATTTGTTTTTTGTGACTTGTTGTTTGCTTGTCTAAATCCTCCATCATCCTTTTTCCTTTCTCCTTAGGGTTTTATTTGAACCCAAGCTCTGTCAATAGAGCTTCCCAGGTTCATCCTTCCCTTTGCATATGATAAAATCAATAGCTTGATCAAACCTTGATGATAGACTGATCGAGCAGTATGCTCTGGATGGCCCTAAACCCTTGAAATCGTCTTTTGAAGGCTTTTTAATAAATAGAATGGGAGATTGAGTTGTACACCTCCATTAAGGTGCATCAACAACCTCAAATGGCATTTAAGCACCCTGTCATACCAGCCATCACATGTAATATAGTTTTGTACCATCTCTAAAGGAATCTTCCAACTTGGCTTTATTTTGCTCACATGGATACCGTTTTTCCAATCTAATTTCTCAAATCCTGGCATCAAAAACTCACTGTAATCTCCTTGGAAATCCTATTGTTTAAACCATCTCTCTCCCTGTGTCGGAACACTATTGCTTCAGCAATAGAATCTTCATTTACCCTGACTGTTAAGCTTTCAAGCTGAACCTTTTCATCTTTATAGTTTTTAATAAAAGACATAGTTACCTGTGAATAATAACCTTGTAATTTCTCACAGAAGGTAAACCATCCGGCCTTCTTCATTAATTGGGCTGATCTTGGAAATTTCATTATCCACTTTGTGTTATTTGGCTCCAACCTGCAAATTAAGCCTCCTGGTTTTCTTCTTACCACGACTTTTGGATCTTCTTCCTCTGTTGTCTTCGACATTTCTAAAACCCCTTCACACTATACTCTTTAAAAGGGAATTTATGTTGCAGCAGCTCACTTTAAAACGCAGAGAAATTTATACAATATAACCTTGCCCTTTTCAAACACAAACATTCAGAATTTAAAACCAACCCTTGCTGTTTCAAACCCTGATTTCGCTGTTTTAATCATATAGATTTAGAAATCTTAAACAATGGATGTTGATAGTATAAAAACAGCTCTCTGAATGTCCTTCTCCCAGTTCGCCAGAGCATTTAGGCAACATAACCAGACATATTTTAGGGAAAAAATGAATTATTATTATTCAATCTGTCGGCCCTGCCACTATTAGCACTAATACTCATTGCATGGAGTGCTTTTAATTCCATAATCAAAACAGTTGTACAAGCCCATGAATGACACGATGAAACTCATAATTTTGTGGACAGGAGTGCTTTTAAGGAATGTTCATACCAAGTACCAAATAACATGAATATGCTATATAACCATAATAATTCATTATCTCATTTATAAACCATGGTACTTATGAATAACAATTTTTTAATAAAATACTCTTTGAAAAGATGCTACTAGTTTGTAAAATGCTGCCAGTTTTAACAGTCCAATCCATAATATAAAACCTCTTGCACATACATAGGTTCATGGCTTTAAATGAGTGAAGGTTTTGATGGTTCAAAAGACTAAAAAACAATAATGGCATTCAATCAAAGAATAAGGCGTAAAACAAAGTGAAAATTAAAAATAAAAACTCACCACAATCAAAAAACTTAAGGTAAAAGGTCAAACAACCTTAGAGATAACATCTGGCTCCATCTGGGGACAAGAGTTTTCATGTGAAACTTTGAGAACATATTGACCAGTGCCTTCAGAAATCTGCTAAAGTCATTTCTGTCTTATTGGGTTGGAGTCTTATTTAAAGCAAAATGATATATACAGTGAATATGTACAATAACACTTTGTCTTTCAATATGTATAAAAATGCTTTAAAAAACTTCCATTGACTGGACCTGCAATCTCCTCACCCTTCAGATTTTGTAAAACAAAAGTGTTGTTTCCAAGGATCTTTATCACTGAAAAAGGCCCTATCCATAAATTTTCAAACTTCCCATGCTTACCTTTTTCTTCCTTTCGTGCATCCCACCTGAGAACAAGGTCACCCACTGCAAACATCTCTTTTTTAACTTTCTTGTCAAAGCTTTCCTTCATTCTTCTTTTATGTCTCTCAGCTGTATTTTCGATAGCTTCTCTCTCCTGTTGCAACTGAATTATCTGATAACATTCTTCTTCTTATATCATCTGGTTCTTTTTTTATTCCTTGCATAAACTTAATGACTGGGGTCACTAATTGAACAGGGAAAACAACATCAATTCCATATACTAATTGGAAAGGGGATGTCCCAATTGACTTCTTAATTGTTACTCTATCAGCCCAAAGAGCAAATTTTAGTTTGGTATCCCAACTCTTTTTGTTTTCAAATAGCATTTTCTTGATACTGTTTACAATATTTTTATTACTGGATTCTGCTAATCCATTTCCCTGTGGGTAGTATGGTGTGGACTGTTTCAAGTTAATATCATTTTCTTGACAAAAGTTTACCATCTTTTTTTATTTAAAAGCAGGAGCATTATCAGTAACTAATTTCCTAGGGCATCCAAATCTACCAAGAATGTTTTCTTGAAGGAAAGTAATTATGACTTGTTCAGTTGCTCTCCTTGTAGGAACTGCTTCCACCCATTTAGTGAAAAATTCAGTAGCAGTTAGAATCCATTTATGTTGTCCACTAGAGGGAGGATGAATTTCACCGATGAAGTCTAGACCCCACTACTGAAATGGACCATTCACTGAAATAGGTTTTAAAGGTAAGGACTGAAGTTTATGCTTACCTGCAAACTTTTGACACTCCACACATGATCTAACCTGATGATACAGATCTGAGAAAAGGGTAGGCCAATAATATCCTGCTCTTAGGATTTTAAAAGCAGTTGCCTTCCAATACTTGTGCCCTCCACAAACTCCACTGTGCAATTCTGAAATAACAGCATCAACTTTGGATTTCTCCAAACATTTCAACAATATTCCTCCTGGATCCTTCCAGTACAAAATATGATCTATTAAAACATACTTCATTGCTTTCAGTTTTAATGATCTGCATTCATTTCTATTCAATTCCAGAGGGCATTGTAAGTACAAAAGGAAATATACAATATCTTTATACCAATCAGAATCACCATACCTGTTATAAACCTGTTGCTTACTGTGTTCTGTTGCCATAACCTGCTCTAAATGTTCTACCATCACATGAAGATTTAAAACCTGACAATTTGATTCTGTCAGAAATTTAGCTAATCCCTGGCATTTTACCAACTTTGTTGGTTTAATTTCTACGTCATACTCCATAACCTTAGCTATCCATCTGCCTCTTTTTCCTTCGCTGTCAGGATGTGCTAAAATCTCCTTGACTGCTGAATTTGGAACATATGCCAAAACCTTAGAATGTAAAACATATATTCTGAAGAATTTAAGAGCTTTAACTAATGCATATGCTTGTTTTTCCATTATATTATATTTCAACTCTGAGTCTCTTAATGTTTTACTGAAAAATGAAATTGGTTGTTCCAAATCATCTGAGTTCTTTTGTAATAATACAGCAGCTATAGTGTCTTCTGATGCAAGTGAGAAAATTGCAAAATATTTTGTATAGTCAGGAGCTATCAATACTGGGGATTCTATTAATGCCTGCTTTACGGCTTCAAATGATTGTTTAGCCTGGTTAGACCATTTAACCTCCCTATCCTTCTTAAGCATCTCAGTGATATGCTTAATTATTTCTGCAAAATTGGGAATAAACCATCTTAAAAAATTGATTTTTACAATAAAAGATTGAATTTCTTTTTTATTTCTAGGAATACTGATTTTTAAGATGGCCTTGACTCTCTCTGGATCTATCTTTATTCCTTCAGCAGAAACAGTATGCCCTGACAATTTACCTTCTGTCAGAGCAAAGTGAGACTTTTTTGGGTTTAATGATAAACCAAACTTTCTACATTTAATAAAAATTTGTCTCAAATGTTTAAGATGATCTTCATCAGACTTGGAAAAGACTGTGATATCATCTTGGTATATCAATACAAATTTTTCATTTTCACCCACAAAAGCTATATCCATAGCCCTCTGAAAAGTGGCACCTGCATTCATAAGCCCAAAGGGCATTTTGTCATACATAAAGGTCCCCCATGGAGTTGTAAATGCTATTTTTTCTCGGTCCTCTGGCTGAACTACAATCTGGTTATAACCAGAAAATCCATCAATCATTGAAATTTTGTGAGATCCTACAACCCTCTGCAAAATCTGATCTATTTTGGTAATGAATAGTTATCCTCCAGACAAGATCTATTCAAGTTACGAAAGTCTACACAGAGTCTTATCTCTCCATTCTTCTTACGTACAAGCACCAAATTCGCAACCCAAGATAAATACCTTAGAGATACAATAATTTTTGCATCTAGTAGTTTTTTTACCTCTTTTTCAATTACTGGCAGCAATGCTGGGTTAAGCCTTCTAAGCTTCTGTTTAAAAGGCTTAGTATTTTGTTTTAGAGGAATTTTGTGTTGAATTATGCTAGTATCATATGTTTTTAAATCATGATATGACCAAGAAAAAATATCCATATATTCTTTCAGCAAACCAACATATTTTCTCCTTTCTTCATCTGACAGCAACTTTGACAATTTTATCATCTTAGGCTGATTTTCAGAACCAATATTATACTCCATAACATTCTCCTCAGTAGTCTGCAGGGTGGGTTTTATCAGTGTATCATCTTTTGAAAACAATCTTTCTAACGGAACAAGTCCCTTAGGAATGAAATTGCCTTTTAACTCAACAATTTTGTGATCAGCAATTGAATTATTTCTGCAAGGTTCATTTTCTATACATTCTGAATCTTGTTCATGATCAACTGTATCATCTGAAAATTCACCTACTAACTCCAGAAATTCTTTTATTTCCTGATCATCATTAAAAACTTTCCAATGTTTAATATTATCTGGGACAGAGGGTCTGTACCTTACATCAATTGGGTATTTTAGATGAGTTACCTTTGGAACTTTGAAATAGGCTGCTGCTAAGGCTAGGGAATCAGCTGTCTCATTGTATTCTCTTGGAACAAAAGTTATATTGAAAGCTATAAGGAAATTTTCAATTAAATCCCAAACCTCATTCCTATAAACTTTCAATAAATACTGCTTTACTTGATAAACACCTTTTACTTGCTGAATTACTAATTTGGAGTCGCCAAATACAACAAGTTCTTTAATACCCAAGTCTTTTGTTGCTCTTAACCCAAGAATCAAAGCCTCATATTCAGCAGTATTATTTGTTGTTTTAAATTCCAATTTGTACATAAGGGAAATAACCTCACCTCCAGCTGAAATCAATAATACTCCTGCTCCTGCCCCCTCCTTACTTGATGCACCATCAAAATACATCTGCCATAACCCATCTGGTTCCTCTTTCTTTACCTGAATGGGAATACCTTTCTGTACTTGTAAAACCCCTTCAATTTCATCATTTAATTGCAACATACAAGAACCAAGATTTTCATCAATTGAATAGATCGGATGATTATTAGGGTGTCTACTATCACTTACCAAATATGCCATCTGTACCTCTCTGTAAAGTCTTCTGAATTCTCCTCCAAATACTGGAATTGTAGCATATGAAAGATCCATTTGCAGAGTTCCTCCCACTTTCTTTGCCCAGGATCTAGACAATAACATACCAAATTTGGGAGAAATATCTGCTACAACTATATCCATCAATACACTCTTCATAGGTACCTGAGTTAAATTCACCACCAGATCCTTGATTACCCCAATACACTTCACTGCCCTAGAATCAAACGCATACAAATCAAGGTATGGTTTAGTAACACTCAGTTCTAAAGCTTCCATGACTGCTTTTGGCATGAGGTTATGTGAAGCTCCTGAATCTAGCAGACAATTATGCAATAGTTGATCTTGTACTAAAAATGTTACATAAAAAGGAGGAGGATATTCTGAATTATCATCAGGCTGATCAAAAGTTTTTGACCCTACAATAAGAGTAGGTTTTTCATCCTGCAAATTGATCTCATCGGATGGGATATGAGTAGAATTCACTGCATTTCTAAAAGTTTTAAAAGCTGCTTCCCTGTAAACTTTACTCTTAATCAACTCTGTTAAAGGCACAGGGATTTTCACTTTATTAAGCTCATGCTCAAAACTAAAACCACTTACAGCTTTATTCACCTCCTCAACATTTACAACTTCATCTTTTCTTTCATTTACAACTTGTTTCTGATTTGAAGACATACTTTGTTTAATAGGATGAGCTTTCACCAATTTTTTAGCTTGTGCTGCATGTTTTACCCCTGATCTTAGACCATATGATTTTTGTGGTATTTCCTGACAAACCTCAGGCATAGACATCTGATAATCATCTTCTTCATAATGATCTATTTCTATAGCATACTGATAATCAGATCTAGTCAGAAAATGAAAGGAAGAATCACCATCAAACTGACTAATATTATGTTCTTGTTCTTCCAAATCATCTAACTCCCCCTCATCTATTTCATATGATTCATCATCTCTGACATTATTATTTTGAAAAGGAGGTTGAATCCTTTATTCTTCGTTTTCCCACCTGTCTCTCTGCATATCATTATTTCGCCTTTCTCTTGGCAAGAACCTGGGAGCAAAAGGTCTTCTAAACTGATTTTGATTTCTTTCACCTTCAGGTATAGGTTTATTCTGATTTCTATTTCCCATTTCCAACCTATCAATCTTAGCAGACAATTTTTTTATGATTTTATTCATTTCATCCATTTTGCTATCTGATGATCTTCCTGTATGGCTGGATGTAATGATTTCTTTTTTACCCTTTTTGTCAACAATTTGATGTTTTGTTTCCTCTTTGAGTTTATTTGAGGCTAAAATATTTGACTCTACTTCTAATGCTGCATTTTGCATATTTTTAAGTGACACAGATTTTATTTCTCTTAATAGCAAAGAAAACTCATGATCAAATGAGTTTGCATAAGTTAAATTTGCTGCTGTCTCAGTGGGTTTTATTTCAGCTGGAATCCTACTATACATTTTATTGAATCTTTTGGAAAAATCTTCCATAGCCTCATCCTTTTTTCTCTTTAATGATCCAAACTCTGTCATGTAATACAAATAATCTTTAGTGTCCCCCCACTGTCTCATAAATGCTTCTTCTAAAGCATCTATGCCATCTATAGAGTTTGGTGGTAATTCCCTAAACCATTTTCTAACCTCACCATCTAAACTTTGAACAAAAACCCTCATCCAAACATCCTCATGTTCAAAATTGTGATTGTCTGCATAACTACAGAATGTATTCCAGTGTTCTTCTGAAGTAGCATCTCCCTGGCCATTAAATCTTGGAAGGTACTTTTGATAGTCTCATGCTAGGAGAGAAATGAGAGGCTGGGGTAAAACAAGTGGGGCATATCTTGTTGCTACCATAGCAGCCATTCGATTTTGAGGCTGAGCCATTCTAGGATTGGAAATGTTTAAATTTGTATTAGACTAAAGGTTGCTTGACTGTTGTGATGAGGGAGACAAATTACCAAGATTTGATTGATTCACTGGGATGGTCTTAACCAAAGGAATATGGGTTGAAAATAAATAGGAAGCTCCTGTTTGCAATGCTTCGAGTTTAACCTTCTCTGACAGCAAAGGATTTGTAAAGACACGAAAATTGTCAATTTGGGAAGGGGTAAATAATAGGTCTAAATCTTCTCTTCCTTTTTCTAAATGTGGGTCAAAATAAGGAACTGGAATAGATGAAGATTCAGGGGTCTCCAAGGCTGCAGGCTGTTTGAATTTTTCTGATGAAGTAGAAATTAAATTTCTCCTAGCCTCCTTTAACAACTGCTCAGGATCTGAGACTCCTGGATTTAAAGGGGATGAGGGATTTCCTCGAGTTCCTATCTTTTTTGAAGCCACTGTAACTTTTTATAGGTGACTAGATGTAGTCTATAACAGATCTAACTGATTTTGTTCACCGTGCAAAATCAGTTTCATAATAATGTCGATTACCCAAGGAAGATGTCCTTTCCTTTCTCCGTCCCCGGCAACGGCGCTAGAAGATGTTATCCCTAAAGTTGAACCTAGACTACAGGGGTTCAAGCTTAAAGAAATATTTTTCAAAAATATACTTCAATGAAATCAATATAAAGACTAGGCTGGTATGTAATCAAAGTTATAGGAAAATCACACAATCATCAAAGAACTGTATAACATAAAACAAGATACAAAATCCAATATCAAAGGAACTACGATCATGAAATTATGAGATGAGACTGCCTCTGTTTTTTTTAAGTTTTAAAAGATAATTGTATTTCAACATAAGAGTCATTGCAATGGGATTCAATGGACCATATACAAGATAAATCATAAGATACACAGACAAATCATAATCATACTCATATCAAGGATTGAAGATGTAGAGTATTTCATGTCATATAGAAAGTTATTAAAACTAGATCTCCATCACTCCAATTGCCACCCTCGTCTCATCTAGAGACTCTCCTTAAATACAAAATATTTGTTTGTTTAAGCTAACTATAAGATGCTACTTCTATGGATCGATCCTTCTCAAAAATAGGGAAGTCAATCCCCTTTAAACAGTGTTTAAGTACAAGTGTAATATAAAAAAGACGTCTGTCAATAAACAACATTAATTCAAAAGCAAACTACAATTCGACATCTAAAGACTTTTGGAAGCCTCTGCTAATATAGCTAAATCACTTAAAACCTGGGAACGCTTTTGCAATCTGGCAAATTCAGCATCTTTGTTGTCTTCCTTATTCTAAGCTTTGATGAGTTCGAGCTGCTTCTGGATAGTTCTTTTTTCCCTAAGAATATCTTTAGATGTTGACAGCAATTTTTGATACTCTGTCTCCTTATCCTCCAGATCTTCTCGAAGTCTCTTATTGACTATCATCAACTTTTCATTAATGTTTTGTAAATACCTAGTTTGTTCTTTGTATGTCTGCAAAGACTTCTTGACTTGGTTTAGTTCTGGAGATATTTCTAGGTCTTCTTCTTTCATATGGACTTCTTCTTACTGTAGAGTCCTTGATGTTGAGCAATCCTCTGAATCAACTTGCTTGTTTGTGCAAAAGGATTCAGGTATAGACCCTGCAATTCCTTGAACATCAATAAATTTCTCAATATTTGAACAATACTGATCCTTAGATGTATGTACAGTTTCTTCACTGAGAGCATCATCTATCATCACGATTTCCATGCCATCTTCATGTGCTGATTTCTTCTCTGTCTGCAGCTTCTTTCTTAACCTAGTCCTTGGCTTCACATTCCTGTTCTCTGTCTTCAATAGTTGCTTACGAGTTTCATTTTTTGAGGTTATATTTTTTAGCATAACACTCAGTTTTTCAGGGTTTTCATTTGTGAATGAAGTTTCAGGACACAAACCTTCCTGAATTGGTTTCTCTGTAATATCCTTTCCTTCTTCTTCAGTAGCTTGAATTTGTTTTTTGTGACTTGTTGTTTGCTGGTCTAAATCCTCCATCATCCTTTTTCCTTTCTCCTTAGGGTTTTATTTGAACCCAAGCTCTGTCAATAGAGCTTCCCAGGTTCGTCCTTGCCTGTGCAACTATGATAAAATCAATAGCTTGATCAAACCCTGATGATAGAATGATCGAGCAGTATGCTCTGGATGGCCCTGAACCCTTGAAATCATCTCTTGAAGGATTTTTAATAAATAGAATGGGAGATTGAGTTGTACAACTCCATTAAGGTGCATCGGCAACCTCAAATGGCATTTAAGCACCCTGTCATACCGACCATCACATGTAATATAGTTTTGTACCATCTCTAAAGGAATCTTCCAACTTGGCTTTATTTTGCTCACATGGATACCATTTTTCCAATCTAATTTCTCAAATCCTGGCATCAAAAACTCGTTGTAATCTCCTTGGAAATCCTGTTGTTTAAACCATCTCTCTCCCTGTGCCGGAACATCTATTGCTTCAACAATAGAATCTTCATTTACCCTTACTGTTAAGCTTTCAAGTTGAACCTTTTCATCTTTATAGTTTTTAATAAAAGGCATAGTTACCTGTGAATGATAACCTTGTAATTTCTCACAGAAGGTAAACCATCCGGCCTTCTTCATTAATTGGGCTTATCTTGGAAATTTCATTATCCACTCTGTGTTATTTGGCTCCAACCTGCAAATTAAGCCTCTTGGTTTTCTTCTTACCATGACTTTTGGATCTTCTTCCTCTGTTGTCTTCGACATTTCTAAAACCCCTTCACACTATACTCTTTAAAATGGAATTTATGCTGCAGCAGCTCACTTTCAAACGCAGAGAAATTTATACAATATAACCTTTCCCTTTTTAAACACGAACATTCAGAATTTAAAACAAACCCTTGTTGTTTCAAACCTTGATTTCGTTGTTTTAATCATATAGATTTAGAAATCCTGAACAATGGATGTTGATAGTATAAAAACAGCTCTCTAAATGTCCTTCTCCCAGTTCGCCAGAGCATTTAGGCAACATAACCAGACAGATTTTAGGGAAAAAATGAATTATTATTATTCAATCTGTCGACCCTGCCACGATTAGTACTAATACTCATTGCATGGAGTGATTTTAATTCCATAATCAAAACAGTTGTACAAGCCCATGAATGACACGATGAAACTCATAATTTTGTGGACAGGAGTGCTTTTAAGGAATGTTCATACCAAGTACCGAATAACATGAATATGCTATATAACCATAATAATTCATTATCTCATTTATATACCATGGTACTTATGAATAACAATTTTTTAATAAAATACTCTTTGAAAAGATGCTGCCAGTTTGTAAAATGCTGCCAGTTTGAGAAATGCTTCCAGTTTGAGAAATGTTGCCAGTTTTAACAGTCCATTCCATAATATAAAACCTCTTGCACATACATAGGTTCATGGCTTTAAATGAGTGAAGGTTTTGATGGTTCAAAAGACTAAAAAACAATAATGGCATTCAATCAAAGAATAAGGCGTAAAACAAAGTGAAAATTAAAAATAAAAACTCATCACAATAAAAAAACTTAAGGTAAAAGGTCAAACAACCTTAGAGATAACAGAGAGGTAAAGCAATCCATAGGTTTCATCCAACCTATTATGCCACTTAGCTTTCTCAATCACAACATTGGGCTCATTCTTCAAAGCTAGAGGAACTCTGTATAGTCCCTTACTGCGCAATAGAATGTCAATTTTGACTTTCCATTCATGATAGTTGAAGGGAGACATGATTATAGCTGAAGAAGAATCCATACTACTGAGTTGGTGTGGTCAATAAGAAACTCTCTGCAACATGCAAAAATAAAACTAGGAGAAAATCTTGTAATCTTAAATCAAGCTCTTCTGCAAAGAGGGATAGGAGACTGAATGTGCTTCTCAACCCTATAGAACTTGAGCAACCTTGTGCTCTGATACCATGTAGAAATAACAACTCCAATTCTATGAGAAAATATGCGAAGAAGCAACACTGAAAATAGATCTTGCTACTAAGTTAATTATCACAAGCACACACAAGAAAAATTGAGAGAAGAAAAGAGACTAAATCACATGAATGAAGAGATGAATATTGGAGTGTATCCTTCCATTGAATAATGATGAATAACATTGTACATAAATAATACATCCCTCATAGGTAAAATCGAGTTGTATTAGAGACAACTCATCAAGATCATAAAGATAGAATTACTAAATATGATAAACCCCTATAGGTGGCTAAAGCACTTCCCAAATCAGTCAAGGACCTCACTAATTAACAAAAGCATGAGTGAGTTGTCAAGAGTGATGGAAAAACATGTTAATCCTGTAAAATGGAGAGAAAATCATTGAGGATGGGTTGGCAACAAAATATAAAAATTTCCTATTTTACTAGCTTTACCTTATCCATAGAAAACCTAGATAAAAGCAGAATAAGGAAGAATCTGCAGGAAAGCGCAGTTACTAATTCTGGCAGTCATTAAAGTGGACATGATCAACCAAGAATCGAGATTAAAGTGTTTCTGAGATATATATGGCAAGTGTTGAATATATAGTGCAAGTGGATGTCAAATATCTAGGGTAGTGGGTAGGAAATTAATCAAAATTGATTAAATATTTTATCGTAAGTTATGAAGTGGGTTTATTATATTCCCACACATGATTGTAGTGTTGTTTATCCTCGATAGGCCATGGATGCACCCAAACCTTAAGACCGTCAATAAGACCCCCAACCTGCTCACGAGGTAACCAAAGGCACTTGCAACATAACCTACAAATTGTAGTATGTTGTTTCTCAAAATTCTTCAAAAGCCAAGCATATTACACAATCATAGAATTTGAACTTATAGTTCATCTTTCACAAGTCTTGTTGTCCACAACCTCTAAGAGAATAACTTATGAAAGTTATTTTAAATAAAAAACTCTCTTATAATTTCCCTCCTTAAAAAAACTCATACTAACACAATTTTTGTATAATTATATAATATTAAAAAATGTGCATAATAACATCGCAATCTAAGTTAATGACCTCTGTACTTTTTTTTCAATGTTGGTTCTTCGAAGGGCGACATCCATTGGGAAATATGCCAACACCTACTATTCCGGATAATCAAGGTATTACCGTAATTATATAATCCACTCAATCATTACATAAGGTCTCAACAAGAGCACCATGTCACTTACAAGAATTGGACCTGGGTGGGTGGGTTAACAATCATTCCTCCCAACCACCCAAGCTACATCCCTAGACAATGAACTCTCTACATATATATAGACACTAAAATCCTTTCTAAATGAAAATTTCTCAAATCATGTAACAAACCGCTTTAAATGGGCTAGATGCCTTTATAAATTAAAATTGTCCAAATAATGTAACTAACCACTTTAATCTATTTAAGTTTCCTATCTAACTTCATAAATTGTTGTGTTTTTTTGGGCTAAGTGCCTTTATAAATTAAAAAACTATTCAAATCGTGTAACTAACCACTTTAATCCATTCAAGAAGTTGTCTATATAACTTCATAAATTATTGTGTTTTTTTTTAAATTAAAAATTATAAAAAGAAAAGGGAATGTAAAATAAAGAGAATCATGTAATCGCCTCAACCCATTTGTAATGTCCTCGTCCGATTAGGCAACAAAACACCTGCTAACCTACTTAATCCCCATAGGTTCGAGCGGGTACTGCATAAGAGGGGATTGAGTGAGGACATTTGGTACGTAGAACAACTCGAGACACACATTCAGTACTAAAGTCAGCAGTAGGCTAAAAGAAGCCTTTTCTCTTTAAGCTTAAAAGTCAACATCAAATTAGAATCGCATGCATGCAAAAATAAAAGCACAAACCCTAAAAGCGACATGGGAACCCTAAAAGCGCATAAGGATCTATTTAAGAAGGATGAGGGAGACTAAAGAGATACCTATGTTTTTTATTAATTGATTGGGATATTTGAGCAGCAGCATAGCGTGTAGCTACGATAGTTGGGGTTGAGGACGGAGTCTTCAACTAACGAGGTTTCGCCAGTGCAATATCTGCCCTAGTATCCTTCAAGATAAACCATCCAGGTTTGTCACTGCATCTATCGTATTCATCATCATTACGTGTTTCAGTGTATGCCAGAAGATTATTTGCAGGTTCATCCGTATAGCTAGGGGGAGGGGGATTTAGCTGGAAAACCCCAAGTCATTCACCGGGACTCTGGATCACCATATTTCTTCTGCATGTGGCCTGCATCCTCACCGAAAAGATCAATCTACTGCTTTGAGTGATTATCAACCACCGGTTTGCTCACCTGGAGCAGCTAGCAGTAGAACAGAGAAGAGGGAGGGCGTGAACACCAGTCAGGTGAACCAATTCGCTAGGGTACCTGGAGAGGTCAAATGTTCTGCATGCTTCGGCCATTCTCTCTGGCACGGTCACATCTACCCTCTGAAAAATTTGCATCTCCAACATACCACGCCTCCATAAAAAACGCCATCTTTAACTAATCCAGATTGTTGGGGGCACTACGCTAGAAAAAGGGGTTATTACTTCATCAGCTCGGCTTATCTTGCATGCGTATTTTCTTGAGAGCATCTTCAGCCGAATTACAGTGGTAAGTGTTACAATATTTCCTACAAACCCTAACCCTAAATTCAACTATAATTTAGGGCAATTTTGCATGGCGGTTTTCCATGCCCGACTATTCAGAGATTTTGCATAGAATTAGAAAATATAAGTATTTGGGATATTGCAGTGGTATCAGAGCATGTTCCTTGCCAACGGTGGGCTTGAACATGAGAAGTAGATGAATATAGAAGAGTACACTTTTGCAACCTATAGGAAAAGAAGGAGTAGGTACACGGAGGACTTTGAGGATATCCAACTAGAAGATACCAACTGAGACATGGACCCAACCAGTATACACTCTGAGAGGGGAAAAGGAATGGGAGAAGATGAGGACAGAATGGAGTTTCACAACCTAGTAAGTGCATTGCAAGACTTAGCCAAAGGGAAAAAGGACGTACTTAATGCAATCAACAGATTATCGACGAAACCAGAACCAGGTAATAGCAGCACACCTCTCTCACTGGTAGATAGAAGGTCTACAAGCAGTAGTGGGAAACATCCATACACCAATATGCAGAACACACCCCACATATATAACAGACATTCCAGCAGGCCTACTATGCCTCACTCCTTGGAAGATGCAGTAGCAGGTCCACTCATGCAGGTAGAGCCTACCGAACCTTTTGGGGCTTATTTGCAGGAATACAGGGACTTAGGGGATGAGTTTCATGCAGACATGTCTTTTTCAGATTTTTGCAACATGAAGAGTAGGAACAGGCCCAAGAATTTCAACAAGGGATTCAATCATAACTATGAGTTGCAAAAAACCTTGGGCAGGTTGACCATCTCAAACTTTGATGGGACTCGCGGAGGTTCAGCGAGGATACGGGTTCAGAAGTTGGATACCTATTTCCAACTCAATCCCATGATAGAGACAGGTGCCATTAAATTGGCTACACTCCACCTGGATGGAGAGGCTCATGAGTCATGGTACCACGGATTAGTGACATTGGGTCACAACACCATCCATTCCTATAGTGAGTTCACTCAGAAACTCATGGAGCGGTTTGACAGTAGTGACATTGGGTCACAACACCATCCATTCCTATAGTGAGTTCACTCAGAAACTCATGGAGCGGTTTGACAGGAAAGAGCCAGAGATACATTTCAGGGAGTTGGCTCAACTCAGGAAGAGAGGTAGCGTTGAGGCCTTCATCTCAGAATTTCAGATGATAGTTGTTATGGTAACAGATGTGTTAGAAAGCAGATTGACGATGTTGTTTACTGAGGCCCTGGCAGAGCCACTATGGAAATGGGTGAAAGCCTACAAACCCCCCACTCTACAGGATGCTATTAGCCGAGCCAGAGATCTCCAAGACTCAATTCCGAAGAACAGATTCCCACTCAAAACCAACTTTCCAGTTAGGGACAAGGACAAGAAACCTTTCCAGCAGGAAGTCCCGAAGAAAACATGGTTAGACGATGATACTAGGAAAGACTTAAGACGGAACAAATTATGTTTTACTTGTCAGGAACCATGGGTTCTAGGACACAAGTGCACAGGAAAGGGCAAGGCCCACTACATAGAGGTATATTTAGACAGTGAAGGGGAGGACTACGAGCAGGAGACAACAGAAGAATTGCGGGAAGCAGAGGAGGAGTCACTCCAAGGTGATACACCAGAGGGAGTTATTGCTACGCTATCTGGAGTACCTAGATTCCATACTCTCAGGGTCAGGGGAGTAGTACAGGGCCATGGAGTGGGAGTATTGGTTGATGGGGGAGCAACCCACAATTTCATTGATGTAGATTGGGTAGCCAAGAGGGGTATTTCGACGGAGAATTTTGAGGGATTTAATGTAGCAGTAGCCAGAAACTCTAGCATGGAGTGCAACTATTGGATTCCAAAACTAAAATGTCACATTAGGAAATTACTAAATGACAAATTCATTTTATGTAGTGGATGTGGCAGATACACATGTAGTATTAGGCATTCAATGGCTTTATTCAATAGGGAAATATACTACAGACTACCGAGCAATGGAAATGGAATTCCAGGGGCCAGATGGAAAACAAGTAGTTTTGAGGAGCATGAACACTTATCCCCCAAAACCAGTATCTTCACAGAGAATGGAGGCAATAATCAGAAATGATGACATATATTGGGTTGCATAATGTTTTGTCACCTTTAGGAAACCTCCAGAGAACAACACACAACATCCAGATGATATTTAGGCTTTATTACAGAAACACAAAAAGGTATTTTGGGACCTTCCAGTAGGTAGACCGCAAGACAGGGGCTTTGAGCACATCATTGAGCTAGAGGAGGGGACACAGGAAGTCATCACCAATCCTTATCGGCATCCCAAAAAATATAAGGATGAGATCGAGAAGACAATCAAGTAATTACTGGAGCTTGGATACATTCGGCCTAGCTCTAGCCCCTTTGCATCATCAATGGTCTTAGTTAAGAAGAGGGATGGCACACTACGAATGTGCATCGATTACAGAGCACTCAACAAAAAGACCATCAAAAACAGGTATCCCATCCCTAGGATTGATGAACTCATGGATGAGTTGCGAGGCGCCAAATACTTTTCAAAGATTGATCTTCACTCGGGGTACCATCAGATCCGAGTAAGGGATCAGGACATTTCTAAAATAGCTTTTCGTTGTCACTATGGTCACTATGAATTCCTGGTCATGCCTTTTGGACTTACCAATGCTCCAACCAATTTTCAGTCATGCATGAACCATACTTTCAGAGATCGGTTACGTAAGTTTTTGCTAGTATTCTTTGATGACATCTTGATTTACAACAAAACATGGGAGGAACATCTGAAACATCTGGACGAAGTATTGAGCATTCTAGAAGAACACTCGCTTTACACGAAGATATCCAAGTGTGAATTTGGCATGAAGGAAATGTTGTATCTAGGGCACATAATCAGTGCAGAAGGGGTACAGGTTGATATGGAGAAAATCCAAGCTATCAGGGATTGGCCCACACCAAAAACAGTCACAGAATTGAGAGGCTTCTTAGGCCTTTGCACATATTACCGAAGGTATGTTAAGGGGTTCTCCCAATTCGCCGCACCCCTCACAGATCTCACAAAGAAGGGAGCCTTCACCTGGACAAAATTAGCACATAAAACTTTTGAGGAGATGAAATTCATCTTGAGTTCTTGCTCGGTTTTAGCATTACTAGACTTCTCACAACCATTTGTAGTAGAATGTGATGTCTCAGGGGAAGGGCTAGGAGCAGTATTGATGCAAAACCATCACTCCATTACATTTGAGAGCAGGAAATTGAAGAACTATGAGCGCCACTACTCCATATATAACAAGGAGATGCTAGCCATCTTACATGCTCTCACTAAATCCAGACAATACCTAGTGGGCAACAAGTTCAAAATCAAGACAGATCATAACAGCCTCAAGTACTTCTTGGAGCAAAAGGAGCTGAATGAGCACCAACAGAAATGGGTCAGCAAAGTGCAAGCCTATGATTTCGAGATAGAGTATGTGAAGAGTAAGAACAATATAGTACTGATGCATTATCCAGACGACCCGCTTCATTATCTCTCACTAGTATGTCTACAGATTGGAGGGCTCTTCTCTCAGTAGAGTACTCCAAAAATAAATTCGCTTGCGAATTATTGGATGGGCAGGTTCAGGATGATAGGTACATAATCATCTATGAAATCATCTATTATAAAAGCAGGATATGCCTCATCCCAGAATCAGCTTTAAGAAATAAAATCATACATGCGTCACATGACTTTCCACTATCAGGACATCAGGGTTTCTTGAAGACCTATAGGCAGATCCGAGAGAGGTTCTCATGGAAGGGCCTCAAGGGGGAGGTTATGCAGCACATACGGGAATGCAACATTTGTCAGCAAAACAAGATTGAGGACATCCATTCAGCAGGGTTACTTCAACCACTACCAATTCCAGAACAAAAGTGGGAAACTATCTCCATGGATTTCATTACAAGGTTGCCCAAGGTCCAAGGGCGAGATTGCTTATATGTCGTGGTTGATCAAATGACCAAATTCACCCATTTCTTTGCTATATCATTCGATTACTCTACAGCCCATGTAGCCGAGTTATTTTTCAGAGAGGTCTTTAGGTTACACAGTTACCCAAGACCATTGTCAGTGATCGGGACAGGAGATTCACTGGTGCCTTATGGCAGGAGCTATTCAGGTTAGTGGGAACTGAGCTTGCTACCAACACGAGTTATCATCCCCAGAGTGATGGACAGACCGAGATTGTCAACAAGTGGATTGAAGGGTATCTGAGGAACTATGTAACAGGGCAACAATGAACCTGGATTAAATGGCTATACTCAGGGGAATACTGCTACAATACTACCTACCACATGTCTATTAGGATGACACCTTTTAAGGCATTATATGGCTATGAGGCCTTGGACTTTGCAGATTTAACATTTGGAGATAGCAGGGCTCCTAAGGCAAAGGATTGGATACAGGACAGTCAGGATATCCTTAAAATCCTGAAAGATAACTTACAAATAGCCCAGAATTAGTAGAAGTTGTATGCAGATAGACATAGGGTTCAATGGAGATTTTATGTAGGAGATTTGGTGTACTTACGGCTCCAACCCTACAGACAGTCTTCACTTCAGAAGAAAGGAGAGAAAAAGTTAAAACCTCACTTCTATGGGCCCTACATAATAATCAGAAAGGTGGGAGAGGTGGCGTATGAACTATAACTGCCACAGGAGAGCAAAATTCACAATGTATTCCATGTGTCCAACCTGAAAAAGACCATTGGACAACACATTGATCCATCAACAGAGTTACCTCCCTTAGATGATGAGGGGCTATTGGTACTGATTCCAGAACATATTGTACATAATCGAGAAAGAAAACTCTGGAACCGGGTGATTAGAGAATACTTGGTCCAATGGAAAGAATTACCTCCTAAGGATGCCACATGGGAAGGAGAACATGTATTGCAGCATCCCAGTTTGCAGGTGCTTGAGGACAAGCAATATCAAGCGGGGAGGACTGTAATGTCCTTGTCCGATTAGGCAACAAAACACCCACTAACCTACTTAATCCCTATAGGTTCGGGCGGGTACTGCATACGAGGGGATTGACTGAGGAAATTTGGTACTTAGAACAACTTGGGACACACATTCAGTACTAAAGTTAGCAGTAGGCTAAAAGAAGCCTTTTCTCTTTAGGCTTAAAAGTCAACATCAAATTAGAATTGCATGCATGCAAAAAATAAAAACACAAACCCTAAAAGTGACATGCGAACCCTAAAAGCGCATAAGAATCTATTTAAGAAGGATGAGGGAGCCTAGAGAGATACCTATGTTTATAATTGATTGATTGGGATATTTGAGCAGCAGCACAGCGTGCAGCTACGATAGTTGGGGTTGAGGACGAGGTCTTCAACTAATGAGAGTTTAGCTGCAATATATGCCCTAGTCTCCTTCAAGATAAACCATCCAGGTTTGTCACCGCATCTATTGTATTCATCATCATTCAGTGTATGCTATAAGATTATTTGTAGGTTCATCCGTACAGCTGGGGGGTGATTTAGCTAGAAAACCCCAAGTCATTGTAACCCTAGAGTCTCTTCACTCTTTTAAAAGGGACTTGAAAAACTTTTTGATGAGAATTCTCTTCCTGTTACTGGGGCACTTAGAGAGGATGCGGCCCTTTTTGGGGTTTCCCCATGAAAACAGTTTCCTTAAATATAAGAGGGCTTGGTAGCTCTCTCTCGAGAGATTCTATTAAGAGGTTAATGTAGAAGGTGTATATGTCGGTGGTTTTACTACAGGATACTATGCCATCTACTGTAGTAGCATGTGATTTTTTCTTAAAGATCAAACCTTCCTAGAAATGTTGTTCTTTGGATGCTTTGGGGATGTCAGGTGGCCTTCTATTGGCTTGGGATCCGATTGTTTCTGATTTCAATTCCTTCTCAACTGCTGCGGGGATTATGAGAGAAGATAAACTTAAGGGGATCGAATCTACAGTCAGAATTATGGATGTATATGGACCTTATAATCTTAGAATGAAATTTTGGGAGGAGGTTTGCAAGGTTAGGATCCTCCAATTTGAGGGTTTGATTTTAGGAGGCAATCTAAACCTTATTGTGTCTGCATCGCAAGTTTGGGGAGCTGGGAATGCTATTGACCATCTTTCGAGTTATTTTAGCTCTCTTTTTGAAAGTTCGGGTTTAATTGATATTGTTCCAAATTCATTGGTACCCACAAGGTCAAATGGTAGGTTCGACTTAGCAGGTATTGTAAAAAGACTTGATAGGATTATAATGGTTGATCAATTATGTAACTTGCTGGGGAGGTATAGGTCATTGTTTATTGCTACAAGTGTCTCAGATCATAAGGTAGATGTACTAGAGTTGGATTGTGATGGAAGTTTGACCCGTTTTCCCTTCAAGTTTAATCACTATTGGTTGGAGGAGTCAACTTTCGTAAGTTGGTAATTGAGAAATGGAAGGAGTTTTCAAATTTTGTCCATGTGCCTCCTATGGTTTGATTTATGAAAAAACTTTCCCTACTTAGAAAAGAAGTCATAAGATGGGAAAAAGAGAAGAAGGAAGAAAACCTGAAGGATTTAGAAATGATTGAATTGGAAATTGATTCATTGATGGGCAGGTGGATGAGGATTACTTCTCAGTAAATAGGAATGAGATATTGTTACATTTGTAGGCTCACCAGGCTAAAACTCTTAGACAGGAGAAATAGTCGTGGAGACTAAAGAGTGTTAGGATATTTAGACACATAGGAGTTAGTTAAGATCAACTTATGTAATATATCCGATAGGTAAAAGTGTGTTTCTTTAGTATGCATTTGTAAATATTCTAATCCGATGGTCATGATATGTTCTAGACATAGAGTGATCCGACGGTTCAACTTCTCTTAGATCATACCTACCATTGATCAGTGGCTTAACACCCGATTGGTCTATGATCTCTATTTAAAGAGCATAGAGGGTCCTTGGCTAGTTGATCGATCATGAGAAGCTCATGCAACTTTCTTTCTCTTGCATAATAAATTGCTCCAAGTAGCTATTTGGCTGGGGCCGTGGACTGTTTCCCTCTCGAGGGTTTTAACCATGTGACAAACATCGGTGTGTTGATCTATGATCTATTTGTGTGAAGCGGTTGCTCAAGGTGTTCGGTCTTTTGGGAGTACCCTATGTACCCAAACATGGTATCAGAGCTTTTATGAAGAGCCGCTTTCAGTTTTGATCTAGATCTGGAACCGGTGTTGTCGAAACTTTGAAAGAGTTTCTGGTTTTGGATTTTGTGTGCATTTCTGGCTTATGGGAGCTGTTCCATTGTGTCTGGAGCGTCGTTTCCATTGGGAAATAATTTTTCTTTCATCGAAAATTGTTTCCGTTTGTTCCAGAAACACCCATTTCGACAAATCTGAAGTAAGGGAAAGTTTTTTTCTTGTCTTCTCGGGTACGTATGCTCTTTGCCGTGCACCTTGTGTGATCACGGCAAACCAGAAACAACGAGAAAACTTGAAAATGTACAGTTTCCGGGTAAGCTAACCAAGATCTAACCCCATTGTGTGGAAAAAGTTTTTTTTTGTTTTTGTTTTTCGTTTTTCTTATGATTTGCAGGAAAAAAGGCAAGCACGGAGAACGAAAGAGAAGAGTTAAAAAAAAAAACCTCTTCCTCTTTCCATTATTTTACGTACATTTTAAACTTAGCTCACTTGGTCCAAAGTTGTTTTATTCCTTAATAGGTCTTGAGTTTAAGTCTTATTAAGCTATTTTTTAGTGCATGTAATTTTTATTTTCAAGTTACTTTATTGTAAAAGTGCATCTCACATAAATAAAATAAAATAAAAAGTGAGTCACTTAAATCTTTTAATTTATTGCCGCACTATTTAAAAGTAACATTATTGTAAAAGTGAACCTCACTTATTCTACAAAAGTGATTCACTTCAAAGCAACTTTATTATAAAGTGATTGTCAAAGGTTGCTCTTGGGAAGAGGGGGGTTCTTTTTTTTAGTTGGTCAAGATAATATCTGCCATGTCACTAATGGGGACATCTTCAACATTTTCTTTGATGAAGCATAACTTCATCATCCAGAATCAGTTTTCAATGCCATTTTTTTTAAAACCACATATTTTTTCAAGCTCTTTGCAACCAGACAATTAGTTTCTATTATTTCATCTATTATTTTACAGTATGTCCGCCCCTTGTGATATTATACTTACAAGATCTAACTATTTCTCATGAAAATCTCGTATGGAGGATGTTCTACGAAGTAGGGGCTTGTCAGGATAACCTCAGGGAAAGAAATAGAACCCACTGATGATGAAATGAAAATTAAATGGGCAAATAGATGTGATGAAGCTCGTGGATTGATTGGGATGTCAATCTCTACTGATTTGCAATTCCACATATCTGGAATTGATGAACCTGATAAAGCCTGAGAAAAGTTGGAATCTGTG
Source organism: Pseudotsuga menziesii (assembly GCA_001517045.1). Classification (NCBI taxonomy): domain Eukaryota; kingdom Viridiplantae; phylum Streptophyta; class Pinopsida; order Pinales; family Pinaceae; genus Pseudotsuga; species Pseudotsuga menziesii. The sequence continues at coordinate 491,379 of LPNX011173853.1, read as the reverse complement.
TTTGGTAAACACAATGAAATTCGAGGTCATCAACTTGATAATGAGTTGCTTTCCTTGAATCCAAATGATTTTTCATGCATTCAAGACTATTTATCTAAGTATAAAACTCTTAGACTCTTATGTGCAGAATGCAAGATTAAGAAAGAAGACAAACAATATATTTATCATATTATTTCCAAACTTGGACCTACATATTCTGTTTTTGTATCTATATTCTACTCCATGAAAGAATCCTTGACTGCAGCTAGCTATCAAGAGCCTAGTTTTGAATCATTTTGTGATTCCTTAATTAGAGAGCAAGATAAGCTCATTCATCTTGGAATATTTAACAATGCAGATACATCTGGGAAAGCCTTATTGTCCCAACAGAAAGAAAAGTCCAAGCCTCCCAAGAAACGGAATTTTCGCAATAATAAGCAAAACAACAAAGGTCCCAAACCCTCTTAGTCAACTCCTTTAAAAAATGACAAATGATTCAAGCAAAAAGGAAAGAAGACTGAGCGTCATTGCAATTTTTGTGGGATAGATAATTATGATGAATCTAAGTGTTTTAAGAAGATGACAGCCTTGGAAACAACAATAAAGAAGCACCACATCAGCCTAGATTCGTCTTCAGAATCTACCTCTCATGGACATGCACTTTGTGCTTCTGGTTACTCTTATACTGCATCTTCTTCTTCTACTTCAATTGAATGGCTCATTGATTCTGGAGCATCTTATCATATGGCTAAGGATAAAGCCATCTTTTCTACTATGCATGAATGTAACACCAAACAAATATTTGTTGGTGATGATAGATCTCTAAGTGTTGTAGGATCTGGAACAGTTCCAGTAGAAAATGGTAATTTCAGTGATGTACTATGTGTTCCAAAAATTTCCTGCAATTTAT
>LPNX011173853.1:476004-490405 GCA_001517045.1 Pseudotsuga menziesii | reverse complement strand
TCTATCAAATTACTCATTCAGGTGAAGGTAAAACTGTGACGTTTACACCTCACCAAGTTGTAATCAATGATTTTAAAAATCCTCAAAATATCCTTGCTATTGGAACTGTTGATGATATTACCAGGTTGTACAAATTTAACAACTTTGGGTCATCACATTTTCCTTTAGTTTTTGTTGCTCATAGTGATAACTTGAGCAAACTTTGGCATGAGCGATTTGGTCACTTAAATTATCGCTCATTGCAATAACTATGTAAAGACAATATGGTAACTGGTCTTCCGCTAGTATCTTGCAAGGATGGTGTTTGTTCCGGTTGTGTACTCGAAAAACATTATCGGGACAGTTTTGACAAACGTCCCTCTTGGCACGCCTCGGTTCCCTTGGAGCTTGTGCATAGTGACTTGTGTGGCCCTCTTCCATCTGCTTCATTTTATGGTTTCAAATATTTCTTAACTTTCATTGATGACTACTAAAGACGCACTTGGGTTTACTTCCTAAAACTTAAGAGCGAAGTATTTAACATGTTATTAGCCTACAAGGCCCTTGTTGAAAAACAATCTGGTCATCAAATTATTAAGTTAAGATATGATAATGGAGGAGAATATGTTAACAACAAGTTCACTACTTTTTGCACTGAACAAGGAATCCAACAACATCACACTGTTCCATATACACCACAACAAAATGGTGTAGCTGAATAGAAGAACTGCACTTTAAAAGAAATGGCTAATTGTATGATCCAATCTAAAGGACTAAGTCTTCAATATTGGGCTGAGGCCATAAATTGTGCAAATTACACAGTTAATCGCACACCCACTAAAGTTTTACAGGGTATAACACTGGAAGAAGCATAGAGTAAAATTAAACCAGATGTAAGTCACTTTCGTGTGTTTGGTTGTGAAGCATGGGCTCACTTTCTAGATGAAAAACGGAAAGCATTGCAGCCTAAAAGTGAAAAGTGCATATTTGTTGGATATTCTGAAGATGTAAAAGGTTATAGACTTCTCCAGCCACATTCTCATGATATAATCATTAGAAGAGATGTTAAATTTGATGAAAATCTCTTGGCCTACGAGCCTAACTTGGCGGGTGTGCCATCTTTGGCCTACGAGCCTGATTCGACGATTGTGCCTTCTTCTTCTTCTTCTTCCAACTTCCTTGATAGGTTTCCAACTCCAGTTTCTGATGATGACAGTGAGAATGAAAATCCACCTCCGCCTGCTCATGTTCCTCCAATTACACCAGCACCAATACTTCTTCGATGGGTCCATTCAACATGTGAAGCAGCTTGTGATCTTGCCGGTGATCCTAGAGATCAACGTCGAACACGTTCTCAGTTTCAGCAAGCCTCTTCTCTTTTGGCTCAAGTTTTCGAGAATCATGATCCATAAACTTTTGCAGAAGCTTCGGGAAATCTAGATTGGGATGCAGCTATGGATGAAGAATATCATTCATTAATGGCGAACGATACTTGGGATCTTGTTCCTCTTCCAAAAGGAAGAAAACTTGTCAGATGTAAATGGGTCTATAGAACTAAGTATGCATCAGATGGAAGTGTTGAAAGACTTAAGGCAAGGTTAGTTGCCAAAGGTTTTTCCTAAGTTGAAGGGATTGACTACAATGAAACCTTTGCCCCTGTAGCAAAAATGAACTCCATCTGCCTTGTTCTTTCCCTTGCAGCCTTACATAACTGGGAAGTCCATCAAATGGATGTCAAGTCTGCCTTCTTACATGGTGATTTACATGAGAAAATTTACATGGAACAACCTCCTGGATATGTTCAGAATAACTCTAGCCTTGTTTGTCTCGTTAAGAAATCCTTATATGGCCTTAAGCAAGCTCCTAGAGCTTGGTATGCCAAAATAGATAGCTTTCTCCTTGACACTGGTTTTTCTAGATGCCATTCTGACCCCCAAGAAAGTAGGAAACCATCTCATCATACTTGTTCTTTATGTTGATGATCTTATCCTTACTGGTAGTGACCCTAAACTTATAACCCATGTGAAATCCAGTCTTAAGCAAAATTTTGAAATGTCAGACTTAGGACATTTGCATTATTTTCTTGGTCTCCAAGTCTTGCAAAACAAAGAATAAATCTTTCTTTCCCAGTTTAAGTATGCTTGTGACCTTCTTCGTCGCTTCCACATGGAAGATTGTAAACCAGCCCCTTCTCCCTTCCAGTGTGGAGTCAAACTTTCTGCCACTTGTACTTCCCCTGAAGTAGATGCCACCTTGTATCGTCAACTTGTTGGTAGTCTTTTATACTTGACTCATTCTCGTCCTGACCTTTCCTTTGCTGTTGGTTGTGTTTCCCGTTATATGCAAACTCCTCATGAAAGTCACTGGAAAGTAGCAAAAATAATACTTTGATATATTCGAGGTACAATTCAGTTTGGGATTCATTACAGTACAGGAGGGAAACCTTTGTTGGTTGGTTTCACTGATTCAGATTGGGCCAGCGATCCTGATGATCGAAAGTCTACTGCAGGTTATGTTTTCAGTCTGGGATCTGGACCTGTCACTTGGGCTTGTAAGAAACAACAAGCTCTTTCTCTTTCTTCAGCAGAAGCAGAATATCAAGCCGCAGTTAATGCCAGTTAGGAAGCTTTATGGCTTCGACAGATCCTTTCAGAGTTTGGATTCGAGCAGCAGCAACCTACTCCACTTTGGTGCGACAATCAAAGTGCCATCAAGCTTGCCAAAGATCCAGTTCTACATCAGCACAACAAACACATTGAGCTACACATGCACTTCATCAGAAATCTTGTCCATGATAGTGTTATTGAAGTTCTCTATTGCCCTACATATGATCAAGTTGTAGACATCTTCACCAAGTCTCTTACAGAAGCGAAGTTTTCTAAACTTCGGTCTATGTTAGGAGTTCAAGAATGTGTCCTTAAGGGGGGATAGGCTCTAATGCCTCCTTCCTTCTCCTAATAGTGCCACTTTTGTAAATCCTTCAATCCTATCCCAAGTTGTTCTTAAGGCGGGATGTTAAGATATTTAGACACTTAGGAGTTAGTTAAGATCAACTTGTGTAATATATCCATTAGGTAAAAAAGTGTTTCTTTAGTATGCATTAGTATGCATTTGTAAATATTCTAATCCGACGGTCACAATATGTTCTAGATAGAGAGTGATCCGACGGTTCAAATTCTCTTAGATCATACCTACCATTGATCCATGGCTTAACACCCGATTGGTCTATGATCTCTATTTAAAGAGCATAGAGGGTCCTTGGCTAGTTGATCGATCATGAGAAACTCATGTAACTTTATTTCTTTTGCATAATAAATTGCTCCAAGTAGCTATTTGGCTGGGGCCGTGGACTGTTTCCCTCTCAAGGGTTTTAACCACATGACAAACATTGGTGTGTTGATCTGTGATCTATTTGTGTGAAGCGATTGCTCAAGGTGTTCGGTCTTTTGGGAGTACCCTGTGTATTCGAACAAAGAGAAGGGTTGTTTGGTTGGAGGTCGAGGACAACAATATTAAGTTTTTTCATAGATATGCAAATAAAAGGAGAATTACTAATTCTATTTGGGAACTAAAGGCTGAAAATGGAGAAATTATAAATAATCAGAAGAATATAAAAGAGGCAGTAGTGAGTTTCTTCAAGGAAATATACAGTCAAGAAGAAAAGTCCAATTTGGAACATCAATTAAAAGTCCCAAGGAATTGTCCTAGATTCTTTAGTGAAGAATAAAGTCAAAAGATTGGTAATGAAGTTGAGCTTGAAAAGTAAAAGGGTTTTTGTCTTAATTTGCTAAAGCAAAAATGCCTGGTCCTTATGGTTGGTCGATTGAATTCTTTGTCCATTTCTTTGATCTATTTGTGCAGGAGCTTACTATGGTGATTAATGAATCGAGGAGAACATAACATGTACCAAATGGGATGAACTATACTTATCTTGTACTTATTCCAAAGTGTGACAATCTGAAGACTTTTAATGACTATAGGCCTATATCATTATGCAACCTCATTTATGAAATTATTACAAAATTTATTGCTAATAGGATTAGACCAATATTGGGCATATGTATCTCAGAAGAATAATTCATTTTTTTGCCTAATAGGAAAATTTTGGATGCAGTGGGTATAGCACAGAAATATATTCATTCAACAAAGATCAAGAAGTTACAAGCTTTCATCCTGAAGGTTGATTTGGTCAAAGCTTATGATAGGGTGGATTGATATTTCCTTCATTTTATTCTACTGTAGATTGGGCTACCTTTTGAAGTGACCAGGTGGATTATGGGTTGCATATCTTCAACGAACTTTGCAATATTGGTTGATAAATCTCCTACTTCTTTCTTTGGTAGCAATAGGGGTCTCAAACATGGTTGTCCATTATTACCATTACTTTTTTTGTTGGTGATCAAATGATAACCAGATTGATTGATGAGGCTAAAAAGGAGAAAGTGATTAAAGGTTTGAAAGTGTATCCCTCTCCCTATGTTACTCATATGTTATTTGTTGATGATATACTTATCTTTAGACATGGCTCAATTGAATAGTGGTATCATTATAATGACATTTTTACCTCCATTTGTAAGGCTTTGGCGATGCTGATAAGTGAACATAAGCCTCACTTCTCTTTTTGTTTGGTCGATGAAGCCTTATGTGAGCAAATTTCTGCATTATCTCCTTTCAAGGTGAACTCGATCAATGAGGGTTTCTAATATCTTGGATATCAACTCAAGTCAAATTTATATATGACGGTGGATTGGACTTGGTCAGTAAAAAGGGTGGAGAAAATGATTAATTATTGGGCCTTTAGATGGCTTTCTTCAGGTGGTAGATTGGTGCTGGCCGATGTTGTTTTACAAAGTATACCAGTTTATTGGTTTTCATTGATTATAATTCCAGTCTCTGTCATCTCGCAAATTAGAAGAATTTTTTTTCAGTTTCTGTGGGCTGGAAGCTTGGATAGATCAAAATTTCATCTTTCAGCAAGGGGAAGTTTTGCTCGGCCTAAGCATTTGGGAGGATGGGGGCTCAAGAATATGTTACGGTTTAATAAAGCACTGTGTGCAAAAAACATGTGGAGAGCTCTTTTTCACAAAAGGTTTGTGGACTAAGGTGATTATATCAAAATATATCACATCCTTTTCTCTTTATTAGTGGTTTCATAAACCACAACTGAATTATGGCAGGGCTTCAATTATTTGGAGAAGTTTTTTGAAAATCTTTCCAATGGTGAGCAATCATTTTAGCTAGAAGGTGAGTTGTGGAATACAAATCTTCTTGGGTATAGATCCTATCGTCAGTCTTGAAGGGAGCTCCTTCATGTATGAAGCACTTATATTTGAACTACACAAGCGGAATATTATGGTTTATCTCAAGTAAAAATAATCATGTTCCTAGTGACGGATATTGCCCTTTTGTTGTTAGTTTAAACCTCTCGGGGTTTGTATTAGAAGAGTGGAATACTTTTACTCTTTCTTTGAATTGTGTTGGTATCCTCCTTATGGATCAGAGTGGCTTCATTATGTGGGATAAAAACAATTCTAATGGTGAAGTTACAACAAAGTTGGCATACAAAGTGGCAGTGGAAGAAGAGGTAACCGTTTCTCATAAGTGGTGGATGAAGTTCCTTTGGAAAAGACATATTCTCCTAAAGCTCAAATGTTTTTGTTGGCTAATTTTAAACAACAAAACTTTATCCCGGGACAACTTACAATCAAGAGGTTTCAACGGTTTTTGGCATTTGAGAAGGAATCATTTCATTAGGTTGAGTATGGGTAGTGGAAAGGGCACAAACACTCTTGTATAACTTCTTTCTTTATGGGGATTATTATGTTTTGCAAAAAAACGAGGCATCTTGGAGATGAGAGTGTTCAATGATTCCAAAGTTATCATTGATTGAACAAATGGTGAAAATTCTTTGCAATCGTTGAACTTGTTAAATTGGATGAAGAGGGTAAAGTTTTTGATCATGCGGTTTGCTTCTTTCATCTTCAATCACATCTATCGTATTTTTAATCAAGAGGCGGATTATAAATCTAAAGAAGCTATTGCCAAATCGACTAGTTTGGCTGCTAAATTAGATAGGGATTTGCCATTTTTGAAAAGATGGTTCATATTTATTATGATGTATTTTGATAAGGATTGAGATTATATTGAACTTGTTATGTCTATGTAAAAAAAGAAGACCAATATTTTGTAACTTTGATTCTTTTTTTAAATAACAAGTTACACACTTTAAGACTGATATTTTATACCTTTGATTCTTCTTTTAAATAGCAAGTTACACACTTTTTCTTTTGAAAAAAATTATCTTTAAATTATTTTATTAAAAAAAGCCAAAAAAAAAACCAAAAAAACTGGGGATCAAATTCTTACGCTAAAGTGGGGTCATCCTTGAAAACATAATGTGGGATTAGGGGGACTAGAGGTAAACTATTGGATATCTGTTCAACCTTCTCGCATAATGTGGGGTTAGGGCTTCGGGGACCCGGACCAAACCATTGAATAACCATTCTTACTATTGTGTCATCCATTTTAATGCAAATTAAAATAGTCTTGGAAACAGGAGGTTTAGTATTATTGGCCATAGTAAATATTATAATAATCGAACAGTCTAAGCTCATGGAAGATTAAGGTTATATTTATGACATAGAATAAAGGGTCTACCAAATCCTCAACCTAAAGCAAATACGTCGTAGTCGTTTCTATTTGACCTTCCTCTTTTGTGTCGATATATGGAGGAAAAGAACATTTGTCATTCTCTTTTTTATTATTTTATTTATTAAGGTAATAAAATCTATACTAATTTATTATAGTTTTAAATTGGTATTAAGGATAGTTTTTTATTAACAAAATACAAGTCATCTTTATTTTAGGTAAATTATATCATTTAACTTAACTTAGTTTAAGGGGTGTTTTCTCTATACCAATTTTCAATACAGATAAAAAAAAGTTCTAAACATTAATAACTTGGTTCATAAAGAATACATGTTTTTGGTTTTTGAGTTATTAACTTATTTTTATTTATATATGAGAATGACTAACTTCTCTCATTAATAACATTGCTGAAATCTTAGTCTAAAACAAAGAATATGATTTCAACTTTCTATAATATTTCAATATATCCAATATCCTATACTTTACATAAATCAATGATTTAGAGTATCGACTTCCCGAGTATACACCACAACCGGCCAATGAGCAACCCTACCCTTGTCCGGTTGGGAGATAACACATGTTCTTAACCATTAGGCTACAAAAAGACTACTTAACTCTACTTAACTCAATATAAGAAACTACAAATACCATACCCAATTGTAATGTTACCAATTAAGTAAAAAAGATTGCCATTTATTATATTCTAAACATTTAATCAAAATCGTGATTTTATTTTATTTTTTAACTAGTGGTTCATTGTTGTCGAGGGCTACATTCATTTGGAGGAATGAGTGTAATTACACAATACAAAGAGCTCAACAAGCCTATCATATCACTTACAAGATTTGAACTTAGGTGAGAATACAAAGAGCTCAACAAGCCTATCATATCACTTACAAGATTTGAACTTGGGTGAGAATGTAACAATCATTCCTTTCAATAGCCGATGTCCAATAAACCAACAAAAATGTGATTTCATTTTTGAACTAGTAGTTCATTGTTGTCAAGGGCTATATCTATTAGGAGAAATGCTAACACTTGTTATTCTGGAAAATTAAGATATATCAATAAGTACATAATACACAAGAGCTCAAAAAGCTTATCATATCACTTACCAGAATTGAACTTAATAAAAAAGTAACAATCATTTCTCTTAGACTTATATAGAATAACCCAACAAAAATGTAATCAATAAGTACATAATACACAAGAGCTCAAAAAACTTATCATATCACTTACCAGAATTGAACTTAATAAAAAAGTAACAATCATTTCTGTTAGACCTACGTAGAATAAACCAACAAAAATGTAATTTCACTATTCACACAACTTTGAACAACTTCCCTTCTGTTAAACTAATTTTTTATCAAAATCTTCATAAACATTGAGTAATTCTGGAAACCAAATTCAGTTTCTGGTAAATTAATTTTTTATCAAAATCTTCACAAACATTGAGTAATTCTGGAAACCAAATTCCGTTTCCTTTTCTTTGCTGTAATTGTGAAATTAAAGCTTTCGTCCAAAACCTAACGACCTAAACTAAGACACCGACATCCGGTCGGCTTAAGTTGACCTGAATACTTTCACTATCTCGCCCCTCCATCACCAAATGCTAACAGAAATTGACTTAAATCCAAGTTTCCCGCGGTTTGTCTAAAATAGAATTAAAGAAAAATGATGAAGACTACCAAAATGCTAACGACAAGCTAATTGATCATTTTCTAAGGAATTAATGAAAAACGATGAAGACTAACAGAATACTAACGAGTAACGACAAACTAATTGATCAGAAATTACAAATGTGATGATGTCGGTGGTCATATCAAATACATATTGAACTAACTTTACCAAACCGTTTTCGCATTTTCGCACCAGACAACGACGTGACGTTTCGCTTTTCTTTAACCAGTATTATTTTGACACGTTGCCATTTTGCTTACATGGAAGTTAATGCTCTATTAGCATGAGGGCTTTAAGTGTATATACGAAGTATATACGACTTATACAGATAGTCAAAAAGACCGAGAGATAAAGAACTCTTTGTTTACCGCGTGAAGTTTTGTCCTGTCGTGATGTATACGTTCACGTTCACACGTTAACAACGCGCTTTAGTTGAAGAAAACTGGTGTTTTACCACGTTAACCAAAGGATTATAACCATCGTATGTACTCCGTATTGCAGACACCGACCCTGTATTAAAAGAACGCGCGTCCAGGTGGCACGGAATTGTGTTTCTTAAACCGTGCTGAGCTACGCTGCAAATAAGGGCAACAGTACTGCGAAATAGACGGAAGGGTCCCGGGAACTGAGATATGCAAGAAATGTGCGGAGACTGTGCCGCCGTCCTGCATAGACGAGACGGGGCTACTTTGCTTGAAGTAGCAGATTTCTGTGGATTTCTCGTGAAATACACGCATGGCTGCTCTTCTAGTTAACCTCATGGTGCTCTTCGGCTTGAGCTCTGTCTATCGACCTGCGTTTCGCTGGTTTTCGACACTGCTAACGTAATTGAGTTCCGTTCCAGGGTTACCAGGCGATTTTTTTCGGTTGATCCACATAATGTTTGTCATTTAGACAAGTTTCGATTTGGCGAGTTTCGGCATTGCTTTCAAACAATGCAGCTGTGCTTATCTTACTCCGAGCTTCGAAGTATCAGGAATTGAGCCAGAAAAGCTTTAATGCAGGTGGTATGAGGTATGAAAAATAAAGATTTAAAGTGAAGCTTGTTCTTTTTCTTGTTTATGTGCAATTTCAGCTTTCAGTTCCGTTTTGTCATGATCGGTTTGGATTAACCTCATGCGAAGCCTCCCGGGGCTGATATTACAGGCTTAAATCAAATCTTGTAAACCGGAGATGGGACCCTGTTTTCTCTCTGTAGTGGCATTGTCTTGAATTGCAGTTCGGGCTGCCTGAAATTGCCGTTGGAAAGGATGGAAGTTAGATGTAATGTCAACTGGCTTTCTGGCCTACTGTTTGGCAGTGAGAGGCCCAAAATGCCCATGAGAGCTCGTAAATTCTCGTTAATAATCTTCATAGCTTTATATTCTACTATATTTTGCAGCAAGGTTGTCAAATCAGAGGGTTCTTCAACGAATGGATTAGGATTAGGTTTGCAGGAAGGCATCGAATTCGGTAAGTTATTATGTTACTCATAGTGATTTCCTTAAAGCTGCAACGCTCTTTAAAAATTCGGTTCAAGAATGACAATTCTAAAAAACTTCATAAAAGCTTGTCTAAAAAAATGGTTAAAGAACGCCAATTCTAAAAAAATTATAGAGGTCTTTTTGAAGGATTGGCCTTCTAGAGAACAGTTATTGGCGTTCTTACAAGCGGCCTCAAAATTGACCTGTTGTTACAAGTTATTTGATTTAAAGTTAAATATTTCATTAAGGTTTTATTCGATATTTACTAAAACCTGGTTGAAAAATATCGAAATGTTGCCTAAAGCGTTTGATGTAGGGTTATTTTTGTTGTATAAATGTTTCTTAAACGCTTTTCAATAGTTGTTTGAATGTATTGAAAGGCTGATTTGCAAGGCTAGAATAACTCTAAATAGCTTTGTTAGCGTAAAGCCCGCTGAAATTTATAATGGATCCCTCCGTTTCTATTGCATGGATTTAAACTTTCTTGCCTGTGTGAGTCTCAAGGACAAAATTCACGCCGTTCCCAGCTCTAATGCGATGATGCTTTCTGATGATAAAAAGGGTAGAAGTGTAGTTTGCCATGAAACTTGTAATATTGTGACATTTTGAGAGTTGTCCTTCATTCCCAATGTCGAAAGCTGCCGCGGAATTTGTAATCTTTCTGTCGAAGCAAAATTGATAAATCGACTTGCTAACTGATGGTAGATTTGTTGTGTAGGAAGACCAGATGCAATCGATTTCACCTCAGGACCTTGGATGCGTGGACTTAAGCAAATCTTGCCTGTGCTTGCCACTGGGCCTGTAGCAGTTGACGCTAATACCACGGATTCAAAGTCAAACGATTCGCTTATTTTGGCTGAAATTCGGACTAGGAGGCCTGATATATTGCATAAATTCAAGCGGTATAGCGGTGGATGGAACATTACCAACAAACATTACTGGGCTGTAAGATTCCAAACATTCTCGTTCATCTATAATCTGCTTGCAACTTTTGAAAAATAACTTAAAACACTAAGCACAGTAAATGGAGTAGCCAGTGGTATTTTGGCTGTTGTCAGAGGCCACCCACTATTTTTAGACCAAACCTAAACCAGTCTTACACTTGCACAGATACACTTCTATAAAATGTCTTATTTCAGCATTCATATAGCTCTGGTAAGTTATCTCTGCAACTCAAGCAAACTACTTTTTTCTAGCTGAAATCTGTGTAACTTTGAGAAATTTCCTCGTTCACCTTAGGCAATTATGATTTGTCATTTGGTAGCAAAAAGCACTTTCTGGCTTGATATAAGCCATTTAAACATTCTTCTTAGGCCTTAAAGTTTAAACAGATTGCCTGTTTGGGGCCATGGTCAATGTCGACCAGGAACCTTTAACTTAAATGAAAATTGTCAGCCATGGTTATCAATGAAGAACAAGAAAGTGGTCGACTGCAAATGTTATGAGCCAAAACTTGGAATCTTAAGTGTTAAAAACAGCAAACAACAGAAATAAAACCTGAAGTAATAATTGTAAAAATTAGCAACAGATTTGGCACTAAGAACAGGAATTCCAGCTATTATCTAGCAGTAGATTTGATAGCAGATTCTATACTACTATAGTGCTAACGGCAGAAGAGAAACCATCAGTGACAACAGCTGAATGCTTAAAATCCTCAGCACATAAAGTCTGAGACTTTCCTGAGAAGGTATGGATGCAAGTTCATGCAAAATTCAAGGCAGTATTAACGCTGTTTTATTTTCCAGGCTACCTGCAATAGCACACTTCACCAAAACCTTTCATCTTATTCCCAAGAGCCCATTTTATAGCCAATTTACATACTAGAGAAATCCAAGAAAAGAGGAGGTACAACCTTCGATAATTGACGCTCATGAGTAAGAATTACTACAGTAAACATAAATATAGATGGAGAATCGAAAATACAAGGATCTCACAAGTGACAGGGACCGAGAGCCCAATTTATAGCCAATTTACATACTAGAGGAATCCACAATAAGAGGAGGTACAACCTTCAATGATTGACACTGATGTAAGAATTACCAAACACTAAATATAGATGGAGAACCGGAAATACAAGGATCTCACCAGTGATAGGGACATTAATGTGATAATGGTAGCCATTAATGATTAATGTGAGCATGTATTAGCAACTCTTTATGCTAAGAAATGAACCAACAAAGTTATCCTATTTTAAGGCTGCCATCCAGCCTATAGATCACATTTATGTCTAGCCCATCTAACACAAAACTGGGTGGTCAATTATGTTTTTCACTGTTGTCTCTTGAGCATGATAATAGCACTTCTAAGCTGGAAACACTGAACAATACATATTCTGAGGTACTATAGCTGAAAAGCTGTATTTCAGCAGTTTGGTTTTGACTTTGAGAAGCATTTTCAGTTATAGCCCATCCTTCAGTGTGAACAGTAGCAGGAATCTTTTTGTAATTCTATATGTTTTTTTTTCACCTTGTTTTATTTATTCTTATTTGAACTGTTTATAACCCTTTTTTGGTTCTGTTCTTTTTCCTTTTTTTTTAAGCTGAACATGGTCACAAATTACAATGATACTCAAATAGGTAGCTGACTTTTCCTTTTTCCTTGTGCAGTCTGTTGGTTTTACTGGTGCTCCTGGTTTCATTCTTGCTCTTCTATGGTTTACTGTATTTGGATTGGCCTTGTACATTCTCTGTTGCTGCAGACAAAGGATCAAAGGGGAACAACAAGGGTTCCTTCCTTCTTACTGGATTTCACTTCTCTTGCTAATTGTCTTCACATTTGCTGCAGTGTACCTTTCTATGCTCTATTCCTTTGTTATTTCCTTTATTACTTTTAGTATTTAATTTTGTGGGTCTTTGACATGCTCCTAAATTATATGTCAATTGACACTCGTTCTAAATCTTCAGATTTTTACTGGACAGTTATCTGGCTTGATGAAATATCAAAAAAATATTGTAATTTAGAGTTATTTGGCATGATGCAAACTTGGATGCCTGTGACAGAGTTGACATTATTTAGTGCTATTGATGCTGTCTGATTTCTTTTGTAAATCTTAAAATTTCAACTTGCCAGATCTTTGATTTGATACAGACAGTCTAGTTTTCTTTGAACTTTGTGTCACTTCTTTTTCCAAAGATGCCTTTGTTTCTTCCTTGTCAACATTTATTTTGTAGTTTATTTGTTGTGATGCTAATTTGAAATATGCTTGGACTTGTTCCTCATTTGGATCTAATTCTCTCCATGCAGAGTGGGATGCTCATTGCTTTCTCTGGGGCAGGATAAATTTCATCGAGAGATATCTGATACTTTGAAGTTTGTGGTCAAACAGTCAGACGTCGTAGTTGACAACCTTAGGAATGTCACAGAGTACCTAGCCGATGCAAAAACTATAAGTGTAGCTCAAACTGTCATCCCAGAAGATGAGCGGAACCAGATAGAGAAGTTGAATGAAAACTTGATAAGGGCAGCAGACGAACTTGAGGGAATAACAACAGACAGTGCAGACAAGATGCAGAAAGCCCTTGATATTGTGTATGTTTTATCTGCAACTTGCTAACCTAATTAAAAATTATTTGCCGTGACCTTTTCCATTAATATGAGCTTTCTGTCAACTAAAGCATGTGGGATTTGTGATACCAGGCGAGATGCCTTAATTGTGGTTGCGGGTGTGATGATTCTCCTAGCAGTTCTTGGCCTTTGTATGTGCCTCTCTCTCTCTCTCTCACACACACACACACACACACATGCACACACACACACCACCCACCTGCATCCACCCTATTATCTGAAGTTCTGATTTTCATTTACAGAATCATTTAGTATGGAGAATAATTATGCAATTGTCATTCAATTACTTATCATAATACAATGTTCTCAAAGGTTTATTTGTTGCACCAACTCTTACCCATTTCAAATGGCAAGTGCATCAAGTGTTAAGATTTCCTAATCCTCTGAAAAATTCCTTTTGAAAATCTCTTACCCTTTATTACCAATACAGACTGAAAATCTCTTATCCTTTATATTAGCAATATCAGCGACCCTAGTTTATTAGTTTCCTACTTCCATGTTCCTTGTTGGTGTTGGAAAATTATTATGATTAGGCTGATGTTTGTGATGATGATTGGCAGTACTTGCTGTTCTTGGTTTCCGACATATTATTTACATGTAAGTCCCATTCATTAAGAAGTGTTTTTGTTGGTCCTTTGACAAATTCAATATGCCTGAAGTCAACTATTACGAAAAAAAGATATTTTCTTCAGTTTCTTATCTCCATGTCTGTTTCTTGCAGATTGGTTGTCATTGGATGGTTGCTTGTGGTGGGTACATTCATTCTTTGTGGGGTATTTACTGTTCTCAATAAGTAAGTGATCATTTTCTTTAAATTTGGCCTATCATATAATTGCCATTTTTTTCTTAAATCAATGTAGCCATTCCTGTTTTTCATATAGTTTTGTTCTTTTTACTTTATGTATAATTGATTTCACTGTTTCTCTGAAATTTACATCTGCAATTTATTTGTGTGCTTTCTCTTGCCTTGATCATGTAGTGGCACCAACTTTTTTCAATAAAAAAGGGTGGCAAAAGTAAATGGCTGCCACCTTAGGTTCCTAAAGATGCATAGTTAAATGTCTTCT
>LPNX011173853.1:418325-472705 GCA_001517045.1 Pseudotsuga menziesii | reverse complement strand
TCAGGGAGAAGAAATCATTTCAGGAAGTGGACAGCAGCAATATTAAAATACTTTTTATAGCCTTCAATGCATATATCAGTATGATATATCACTCTATATCAGGTGAAGTAGCAGGAATTCATAAGTCGCAGCTATATATCAGTCAATATATTTTGTAGAACTGTCATGCGGCCACCTCAAGAGTTCTGCACTTTTCTCCAGCAAGTTCTGGATTGTTCTCACGTAAAATATTGAATACTATCTCAATGCATATTTCAATACACAGCTTCTATAAACTCACAGCTCCAATACATTCAAAATCAAAGCTCCACATTGTTAACGCAGTCATGCATGAGTGCCTCCACGCAGCATTAAAGGAGTGAGCCTTCAAACAAACAGACTATCCCACGCAGCTCAATGCAGCAGAGATATCACATCGCAGCCTTTAGAATATCTTCAATACCAGTCTCCACACACCCTCAAAAATTTAGGGTTTCCACCCTAGCCTCAACGCAGATAATCTCCAGCATACATATTTTCTGCAGCTGTCTCCTCCAGCGCAGCCAGCGGCTCTTCAAACAGTCTCCACGTAGTTGATGAAGGCGTGACTCTCCACCAACGATCTAGGTCAAGATCACTGTGTTTCCTCCAGGCTGTAAGGTTCTTTAAAATCGCAGTAGAGGCACACAATATGGTTGTAGCGTGAAAGAATTAGGGTTTGCAGGTATCTCCAATAGTGCGCAGTTTCCAACATGCGTAATGTACCACGCGGTCTCCCACTGTGGTCTTCACAATGTATATTCCAGAAACCAATCCAGGCACCAGTGTCCTTCAACGCAGGCACCAGTTTTCAGCATACAACACATCAGAGAGTCGCCTCTCTCACCCCACCAGGCAGTCTCCAGGTTGCAGCAACAATTCTAGGAGGAATCTTTATCAAAAACACTGAAAATAATCAGTTTTCACCGTCAAATCACCAGCTTTATACCGGTCTGCAAAAAATTAAGGTTCAGCTCGCAGTCTCTCAACGCAGCATTGCAGTCTCAACGCATCTTCAGATGCAGCAAGTAATAAATGGTTTCAAAGTAGTCTTTGAAACAATATGCAGAGGCAGCAATTCAATGTAGCTCCACGCAGAACTGAGGTAACAACAGAGGTCGCATACCACAAGAGTCAATCCGGTAGAGAAGGGAGACCAAGGATTCGAGCAACGGACAGTCTTTAACCTTCAACACAGCAGCAGCACAACGCGGGCTCTTCACGACCCCTCCAACGCTGGTCTTCAGCACACATTATGTTGTGAACAGTTCTCTTCAATCTGCGCAGTCGCAGGCAGCAACCGGAGCTCATGCCCACTTGCCAACAGGCTGGAATATAGCAGCAGCTTGCCGTAACATAGGGACCCTCAGTGAAGCTATATCGATTCCAATAACCACTTCAATGCAGAAATTTGAAAAACACCAGGTAGTAAGTCGATATCTTTTCCAAAGAGAGAAAAACACGAGGCAACAATATATATGTATTTCTATCAATACTTCAACAAAATTAGGGTTCAGGCTGGTTCTCAACATATATCACAATATATCAAAGTGGTGCGCAGTCTCCAATTGTGCGCAGTCTCCAGCACAACGCAGACTTCAAAACAATCACAGGTCGCAGCCTTCAAGCAAGGCTGCAGTCTCCAGGCAGGCAGCCTTCAAAAATTGATAGAATGACACAAAAAATACGCTGTCACTAAAATGGACAGTCTCAGCAATCTTAAACTTATGCGGAAAAATACACATACAAAACGTTGGTAGGGATTAGGGTTTCCTCAGCACACAAACTCAATCATGAAGGAATTTGCATGCGACTCGACTGGCAGACTGATGGAGCAGTCTGGCAGTGGAATGGCAAGCAGAATGCCAGGCAGAGATGCAGCAGGAGTTATGGCAGACAGCCCTGCTCTGATACCAGTTGTTAGGTATAACTCCCGATTCAAATTCTATTCATGGCTAAGCATTCATTTATACATTCATGTGACGGTTTGTTTAACCTTCCGTCCAGCCTTTTCGGCTTCCAACTATTCCTATTTTATTTATTTACAATATTATAATCCCTAACGGATTATATTCTAACACTTCTATATGTGACCAATATTGTAAAAGACTAAATGGGACATGACATGAACAAAATCCTTACGATGATCTAGCAAATTCTATCAAAATCGTTGGCAACCGAACAATATCTTGACACCACCGACCAATATCTTGACTGCTCCTATCATACTTCATTGATGTTATAGTTGGGCCCCATCCTCATACTTCAGAAGTTGTTGTGTATGCGCAAAAACCAAATAGTGTTTCTGTACTTGTGCTTGAATTTAAAGGACAAATTGGCCATAAATTCACTTTGTTGGAGTAGGTAAAGGAAATGTCCTACTCCTTCGACTTGAGTAAAATTCTAATATGAGTCTTCTAAATGTTGAATAAAACTTCCACATTGAAAACATGCCATGTTGTTGCATAATCCACAGTCCATACTCGTTTGGTACCCATGTAGTGATGTCTAGCACCATATGGACTAGCACATATAGTACTAGTCCCATCTTTGATTACTTACATATAGTACTAGTCACATATAGTGATAGTCTCATCTTTGATTACTTACATAATAAGTAATCAAGAATTCAATTTTAGATCTAATCAAAGATGAACTTGTCATTATTATTTGGCATGCGAAGCTTGTGGCCCCCCTCAAACTATATCAAATAAAATATGTCGATGATTGGAGAGAGGGGCTTTGACCATTAACTTGATTGACCTGGCTCCTTGGCTATCAAAAATTAAATTGTTTTATTAAGACAACATGGTCGTGTTAAGATACTTGAGGATTCCATTGGACTATGTAAACCTAGATTGGAGCACAAATTGAGTCATGCTTCTCTTTCTTGCACTCCAACAATGTGGATATAGTCCTTCATTAACCTCTTGAGATTCCACGATATTGAAATCCCTACAGACTATCGATTAGCCTTGAAGAGCTCTTCAACCATCTAATGTGAAAATGTTTCCCGTTCCAATGCATCATTAGAAGCATATATGTTAGTAACACTTGAGTTGTCCTTTAGTATGGAGTTACCCAAATGAGCCTCTAGGTCAAATCAACAATCTATAATCAATCACAAAACTAGCTACTTGGCCAAAAGAAACATCCCTACTCCATTGTTTCTATCTTCATGGGCCAAGACATGTATCGATGAACTTAATTAGATAAAATTTAGTGCCATCATATGCTAAAAGTTTTCGATCTTCACCTCTTGCAAACAAACTATATCCAAATCCTTTACACAATTGTTTGATGGTGTCTTTATAACTAGGGTCTTTATAATAGGTACCCTCAAATAGTCTTCACAAGCAGTGGTAGCCTAAACACAGTCCACATAAGTAGTGGCAGCCTCCACACAAGTATTGGTGCCCTAAATACTGTCCACATAAGCTGTAACAACCGTCACACAAGTAGCAGTATCCCCAACCAACTCATAGGTAGCAATGCCTTCAACACAAACAATAACATCCTCAGACCAACCCATACAGGTAGAGGCTCACATAAAACAGTCCAAGAAATAGTCCAATAAGGTAGTGGCCCACCCAACTGTTCAAGGAACATTCCAACAAGGTAGCGGCCCACACAAGAAACACTCCAATAAGGTAGCAGCCCATACAATAGTCCAAGGAACAGTCCATCAAGATAGCGACCCACATAAGAAACAATCCAATAAGGTAGTGACCCTCCAAGAAACAATCCAACAAGGTAGCGACCCTACAACACAGTCCACAAACAGTTCGTACTGGTAGTAACACAGGAAAAGGCACCCCAAAAATAGTCCAAACAGGCAGCGATTGTCCTAGCAACACCCTAAACAGTGCAAGGAAGGTAGTGGTTGCCCTAGCAGCACCTTAAACAGTCCAAGGAGGGCAACGACTGCCTTAACAACACCTTAAATAGTTCAACGCAGACCTCAACCAGGTAGACGACAACCCTAATGGGCTCTGAACAGTTGAGGGTACCCATAGGAAGCAAAATGACAACCTTAGAAGATTATCTCATCACTAAATTAGCCTTTGACATCAACCAAACAGGATTGCTAAAACCTTAGATCAGTCACACAATAAATCAGAGCTTAGATGCTTCTTCTTGATATATCATAATGAAAGGTTAGGCTAGCTTTTATAGCCTGCCAATGGTCTTCTAGAAGGTCCTCCTAATTGGTGATTGGTATTGGTATTAGGGTTTACTCAAAAAGGTCAAGATGTCATATACTCTAGGAGAGTTACCGAAATAAAATATAAATTAATGTTAAGACATCATAACATAGGTTAAGGTACCACACTCAAAAGGGGGCGCTAGTACAAGTGACCAACAAAGAAGGGAGATTTACACAAGACCAAGCCAACACAAGGCTAACCATAAGTCAACATGAGGTGTCACAACAAGGTGGGAAGACAACCCTTCTAATCACAAGGCAAGGTACAAGGCAAGGTGGGGAGACAACCCTTTTACCCAAAGTGGGAACACAACCTTTTATCTCTCTCTCTCAATGTATGTGATCCACAAGTGTTCCATGCAATAACTGTAAGTTTTATCATCACCATATAACAAAGGTTCACACCAGATGATGTGATCCTCTGGTCCTCTTGACTGCTCCCAAGGCCGTGCTAGTGACTCCATCAAGGGGTGGTCAGTCCCTTGATGAAACAACCTAGCTCAACTATCTCGAAGACCTAGGAGAGGAGGGAATCTCACATCATCATCTTGGTTAACTGACCAAGATCCTCCATTCTTAAAGAATGGCTCTCAGCCCTAGGTTGAGCTTCAGTCCCAGATTGAATCATGTTGATCAACCCCTTGGTCCTTGACCAGGTCCACCATTTTCTTGGAGAATGGTCCTCAACCCCGGGCCGAGCTTTTGTCCTATATTGAATGTTTGATTAACCACCTGCAGGACTTGCTTGGTCTTTGACCAAGATCTTCCTGGTCCTAGAACAGGATGTCTTTGTCTCAGCATGAAGGATCTGCTTGGTCCTTATGACCAAGCATTGTTTGGTCCCATACCAGAATGCCCTAGAGACAGATAGGGGCCCTAGCCACATGCTAGGGACTTTGCGATGGTATCAACTTGCTTGGTCTTAGACCAAGAACCCCAATATATTGCTGGGAGCCCTAGGGTACTACCTGCTAGGGACTTACACTGCCTGGTTAACTAACGAGGAACCCTAGTTAACTAACTAGGGTGCCATTTAGAGAATGGCTCTCGCAGTTGCACTATCTTTAACACTCCCTCTCAGCAAGAGAGACATCCTCAACAACACTAAGCTTGTCTCATAAGTATCTAAACTTTGTCGTGGACAGAGGCTTAGTCAACACATCGGTAATCTGTCTATCTCGACAAAACATACTGCACCATGTTGGGCCTAAGAGAGTAAGGCAGAATTCATGCAGAATTTTGCCCACAGTATGGAGAAGAGCTAAAGAAGAAGGAGCTACGACTGAGGAACCAACATAAAGGCAAGAAGAGAAATGACGCTGCGACAGAGGAAGTGAAAGAGAGGAAGAAGAAGAGGAGGAGGCGCCAGAAGAGGAAATTGTGCTAGATAAGGAAGCCGCGACAAAAGGATGGAGTGCAACATAGGAGGATATGACAGAATATCAGCAGTAGAAGGCGTGCAAGTAGCACAACGGCTGGAAAACGACAGCAAGACATAATGTTGAGAAAGTGACAGGCCTTAACGATCGTGGGTACAAGCTTGACTGGAGCCGATAGAAACCACATTCGTGAAAGAATCTCTATAAGTCAGGCCATTAGTGCCTCCCGATTAGGTGTTACTAGAATAAGAAAGATAAATTGTTGGTTGGATATAGAAAGTCGGCTGAGAAAGCGATAGAAAACAAGTCTGTATTGAGTCAATATGGAATCTGTATGGAGTCTGTATCAAGTATGTATGGAATCTATATCGAGTCTGTAATAGGGCTATAAAAGAAGGAACCCAAGTTGTATGTGGGTTAGACATTCTTCCTATGGTCAGTCTTGACAGTAGCTCTGATTTGTTAGACTGTCGTCGGTTGAAAAGTGTGAGCTGCTGGCTTTGGATTGTTGAGTGCATCAGAGTAAGAATCTGCAGCTAAGTGTGCAGAAGAGTAGGAAAGGTCGAGTCGATCCAGGCTGTGTGCAGATCACTAATAGAGTAAAGTAGGAAGAGAACAGAGAGAAGAGCAAAGAGCATGAGAGGGAGGAAGAGTCTATGAAGGTAGAGAAGAAGATCTCAAGCAGAGTCTGCAGCTTAGTGCATAGACGAAAGGTGCATCTATTTCCTCATGCCAGATGAAGAGCACCTTGTGTTTTTTGCCTAGATGGGTTTCAACGTTGTTACCACCTAAGTTGTACCTACTGGTTTTTTATCAAGTGAGCTTGGTGAACTGGACAAGGATAACTTGTTCGGACTTCAGAGAACCTTCAGTCTTGCTTCTGGGAAGCTTTGTTGTACTATATCACATGTTCATACCCCATGGGGGAATTGTAATAAATGTTCTAGCATGATAGTGTCTGTAAAAGATTTGGTCTCTTAGACTTTATTTGTCAATCCGATCAGCCCAAGGTGTTTTTTCCCTTGGTTATTATTGGTTGTTGAATAAACGACTGATAATTTCAGAGTTTTTCACTCCATACCTCCAAAGTTGGGGTGGTCGGCTTGGCATTTAGGCTTATTGAGGTTATTAGAGTTTATGTGTCAATGTATAAACATGCTAGACATCATGGTCGAGTCATATGAACATGTCTAAGTCCCCCTAGGTTTTTTCAATTTTTCAATTTTTTAGGTTTTTCAGTGTTTTTTATTAAAAATTTAAATTTTCCAAAACTTAGGCTATTTTTTAATAGTTTAATTGGAAAAATTGATTTTGTAATAAAAGTGGGCCAAATAATCAGTTTCAGTCATGTAGGTGCTCATTTTCAAGCTAAGAGCACCATGTAAACCCATGGACCCACTTTTTCCTAGTTTTGAGTGATTTTCCATCACTCGGGTCAGAAAGCCCCAAAAATCAATTATTGATTATTTTAATTAGTAAATTGATGAATAATGGAGCAAATCCAAAATCATAGATCAGTGGATTCTCAACTGATTTGATTGAAATTAGTCAGATCTGAAGCAGATTGACTGGATCTGACAAATCCTTGATTGAAGGAGGTGATCAAATCAGATCCATAGTTGATCTTCAGCATCCTTTATGGGGAATTGCACCCTCCCTCTCTCCTCAACACGTTTTGGCTCATCTGGATGAGTTTTGGTGGATGCTCCAGTCAACAGGTTGAGGTGTCAGTCAGATCAGCTCTCTGATTGACAATTGCACTCAGTGAGACTCAGATCTGGCTCAGTTAGACACAGATCAGGCATTGATGGACTCTCCATCAACATATTTGGTCTATCTCCTTGGGATTTGTGCCCCCCCTGGGCTGGATCTCTTGGTTTTTGTATATATCCAAGCACATCAGCCTCTTCCAAGCTAGTTAGAACTAGGATTGAGGTGCTGCTGCTGCTACTGTATTGTTGTTATTGTTCATTTGAAATAAAGAGAAGCTTTGGAGGCAAGACGGTGTTGTGCCATTGTATGTGTGGATGATCATTGCCATCTTTTTACTGAGGTAACCTGTATCTGTGGTCATGATTTGCTATTTGCTTGTAGATCCGTTGTTAAGATTGATAATAAGCTTATTATAATCTTGATAGGAAAGGTGCTTTTCAATAAGTTTATTGGCCATCTCTTTCCTTTGATGCATGTTTAGAGATCTAGATTTAGCATGCTCTATAAGCTTATATGCATGTTATTCTGAATCTTTGTGTATGTACTAATCGGATCTCACAAGTTTTTTTGATTTCAGTTGAGATGCAGGTTCCTAGATTGGAGAGGATGCTGATCTAGTTTGCTTCTTCACTCTCTCCAAAATCTTCCAAAGGCATAGTCCCTCGACATTCCACCTGAAAGCTCCACTGTGGATCTTCAAGGCTACCAACACTTCTCTCCTCCTCTTCCTCCCTCAAAATCAACTCTTTTACTCGGTTACTTTGTTCATAGCTTTGATAGTGTTTAGATCTATCATCTTAAAAGTAAATTTAACATAGATCTATCTTCTCAAAGCCCATAGTCTAGATCTTGCTCTTAAAAGGTTTCATAAGCATTCCAAATCTAGCTTTAGGGAAATCGTCCTTTTTGCATGGAATTTTAAAGAAAATTGGTAGCTTGCATGCATTAGATTTATTTTTGCTGTTATAAAAGATAAATCTAGCAATCAATGCACATCATATTGGCTGCCTAAAAGGCAAGCCAAGATCCCAAGGAAAGCTTGCTTTCCTTGGTTCCTTTTTTACCTTTTTAACTAGTTTTTACTTAGCATTTTTTGGTTAAAAGTAAGCTGACCCAAAGGTACTTTCAGAGTGCTTTTGGGCATATTTCAGTCTAATATGCTTGTTGGTTTTTAGCAGGTTTGACAGAAAAGAAAGGAAGCTGCTGTTCGGAAGTGGCCTCAGGAGCGTTCAAATCCCCCCAGGGGTCTCCCATTTGACTAAAACCTTCAATTTTCACACTTTGTAAGCTCTTGATTTCACTCCGTATAAGGATCAAGAGGAATTATATCAGTTCTCTGATATTGTAACTGCTGTTAATAAAAATAATTTTTGAATAGGCTCTTTCGAGCCCATTCCCCATCCCCCCTGGGGGGATTTGCGTCTGTGTCTTTTTTCTTGCTTTTGGTTCATCCCTTTTCAAACTAGCATAGATCTAATCTGCAGGGTAGTATGCTTTATTTCATTATCAATTTCATATTCCATATTTTATATTTCAAAGTAATCTTAATACTTACCCCATGACTTCTCGATTGACCCGAAAGGGGAAAGAGATTCGTGGTAGGACTAATTAGAAAACTAGAATTGTGTATCTGTTTTCTTTTCTATCATTTGTTTTTCAGCTATTATAAAATTAACCCCTCCTTGATTCCCCGATTGAGATCCACTTGGATCGAAAGAGGTTCCTGGAGGGTTTTCTCTTTTAACAAGAATAGCCAGTTTAAAAATTACTAAAATTGACAAGACTCCGGTGTGTATGCTCTGCACTTGGCTGCGGTTCGTCCGATCAGTCAAGCTGTATCAAAAGCACTTGAGTGACTAGAATAATTAGGACTCACTCTCTCAAACTTACAAACCATCAGGTGAAATTCCAACACTTAGATCAAACCTTTATGGTGGCAAAATACCCAAAGGAAGCGGGAACTTCTGAAAAGTGACCTTGGGGCGCCGATCTCTGTCACACCCTAACGGGTGTGTTATGAACAATAGCCCCAGAGACTCCATTCAGCCCACATATTCTTTGCGGGTAGCCGCAAAGGTTTAGTTTTGGACATACTCCAAGTACTCTCGGGTATATCTGGAGTCCACCCCTTCGCCTAATTTTAATCAACTCACACCTCAAATTTAACTTAAAACGTACCAAGAGGCAATCGCAAAACATTCACTCCAAGCACATGTAAGCACATTGATCTTATTTTTGACTCCATTTTAAGGCACCGGTTATTTTCTTGCTTTATATATATTGTGTCTCAACATTGTGCTTTCGTGTGTTCATCTTTTGTATCTTGTCATCTTTGATTGTCTATAGTTAAATTTCAAACTCCTAAGTAACTCTCTTAGTTTAACATCACCATACTAAGTAATTATCCTTAGTAACTTAATAGGGTCTACCCCCCTTGGCTTCGTTAGGAGTTGAGCCTAAACGGAGGAGTCAAGAACAAGGTGACAGCCTTGACTCGAGACCTGCCCCCAAGGACACACCGAGTGGCTTAAAGATTTCTGCCACGTGACCCAGGTGTGTGTAAGGCGGCAACAAACGTTATATTCTGTTTATATGTGTGCATGCTGAATGTGTCCAAGATGTATGTGTAAATGTTGTATCAAATGAACGACTGTAGGTTTGCTTACAAATGAATAGATGTATGATGGTTGCATTGTATTAATTGAATATAATTATGTTGCATGTCCGCTGTTTATTTAATGAGTTACATAGGGAAGCTGGGGTGCAGCTTAGCTGTTGAAGCACAGTGAACACAAATAATCCACCCCCGGACTTTGTTGAGAGCCTTCGTGCAGAGCCAAGGTATTAAACATCCTCCCACCCAACTGCGGAAACGTGGTTCTGTAAATTACCCATCCAAGAGAGATATCTTGGGTGAGACGACATCTAGGTCGCAGGTTCTGCCGACTGAGCTTTGCTCTGTCGGGACGATATCTTGGGCTTTGTTGCACTGAGCAGAAGGGATTGAACCTGGGTCGGGATCCCTCGAGAAGGGAAGAAAAGCCAACACACCATGTCCCTGACATAGTGATACTTCCTCTCGATGTGTTTCGACCTGTCATAGAACATAAGATTTTTTTGAAAGCTCCAAACAACCCTAAATGTCAGCAAGAAGCTTGATCTTAAAGATCCAATTGGAAGTTATAACAGACTTTCCTCATTGTTCGAGAACCACTTTCCACACATCATTTTCCATTATTAACTGGATAGCTTCCAAACATGATGTTTGGTTGCCTCCTCATAAGTGGAGGATTTTGAATCAGTGATGTGGCTCGTTTGAGATATCAAACTAGAGCGACTTTGAAGCCTCTCAATAGACTTCTTAAAGAGATCAACTGAAGACTCCCTAGCCTCCTCCCTCTGCTCATCTGAGAGAGATGACTCATGGACTGGGATTACTTCCATGTCTATATCACTGTGAGGCTCTCTAAAGTGATGAGAAACAACTTTCTCATGGGAGATCGCATCTCTACTTTGTAATCTCGTTCTGCTGGATATTAAAGGGCACAATTGGCTCCCCCTTGATCTCTGAACTTACCAGTTGTTCCACTCTAGCAAGGAACAAGTCATCAATAGCAAATACCTGGCAGATTCTCTTTTGTCGACTTTATGTTGACACTTGGGAGGATGAACATCTAGAATAAATGATCCTGCATTGTATGGGGTTTCTTACTCCCTCTGTATCTAAGCACTCAGCTCCCTCTGGAACTGTGCATCTAACTTTGAGCATAAATAGGATCTATAGACTTCATCACTTGTTGTCAGAGCAAGTCATATCATCCTCCTCTTGTAGATCTTTCCTACAAGTTAAATTTAGTTTGATAGTCAACAAAAACCAATATCAATTTCACATATTGGCATTGTCTTAGCATCCTTCCTTATACTACGCAGCTATCTAGATGCCCTCAAGAGCATATCAATCACACATATATGTAACATGTCAAACAAATGTTTCACCGCGACAATTCAAAGAATCAAATGAGTTGGGATAGAAAGTCCTCCCTTTTCATGTCTTCCCTTTTGCAGAAGTCACAGTGTGCATTTTTATCTTGTCATTATATTGGTCATGTACTTCTTAAGTGTGCATTGACATCATCATCATGCAGTATCATACGTTCATTAGCATAATTTAGGTTAGATCATAACCCTAGATATGTGAATTATGGAGGAACTCTAATATAGCTAGGTAACTAACTTCTTTACACTTGCTTACTCTGATCATATTGATCAAAGAATCACAAAGCTCTTTACACTAAAAATAATCAAAGCTAGAAGGTATCATGATTATACAAACCCTTGATTACTCAAGATCAAGTCAAGATCTAAACACATGAAGAGTTAAATAGGCTTCTTCCTCACCTTAGAATAAAACATACCCAAGTCAAGCCTTTTGAGAACATACCTCTTCAAGGGATCATCAAGTCCACAACTTGCTAATTCATTATTTCTTTTCTCGGCAAAACCATTGGAGCTGTAATAAGCACATTCTTTATTTATAACCAATTAAAACTTTGATTGGTATGTTGTTCCTCTTGTGGCCAAATGTTCAAACCCTTACCTTAGGATCTATGTAGGTTTGTTTAGGCTGCAAAATAGAGCTAGCTATAAACCCTAAGCTCTAATACCATGTTGATTTTTTAGGATAGTTAGGGTTTGAAACAAAAAAATTAAATTTTAAGAAGTAATTTTAATCTCTTTCAACTTTAACACTCACTGTTGATCACCATGTTAAAGTTAGAATTTAATAACTGCAGAGATACACTGTAAAATCATAAACTCAATGACAACAACAATGATCAAATTAACAAATAAAAAAATCAGATCTAATAAGTTAAGTTAGTGCTAGTGAACCTTCCATAACTCATAGTTACTTTTAGATCAGACTTTTCCTCTAAGAGGCAAGTCAACAAAAATGGAACAAGTCAAGCCCTTACCTGAGGGCATGGACATACCTGAGAGAGAGACAAGTGTCGAGGAAAAGGGTTAGACAGGTACAGTAGAAGGTACAACAACAATAGAACCAAGATCAAGTTCAAGATAGTCAACAAGTGCCCAACAATGAAAGGAAGTGACAAAACCCTCACCTAGTTGGATGGCAGCCTCAAAGAAGGCTACAACATTGGGCGACGACCACTAAGAGGCAATAGGTACCCTTAAATAGTCTCCACAAGCAGTGGTACCCTAAACACAGTCCACATAAGCAGTGGCAACCTACACAGGCAGTGGTACCTTTAACACAGTCCAAATAAGCAGTGGCAACCTCTACACAAGTAGTGGTTCCTTAAAGTCCGCATAAGCTGTAACAACCTTCACACAAGTAGTCGTACCCTCAACCGGCTCATAGGTAGCAATGCCCTCAACACAAACAATAACATCCCCAGACCAACCCATACAAGCAGGAGCTCACACAATAGTCGAAGAAATAGTCCAATAAGATAGCAGCCCACCCAGTAGTCCAAGGAACGGTCCAACAAAGTAGCGACCCACACAAGAAACAGTCCCATAAGCTAGCAACCCACACACACAAGAAACAATCCAATAAGGTAGCATCCCACACAACAATCCAACAAGATAACGAGCCACACAAGAAACAATCCAATAAGGTAGCAGCCCACACAACAATCCAACAAGATAACGAGCCACACAAGAAACAATCCAATAAGGTAGCGACCCTCCAAGAAACAGTCCATTAAGGTAGCGACCCTCCAACACAGTCCACAAACAGTCCGTACAGGTAGCAACACAGGTAAATGCACCCCAAAAACAGTCCAAGCAGCACCCTAAAGAGTCCAAGCAAGGCAACAATTGCCCTAACAACACTTTAAACAGTCCAAGGAAGGAAACGACTACTTTAGAAACACCTTAAACAGTCCAAGGAAGGCAACGTCTGCTTTAGAAACACCTTAAACAGTCCAACACATACCTCAACCATGCAGACGAAAGCCCTAATGGGCTCTTAACAGCTGAGGGTACCCATAGGAAGCAAAATGACAACCTAAGAAGATTAGCTCGGCACTAAATCAGCCTTTGACATCAACCAAACAGGACTGTTGAAACCCTAGATCAATCACACAATAAATCAAAGTTAAGATGCTTCTTCTTGATATATCACAATGAAAGGTTAGGCTAGCTTTTATAGCCTCTCAATGGTCTTTTAGAAGGTTCTTCTTTTAATTGGTCATTGAGATTAGGGTTTACTCAAAAAGGTCAAGACATCATATACTTTAGGAGAGTTTCCAAAATAAAATATAAATTAATGTTAAGGCGTCATAATATAGCTGTGTTGCAAGGGTACTTGTCTCTAGGGGCTGGGTTCGCGTCCCCGCCTCGGGTACCGTCCCTTGGTCCCATAAACCGGGTTGGGTACTTCATAAACGTCCCCTGAAGTCCTTGTTGAAGTCCCCAAGTATCGGGTACCTTCGGCCCAAAAACAAGAAACTTTGCTGATTTTGGGGACTTCGGGGAATCTCCAATATGTGAAAATTTAAAAAAAAATTATAAAAAAAAGTACCTTTTAAGAAGAAGGACGAGGTAAGTGTGGGTCCCGCTACCCTCTTAGGACTCCGTGGGCCTATCCACTTCTCCCGACAGAGAGTTGAGTCTTGACTTTTGTTGGAGCCCGCGGAGAGGATACAGGCAGAGGAGAGGCAAGACAAGCTTAGGTTGTCTTAGACTTAAAGGGTTTGTGCTTTTAAGTTAACAACATGGCACTATCTAGCTTGGAGGGGTTGGTATCTATTCTTAGACTGTTTCTTCTAGAAGATTGCCTTATTCTCTTATGACTCTGGATCTTGTCATTGGATTTTTCTTGGCATAGTTTGTGTTTATTGTTGATCCTTTGTGCAAGTTGTTCCAATGTTGTTGCACAAACCGTATTCTTTTTCCTTCATGAATGATAGAAAACCTACTTTGTTGATGTTTGTGTAGACGTTTCTATGGATGTGCATATTTCTAATTTTGGAAAACCAAAAGCGCCATCAACTATTGTCATGTTTATACTTAAGGTTCATATAGCATTCCCACTTTATATCAATGATTTATGGACTTTGAAGCAATGTGCATGCTAATTGTACTTGTTACTTGTTGAAATTGAATACTAGTGAAAAATAAATTGATTTAATTTTTTGTTTTATATATATATATATATATTTTTTATTTTTTAAAAAGTGGTTCACCATGGAAGCCCAGTTTTATACCATGGCTACGTCTACTTGGGAAAATATCTTATACTCGCTAGGCAAGTATACATGAACTTGGGCATCATTAATCACGATAAACAGCTCACTAGCCTAATGTTTCATTACATACTAGGGCTCCCAAGAAGCAAATGTCCTCAACAAGATTCAAACCCAGGTGAGGAGCGCAATAACCAAATCTCCCAAACACCCGAGCTACTTCAAATCGACTTATTTTATACACACACACACACAATACCCTTGGCGTACCCAAATCCCCTGTTTCAAAAAGTGGTGTCCTCGTCCCCGTACCCAAGTTTCCTGGAAACTTAGTAATATATGTTGATTTTTTGAGCAGCATCGAGAGCCTTTCTCTTCGGAGAATGGGACCACCTGGTCCGGGACCACGGTGAAGACTCAACCCAGTGTTGAGTGACCATTCTGTTGAATGGTAGATATTTGGTCTGGGACCATGGTATAAACCCAGAAGGACCATGATATAAACCCAGATCTGCCCTGGGTAGACTCAACCTTGTGTTGAGTAGACATCTGGTTCGGGACCACGATGTAGACCAGTCTGGGACTGGTAGACTCAGCTTAGTTCTGAGTAGTCATTCTCTGGGAGAATGAAGACACTGTAAGCCCTAAACTGGGTCTGGGCATGTGTGTGGCACTTTGACCCTTGATCTATGGGCTTGGTGTGCTTCTCCAAGGATTAGTTACCCTTGGTTAAGTTACCCTAGTACCAGATCTAGGTGTCACACAGTGTGTGAGATAAAAGCATTAATCACTGTCTTGGTTTATGATGATGTACTTTTGAAATAAAAAAGTACCACAGGTAATGACCATAGGGGCACTTGGTAAAAGGCCAAAGTCGAAAGTCAAAGAAAAAAAATAAGAGTACCTTTTTGGTAAAAGTGAAAGTGAAATTAGGAAAATAAAAAAAATATTATTATTTTTATCTTTCCTAATCTTGTCCACCTAAAAGGACCACAGGTGGAAAACAAAATTAAAGGACTTCTTATAAAAGTCAAAGGAAAAAATAAAAGTACCTTTTTGGTAGAAGTGAAAGTGAAATTAGGAAAAGAATAAAAATATTATTATTTTTATTTTTCCTATTAAAGGACTTCTTATAAAAGTCAAAGGAAAGAATAAAAGTACCTTTTTTAGTAAAAGTGAAAGTGAAATTAGGAAAATAATAAAAATATTATTATTTTTATTTTTCCTAATCTTGTCCACTTACAGGTGAACAAAGGCTATAAAAGAAGATCAAGCCTTCTCATTTTTTACACACACTTTTGCTCTCACAGGTGAAGAAGACTATCTTATATTCAAACCCTCAGGTAGGGTTTTATCAGCAAAGTCCATCTTCAGCATTTTTGCACAGCTATCTTCAGTATTCCATTTTTTGGGCAGTTTTCAGCACTCTGATATTTTCGGGCAGTTTTCAGCAGTCTGATATTTTTGGGCAGTTTTCAGCAGGCTGATATTTTTGGACAGTTTTAACAGTCTGATATTTTCGGGCAGTTTTCAGACAGTCTGATATTTTTGAGAAGTTTTCAACAGTTTGATATTTTCGGGCAGTTTTCAGCAGTTGAATGGTAGATATCTGGTCTGGGACCCAGCTCTGCCCTGGGTAGACTCAACCTTGTGTTGAGTAGACATCTGGTCCAGGACCACGATGTAGACCAGTCTAGGACTGGTAGACTCAACTTAGTTCTGAGTAGCCATTCTCTTGAAGAATGAATACACTGTAAGCCCTAGACTGGGTCTGGGCATGTGTGGCATTCTGACCCTTGATTTATGGACTTGGTGTGCTTCTCCAAGAATTAGGTACCCTTGGTCAAGTTACCCTAGTACCAGATCTAGGTGTTACACAAAGTTTGAGATAAAAGAATTAATAACTCTTGGTTTATGATGATGTGCTTTTGAAATAAAAAAGGACCACAGGTAATGACCATAAGGGCACTTGGAAAAAGGCCAAAGTCAAAAGTCAAATTAAATAAAGACTTTTGTACCACAGATGGAAGTAAAAATTAAATAAATACTTTTTGTAAAAGTCAAAGATAAATAAAAAGACCTTTTGGTAAGAAGGTAAAAGTGAACTTAGGAAAAGATTAAAATATTATTATTTTTATCTTTCCCAATTTTGGTCCACTTAATAGGTGAATGAAGACTATATAAGAAGATCAAGTCTTCTCATTATCATATACAAGTTTTTGATCTCACAAGTGAAGCTGCTAGTTTACAAAAGGCTCCATTGAATGTTGTTTTGCCTCAGCTAGGGCATTCATCTTTTCTCAAGCTAACCCTCAGCTAGGGTTTCATCACTTGGGCAATTTCTTGGCAGCCTTATTCAAATCCATTCTTCATCTTTCAGATCCAGGCAGTCTCATTCAAGATCTGGGCAACGTTATCAAGATCCGAGCAGCCTCACGTATCCAGGCAGTGCTGGTTTTAGGGCAGCCGAGTTTTCGGACAGCCTTGCTCTCTCTCCTCTTCGGCTGTTTTGTTTTTCGGGCAGCCCTGCTCTCTCTCCTCTTCGGTTGTTTTGTTTTTCGGGCAGCATACTAGGGCTCGACCCTCCTTCTCACAGCCCATGGGCTACTACCCGTGAGGGTTTGGGCAGCTTGCCAGCCCTCGGGTAGCATACCTGGGAGGGTTTGGCAGTCAGCCAACCCTCGGGCAGCCTCCGGGGCAGCCCGTGAGGGCTGCCAATAGGCTGTCGGGCAGACCCTAGGGTCACGGACATACCCAGCAGAGATCTGCCCAATAATTATGGGCAGGACAGAGAAGGAGATCGGGTAGCGGGTAGGAGAGATAAAGAATTCGGGCAATAGGCAAGAGAGAAAGATAGGGGTTTCAGACAGCAAGATATTTTTGGGCAGGAGAGAGAAAATCTCAGTTTTTCTAAGAAAGCCCTAACTTGGTAATTTTCTGCAGTTCTGGAAATTGTGGGTAAAATTATCAGTCTGATTTTTACTGGTAAATTTTACAGTTACTGTGGGTAAAATCCAGATTTGGATCTGAGGAACTTTTTGAAGAATTTTTTTAGTCATCTCATTTATGAGATGAGCTATTAATGCTTGGGGTTTTTGTCCTTTGAAGGTTTCCCCAGTGAAAAATCTTGTGTCAATTGTGCTGATGCGATGAACGTGTTTTTACTGTACTGCTGAATTGTTTAAAGTGTATTTGCAAATTTTTTAAGTTATATTCTAATGCTAAAAATTCATTAGGTCCCTGACTAGGTCTACCATTCTCTCGGAGAATGGTCCTCAACCCTAGGCTGAACTTTACTCCTAGACTGAATGTTTAACCAACCACCTACAGGTCCTGCTTATTCCTTGACCAAGAATTTTCTTGGTCCCAGACCAAGATGTCTTTGTCTTACCCTGTAGAATTTGCTTTGTCCTTGTGACCAAGCTCTATTTGGTCCTTGACTAAAATGTCCTAGAGATAGATAGGCGCCCTAGCCACATGCTAGGGACTTTTCCATGGCATCAACCTGCTTGGTCCCAAAGCAAGAACCCTAGTAGACTGTTGGGGCCTCTAGGGTACCTGCTAGGGACTTATACTTCCTGGTTAATTGACTAGGAACCTTAGTTAACTAACTAGAGCGCTGTTCAAAGAATGGCTCTCTCAGTCGCGCTATCCCCAAGATAGGCTTGTTGAGGTGATAGATTGAGGAACAACACGAGTATTGGGTTAGAAGCTAGGAAACTCAACCTAGATGAGGCATTGCAGCTGGGATGAACCTCTGAAGAGAAATGTTCTCTCCAATGAGCAAAGATGACCATGGTATTCCTGCAAATCGATGGCTTGCAATGCACAATAAATATACAACTCGAGGCCTCTTTAAACCTAAACATGACAAAACTGTTGTTCAATTCTTGATGCTACTAATGTGCCATTCAAAATAACTTCTAGGCATCTCAATTCCATGTCCATATCATAATTTTGAATTTTTCAAAGGGATGTGACTCCAAAATAACCAGCTAGGGCATCTATAATGGACAATAGTTCATATATGAAGAAATATCCAACATAAGAAGGATAACATAAAAGAATCCATATAGGGTATAAATATATATAATTGATAAAATGAATGTGATTGAGACATTGATACAATGCCTTCACCTTGTGATGGTATATTGATTTGTATTGTGTAGTCATGAAGGTGAATAGTTGTGTCCATTAATTAAGGTAGTTTCCCTTTAGTTGTGTCTTTTATTATTATTATTATTATGATTATTCCTTAAAGGTTTGTAAATGGCAACTATAATCATTACAACTTGCTCTCATATTCACCAGGAGTAACTTAACCAGATGAATGGCATGGGAACAAGAACAGTGTATCGTGAAACACCTTGTATACAAACTTGCAGGCCTTCTTTGGAACAATTATCCTTTGCTTCTGCTGGGTAAGAATCCCCAACAATGCAACTATGGGCCATTTTAGGGCCCTTCCCAGCTGGCATGAAGGGCCACACTACAAACAACAATGTGATGTGATGACTTAGCAAGGCCAGTTCTAAAGCATGCGAAGTGTAGTAGCAATAAAAGTAGGAGTAAATGCTGACAAGACCATTCACCTTTTATGTTTAATCTTATCTTTTTCTTATCTTATGGTTCTTAATTTCTTATGCCTAGGTCTCAATCCAACATTCAACCTACAGGTCTGTTATAAAATCTACCTAGAATGAACTTGGGCCCTAATGTGATTGTTCATTTAATGTCTTTTTTTTTTCGAGATTCATGGCATGATCCTGATATTTTGAGGTTTATAACGCCAATGATAAGTGCTATGATGCTATACGCATATACTCATTAGTGCCATGTGTTAGAGCCCAATAATTTACATCATTTGGTTCATTATTGCATATGGAAGTTCATAGGTACATGTGGAAGGGAGTGCTCACAAGTAAAGAGGTTTGTCAATAAGCAGGTATTGGCTCATAGGTACAAGTTAGTCCTGGCTTCGCTGCGACATTAATTATGGTTTGATTCCAAATTATGATTGAGAATAACTGGGTATAAAGAACCATAGTAAAAGGCTGGCTCAATTCAAGCAAAATGGGGCCAGCAAGGCTCCCCGCTCCCACACAGTGACACATTGATTGGTCTCCATTAGAGGTAGAGTTATAATGGCTTCATGTAGGCAATATCCCATAGTGGGGATACAATAGGTACATATCAATCAAGAAGATGTCCATCATTGGGATATAGTATATATAGTATATACTGACTTAGTTCTTCAAGAGGACGTCCATCATTTGTTTCTCATTTTACACGAGAATATGTAGTGCATATAGTGTTAGTTAGAGAGGTATCATTGTACTCCATTTTCTTGCACCTGTGATGAACATTTATGTGTAATAGTGCATATACATTTACGAGGCACTATGGTACCATATTT
Organism: Pseudotsuga menziesii; assembly: GCA_001517045.1. Lineage (NCBI taxonomy): Eukaryota > Viridiplantae > Streptophyta > Pinopsida > Pinales > Pinaceae > Pseudotsuga > Pseudotsuga menziesii. The sequence goes on along the minus strand of LPNX011173853.1, from coordinate 452,758 downwards.
TTATAGTGGCTTGCATTAATAAGATAAGATAGAATAAAACAATTTTATTAATGTCCACAAATGACCAAGAGTAGGTCAATGGGATCATGAAGTACAATAGGGATTGATAGCTCAACTGTCGAGCATGAGGATGTGGATAGTGTCATTGATTTGTTTTTTGTCGTGCCCAACTCTTGAGGGTTTTCAAGGTGCTTAGAGCCACCAAGCATTGAACCAAAGCTGAAATGAGGATGTAATTGATTTGATGGGATGAGATTTGGAGGAAACCTACAATGTTTGTTGTCTAAGAGCCACAGTCTCCTTTATGAAGAGAGCCAAACATTGACAATCATGATAATGGAAAAATATGGAGAGGGACACTTGAGAGTCTTGGAACAAAGAATGATTTTTCCCATGCATCTAATAATAGACGGGGCATTAGAAAATGAAATGCACTTCGGACTCTACCTCTTACAGGTGGCATACTTGACAAAGCCTCTTCTTTCGTAGAATATAGTAATTTGACTCAAGCTAATGTTGATAAGAGCAAACCTTAAATTGGTTGAGTGGGAAGCCGAGGTTGTGTCCAACAACAATGTGTGTACTTGGGGCAAATGATAAGTTGTAAGAAGTGCTCCAAGTAGAGTGCTATGTTGGGGCCAAGAGCTTGAGGGTGGGTTCCAATTGACTTAGATGTATTGTCAATATATTTCCTCTCTTTCCTCTCTAACAGTCATGTTGATAGCTTGTTTAAGGGGGAGAAGGTGGCTAGGGGTGCCTTGAGTGTAGATGAAAGGAGGAAGACACTTGATAGAGAGATGGAAATGAACTGAAGAAGCAAAGAGGGTTCAAAGAACCAATCCTATCTCTGTCTTGACGGTGGAGAAGTCATCTCCATTTAGAAACAAAGGCCCAAGCAGGGGCATCTCTCATGCTTACTAGCCAAATCTGCCATATATGTATCGAATAAAGAAAGTAAACAAGACTACATTGAAAATTCATTTGTTGTGAGCAATTAATGCAAATCATAAAACTCTCCTTCTTTCGAGAAGGTTCCTTGGATCTTAACCCTAGAATTTTAGCCTTTAGGATTGCTGTAAATTAATTTGTAAAACAGCAGTGGGACAATCACAATAATTCACTTCTAGTAATCTCAAAATTCATGACAATTAAAGGAGAAAATATACCAATCAGTCCATTGAGTTTCCAACCCTGTAGGGAAACTTCACATGCACAAACCAGATCTGAAAACTCTTCTTATACAACAGCTATAACAACAAGCACAATAGAAATAGATTGCTGTACTACATTATCTTTAGTCTTAGTGTTAGCTCCCTTGACAAATTTTTATTTTTTTTGGTGTCAAATCAACAAAACAATTAGGAGATGGAATATACCAGTGTAGTCAGACTCTTTGAATACTCGCGAGTCTTGTCGAGTCTTGCCGAGCGACCACCAAGACGAGTACTCTTGACATACTCGCAGGGTAAACTCGCCACTCGACGAACTCGTCATTTACTCGCTAAACTCGTCACTTACTCGCTAAACTCGTCACTTACTCGCGAGTCCGTTGACTGTTTGACCGTCGCTTTTGATTTTTGGAGGGAACGCGGGGAGGGAATAAGCCCCCAAAACAACACCGCTCTCCACTGTCATCTCATTGAATAGTTTGGCTTCCCCCGAGTTGTTCTCATTTGCCCCCTAGCTATTATCAATTTATCAGTTGTTTGTGTGCTTGGAATTTTGGGAGTGTGCGTGCACTGAGGAAGCTCGCTAACACTGGTCTGAGCACTGAGGATGTGACTGGTCTGAGCATTTTCAATTTTTTTTGTTTTCATTGAACTTACATACTTTGGATTTTATATATGTAAGGCGATGACGCTGCTATCAGTAGTTTGGTTGAAGAATGCGATTGCTCGTGGTTAGGATAGGATGATGATAGTGTATTTTTTACAATTTTTTTTTTCATTTTTTTAATATTTTTAATAATTGTTAATTAATGAAATTTTCTTATTATCTTTTTTTTAATAATTTTATGGTTTGTATAATTTATAATTAATAATTATAGCTTGTGATTTCAAGTGAGAAAACACTTCTCGTTAAAATGCATTGCTATGTCTTTTTATCAATTTTTTGAATTGTTATATGCTTATATATTAAATTTTAATTTTTAATATATATGTTTATATATTATTTTTTAAGTTACTACATTTTTAATTTTTTTCATATTCGCTGAGTCTTATCCGAGTCACCGAGTCTGCCGAGTCCCAAGCCAACCGAGTATTTGCCGAGTCCAAGTCTGACTACACTGGAATATACACAATAAAATGCTAAGAGGATAAAATACTGAAATCGAATCTGCAATATACACAATATGTTGACAGCTGGAAATCTCAGATATGTATGCTCCATGAATGAAGTATATACATATCATAACCTCCTCTTAAGGCTAGGACAAAATCCAATCACCCAAGATGCCCTAGTTAGGGTTAGTCAACAAACGCAAGCTCCTCCAAATGCAAGAATCCCTCAAACACTATCTCCAAGGGAAGACATCCTCCTCTTATTCCTGAAATACAACCAAGGGTTTTCAAAACCTAATCTGTAGCTTCCAAGGGATGAAACCCTAACTCTAGAATCTAAAATGCTTCAAGAGACCAAGAAACCCTAGTGCCCAAGAGAGAGAGATCAAATGTATAGAGAAGAATCTCAAGTGAGTGAAATCATCCACCCTCTCCTTGAATGCTCCACTAGGGTTTCCTTATGAACCCTCGCGCATCACTAAGAGAGCACTCCAAATAAGAGATACAAATGAATGCGTGATGTGATGTGTTCTTGGAAAGGCTCTCTCCTTTCTCTATTTACATGAGAGGTAAAGGAGGATAACAATATAACATAGGCGAGTCTAAGCCTTACAAGCAGGCTTGCTAAATGTAAGTAAGCCACCTAGGAGTGAAGCTCTCCACTCCTTGAGTACATATTTTAAGCTCCAATGATGATCTTGTGATGTAGCTATATGCAAGGAAAGTCCACACTATTCCATCTTGAGCTTGCACGAACTCCATCTATCCTCCAAAGCCAAGTATCCTACGAGGGCAGCTACTCCCCTACAAGAACATTGTTAAAGCCCTAGGTTTCCTTGAGCTATCTCCAATCCTTCGAACACGAAATCAAGCTGCCACTTGCCCTCTAGGGCTTGTATCCCTCCTCCACAATGCATAACGCTCCTTATATCCTGTGGGGTGTTCTCCTACCAAATGAATCCTCCATGTGGCCATCATGTAGGGCATCCACCATCTAGGCAAGAGATCTCCAACACCCTAGGGAAAAACAGTGAGCTAGTGATCATTTGAGGTTTGGCATCCTTTGAGCAAGCGGTCATAAGCGTGCATATCCATCACATACCATCTCTCTTGTTACAATCCATCTTAGACTAGCCAGGGGTTGAACATAAGCACACAAAAAATGGTGTAAACACTTTCAAAGTAACACGAAAGTATAACACTCCTTTATGAGTAAAAAGTTTACACCAATACCTATCTTCTCCCTCAACATCTCAAACTTTCCTTTGGCCAAGGGCTTTGGTAGAATGTTAGCAACTTGTATCTCTGTAGGAATATAGTCAAGGGCTATGGAGCCCTCCAATACATTCAAGAAATGATAATAGATATCAATGGGATTGGAGCGGTCATGGAACACTGGATTCTCAGAGAGCTTAATGCAATTTGATTATCATAATACACAACTACATGCACATCTCCTAGTTTATCCACCAATTTGTGAAGCCATACTGCTTCGTAGTTTGCTGAACAAGCTGCTATATACTCAGCCTTGGCTTAACTCAATGATAAGTAAGATTTCGAACGCTTGGCGATAAATTTGCCAACAAGATAAATGTAAACATTGTTCAAAAGTAACCTTACAATGTACACCCGCCATACAAGAAACTGAAAGAAGATTCTTCTTCAACCCAAGAACATACAAAACATTATTCAATTCATAAACATCACCTGTTGGTGTCTAGAAGGAGACAAAGCCCACTCTTCTTGCAGGATAAGTGGCATCATCACCAAGCTCTACATTCATCCCTCCTTCGTGGTCCTGAATTTTGCTAAATAGTAATCTATCATATGTCATATGTCTACAAGCTCTATTGTCCACATACCAAGCAACACTAGACACAATGTTAGAAGGTAAACAAGAAATCAAAGACATATCCATCTTGGAAAATATGAAGACAAGAAACAACCCTTCCAACCGTGGAGGTGCTTATCTGAATCAACCTAGGGTTTCAGACCCAATGACCTATTATTAATTAATTCAATAATCAAAGTACAGTAAGAGACAAAATAAACAATGAGATGTAGCCACTGAATGGATGTTATTTTTATTTCCAAAACTGAGTACAAGGTTTGTAGGAATATCAATTTCACCTACAAGAGCTCCCGTGGGGCATTCTACCACTTTATGAAGCACCTTCTCACTCTAATATCCAGGGATGCAGCCACTTGAATACAATGTACTATCATAATTACTCCAAAAGGGATAGGGGGCGTGAAAGGCTATAGGTTTGAGAAAAAATCACTACTCGGTCATAATGTGTTCTTGCTATAACGCTCCGCATCTGCCTTTATAGAACAGGTCTTGGAGGATTACAAAAATACATGTAAAAATATAAGTGAATGATGCAACTAGCCAGGAATAAACCTCTTCGAAGAGGGTGCATGAGATAGGAAGGAAGAATGGGATAGAAAAGTCCTGTGATAGCTAGAGAGAACTGTCCTCTAATCCCTACTCCCTTCTTCTCTGCTGAAAATAACCTGTATGCGAAGGAAAGGACTGCTGTGATAATCCCTCTAGCCCTGCCTTCTAAATCTGTTGAACTGAAGATGCTAACTCTGTTGTTCTGGAAAATGTATTATGAAGGACGAATTTGCTATTAAAGGGAATACTAAATATGCTATAATAACCTCTAAATCTGCTGTTTAGAACTTGTGAAATATTCTCCTCTACGGCACTGTAGCCTCTTGCTAAATCTGATGCAGACAAGATGCCAAATCTGCTATTCATCCCTGAAGTGTGCTGTAGTAGCCTGCTCCAAGTTGCATTTCATTAGAAGACAATGTAACAGGGAATATGCTAAAATAGGAGTTCTAAACAAGGCAACCTCACAAGATAAGCTTTCTAGACACATACACACCTTTCTTTACCAAAGTAGCATGTTTATCCTCAGAAGTCAACACTCTGAAGCCTACGAAGTGCGTGCCCCTCTCTCTGCCCAAAATTTACAGTGTAGACTTCTCAACAAGTCACATAACAATCCTCGTGTAGTGCTTCATCATCTTACTAAAAAGAGCAATAAACAAAGTCTAAATGTCTCAAACCTCCAAAAATAGCAGGTGTAAAAAACATAACCGGTCCTGAAAAATAAAAGTGCTCATAATGGACGGAGATTTGGATTGATACTCTAGAGTCTATACCATACTTGGTACTCAACATTGTAATCAACCTGCCTGAAATATCCTCCACCTGCTGAAAATAGCCCATCGTAAAATAACCCAAAAATCAGTCTTGGATCTGGTTGAAGTCTGAACCATGGTCTAATCTCCAATCTAAGACAATGTAACAGGGGATATGCTAAAATAGGAGTTCTAAACAAGGCAACCTCACAAGATAAGCTTTCTAGACACATTCATTCCTTTCTTGACCAAAATAGCATGTTTATCCTCAGAAGTCAACACTCTGAAGCCTACGAAGTGGGTGCTCCTCTCTGCCCAAAATTTACAGTGTAGACTTCCCAACAATTCACATAACGATCCTCGTGTAGTGCTTCATCATCTAACTAAAAAGAGCAATAAACAAAGTGTTGCACTTCACTAGAAGACAATGTAACAGGGGATTTGCTAAAATAGGAGTTCTAAACAAGGCTACCTCACAAGAAAAGCTTTCTAGACACATACACTCATTTCTTGACCAAATAGCATGTTTATCCTCAGAAGTCAACACTCTGAAGCCTACGAAGTGGGTGCCCCTCTCTCTGCCCAAAATTTGCAGTGTAGACTTCCCAACAAGTCACATAACGATCCTCGTGTAGTGCTTCATCATCTTACTAAAAAGAGCAATAAACAAAGTCCAAATGTCTCAAACCTCAAAAAATAGCAGGTGTCAAAAACATAACCAGTCCTGAAAAATAAAAGTGCTCATAATAGATGGAGATTTGGATTGATACTCTAGAGTCTATACCATAAACTCGGTACTCAACATTGTAATCAACCTGCCTGAAATATCCTCCGCCTGCTGAAAATAGCCCATCGTAAAATAACCCAAATATCAGTCTTGGATCTGGTTGAAGTCTGAACCATGGTCTAATCTCCAATCTGGGTACTCGGAAATATATTTTTTATGCTGTTTTAACTACCTTCTAAAAATAGAATCTCACCGAAGAGTAAGACATCAGCTACTCTGAATCACCCTAAATTTGGACCATAAGCCTATCTATCCAATGGGTAACCAAATGTACTGTCATCTGCTGCTAGAAAAGACCAAGTTTCTAAAAATAGGAACTGCTAAAAATAGTGGAATCAATAATTTGAACCTGCCCATCTGACTGTCCTAAATCCTTCATGCATTCTCTGAAGTCTATGAAAATCCGATGTATGGGAAAAACTGCTATAAATAAAAAGTTGGAGGCCTGAACCAGACATTCAGCTAATAATAGCACCGGATGTGCTATCACCATGAAACACTGATCTCTGACTATACCCCAAAACTCACACAATACAATTCTGGAACAAGGTTAGGCTGGAACAATGCTGAGGTACCACAAACCATCGATGCCAAATGGTGAACTTTGTAACATTGAAGTCAACCCTAAAGATATCCATGAACCTATGCTGGAAACTAACACTTGGATTTACAAAGGCAAATCTAGTGTTAACAGGACTATGGAGCAAATAACTTAAAAAAGTTTTCAATGATTATTACACTAGAAAACACAGGCCTTGTTGGGGGCCAGGCTACCTACCAACAAGGTAAAAACAAGCAAGGAATCTTCCAGTTATTAGGCTGAAAATATGTTGTTGTAACATTAGTAACTAGCTGATAATAATTCCCGGAAACTCAAGTCTTCTGCTTCAAAAGTTGATCACAATAGCTGCAAAATTGTCTGTTTACCACATCTTTTACCATCAAGGTGCGGCAAGCCAGTTTTTTCATATGGTCCCCCTCTAAGGTGCATGATTATATTAGCTAACATGAAGTCACTATCCATAATTTTGCAGGTAAACTTTTTTAGAACATTTATAGCCTCTTATATGTCCCGTGGATTCTTTCTTTCTTTTTTGGACAGGGGCTGGGGGAACCACTTCGCCTTAAATTCTAGATCTTCTGCTTACATGGCACATTGATATTTTTTGTGGGCACCCTCTCTGTTGTTTACGAGGCTTTGAAAGCTTGTGCATGTCGTCCTTAACAAGGATTAGAATGGGGCAATTTGTAATTTTCTATTTATTATGTTCTTTTTGCTTTGTTAGTCTTCCTCAATGCGCTCCTTCTTAAGACTACGTGGTCTCTCTTTCCCATGTCCAATTTCACATCTATATATTGCAGTACCATATGAACCATGAGGGGGTTCAAAGAATATTTTTTCTTAATATTAAGGTTGTAACATTTTTTTCTTTTGTGAAAAATGAACTGCGCTCAATGAGGCCAACTTCCCTTTCAAAAGGCACATGTTCCCTAGTAGCTTCTCCCAAAGGTTGTTTGGATTGTAATTGTATATTCTCTGATTTTTCTTTTTAGAGTTTTCATGACTCTTTCATCCTTAATGCAAACCAAATCATGTGCAACTCCGGTGATACTTCTTGTACATTGACAGATATGGGTTACAGTATCAAAATAAGCAGACACCTTTTGAAGATCTTTTTACCGAGAAATGTATCATATATTACTTCATAGAACAAATACAATAAAGTTGGTGCTGTTTCATCTTTGGCTTTTTATTACCCTGCTTTCACGGATGATTTAGATTCTTTTGAAGAATTTTATATGAAACACAAGGGTGGATCTTGACATCACTGCATTAATTTTTTCAATCTTTACGAATGCCTCAAAATACATTTTTGTGCATAAGTTGTTTCCCTAGACTCGGTGAAACTTTATCACTAACCTTAAAGATTCAAGAAATTCAGTAAAGAATATGTTGGACACATGAAAGATAGTATGAGAGAGAGACCAATAGTAGAACGTGTGAGATTTAATGAAAAGGACATTAAATTAAAAACATGAGAATAGTAGGTTGTTAAGGGAAGATGGTGCGAGGTGATGGAAAAGAGAAAGATCATATTATATGCTATTCTATGGTAACTATATAGTATAAACTATATGGTGTATATATATTTTTGATCTCCTTTTTGCTTTTATTATTATTATTATTATTTATATCTCTGTGTGTTTTGTTTTGAATATCAAGGGAAATGATTGTATGGAAACCATTGCTGAAAACATTGGCAATGATAAAAAATTGATGGGGTTTGTAATACAACTTCTCTGCAACATCCGGAAAAAGTCGACAAATCGTGGCAAGCATTAAAAAATACAAAAAAATGCCATCCGGAAAAAGTAGACAAATCCTGGCAAGCATTAAAAAGTACAAAATAAATTCATTTTTTGAATTTTTAAACATAAATTAACAACAACATCAAATAAACACATTGGCTCATAAATATAGGAAAAACACTGGTATATCCATGCCTAACGGTCTTTTGTTACTAACTTAGAGTTACTGCCCTGTCCTTTGTTACTTAACTTAGAGTTACTGCCCCCTCCATCTGTTTGCTCTTGAACAAGAATATCTACTTTCTGACCGTGTTACCTGGTTTCAATAAAAGTAACACTCTTTTAAATAGCTTCTTTGTTGGCGCTTTTTGGTTGCAGTGCTATTACAGATGCATGCGTGGCAATGCAAGAGTGGGTGGATCACCCCAATGCAGATACAACCCTAGACGGTATGCTTCCTTGCGTAGATAAATCCACGACGAATCAAACCTTGTATAAAAGCAAAGAAGTAACGAGTGACTTGGTGAATGTTACAAACCAAGTGATAACTAATGTTGCAAATGGAGGTACTGCTTTTTACAACCAGACTGGTCCACAAATGCCTCAGCTTTGCAATCCATATGATTACATGTTGAATGATCGACAATGTTTGCCTGAAGAAGTAAATTTTACCAATGCAGCTCAGGTATTTTCCTCTCACTAGTATCTACCATACGATTCAGCATGCACTTTCCAATGTAGTTGAGTCTGATGAACGCGGATGCTCCTTGCAGGTCTGGCAGAATTATGTCTGCACCGTTTCCAATGGTATGTGTGTTACACAAGGCAGGGTAACACCAAACATATCCGCGCAATTGGTAACAGCAGTAAATCTCAGTTATGGCTTACAGCATTATACTCCATTTCTCCTGAACCTGACTGACTGCACTTTTGTGCGTGAGACGTTCACAACAATCAGGCAGTCTTATTGCCCTGAGCTTCAGCTACATGTGAAGTGGGTGTACATTGGGTTGGCACTTGTATCAGTTGGTGTCATGCTTTCATTGATTTTCTGGATCATCTACACACGTCAGACAGATCACAAAGTTGAATATCTTAAGCCAATTACCACCTAAATGATGGACAAACCATCTGTACAAAGGGAAAGAAAAGAGAAGGCCAGTGTATAGGCTTGTCATCTTACACAATACCAAGTGAGCATGAGGCGCGTCAACAGGGGATAGTTTTAGTGCATCAAATGGGAAATGTGTTGTCTTCATATGACAACATCATGGATGTATTGATGGTACAAGTGCAGTTCCAACTTCCAGTAAGTCTTGGAGCACACTAAGTGCAAATTCTTAGCAAAATGCGCCCGGCCACTTTGGTGCTAAATAACAAATAGATTGCTTCCTACGGAGGTGGCAGAAGTTTCTATTTCAATATATGTAGTACTTTCAGAAAGTGGAGGATCATTAACGAGAATTTTGTTTTTTGCTATATAGCCCTAAGGCAATCAATTTTCTATCACTGTATGTCCTCGTAATATGAATATTCATGTGTGAATGTTACAATTTATAGGTTCTCTCTATCACGGACACACACTTGCTCTCACGCACATATGCTTCCCACCTACACTTTTATCTCCTGATTATTGCCATGCACTACTATTATAACAAAGCATCAATACTGTTTAAAATCATGTTTCAGAAACATCACTGCTTTGCTGCAGAACGGGGCGTCTTGCAAACATGAAGTTTCCAGAAGATTGTATAGACAAAATGATTGGAAAGTATTTGTAATTGTAAAGGGGCGTAGAAAGCAGAATTAATGCAATTAAATCAATTGAGCACTTGGTTTTATCATTCTGAACTATTGAACAGATTGAGAATAAAACCCCTGCTACTAATTGTCCCCATTCAAACAGAGACAGATCTATTGGAGAGTTGCAAGGATAGCCTACCTCAAATAATAAACTTTGACTTGGCTTAGATTTTACTAGCAATTTTTAATTTAAAGTACATTACATTTGTATAAATTAGGATGGTTATTGCCATCCGTTAGTTAGAATCAAATAGTCTACTTTGACTTGGTTTATATTTACGAGCAATTTTTTAATTCAAAGTACATTACATTTGTTTAGATAAATTAGATGGTTATTGCTATCCAATATTTAGAAGTAAATTATCAAGAGACCATTGTGAGAGATGGGGCATGGGAGCATAGAATTTAGTTTGACTTAGTTTGACTTGTTCTAACAAGATTGTTGGTTGGAATTTTCGCGTACCTATTTACCATTGGGACGTTTGAGGGGAGGGGTGTCACGTCCCCTCTTGTTTGAGAGGACACGACTACGACACTGCTGCTATCATTTAACCAGGCAATCTAAGCTCCATAGACTTGAGCAGAAAAATGCATTGAAGATGTAAACATACTCAGAAGCATAATGCATGCAATCTACAGCGGAAGCAAATACATTTTATTCAGAGCATTCATCTTGTTCATAATTCATAAAACAAGCAGCATTCATCATGTTCATGATAAATGATCAATAAACTACATTGCAGAGATTAAACACACAAGAATACTTATCTTGAAAAAGAGTTGTCCCGCAACCAGCTATGTCGTTGTAACGTTCCACCCAACCATAGGTCAATGAACTCATCAATCTCTTAACACCACTATCACCCCCGCGCTGGGCATGCTTCCCACAAGGAATAAGGGAACAATAGCAGGCTCACACACAGCAAGACCATACATCCACTGTCAAGCCAACACACAGTTGGGTTTCACAGACTGCTTAGGCAACAAGTCAATAACATACGGGTTCCTTAGACTTACTCAACCAAGCCAACAATCACCCTCAAACACAGTCAATCATCTAACATATGGGTTCCTTGGACTTACTCAGCCGAGCCAACACCAGGATGAACTTCACAGCCGAATACAAGTTCTGGGTATGGACAAAAATGTCTTGGGAACCGAAATTGACAATGGTAATTGGGGAAAAACGACCTAGGTGAGCAAATTGTTTCAGGAAACGTTTAATGGCTTCACAGAGGCAAAAACGACTTCTACAAACCCCTAGTTCATGGATTCAAATTCAGAAAACGTCTACGGGTTCCACGTGGGCAAAAACGACCTCTTCCAAAACCTCAAAATGTGGATCTCTGCTGCACATTCACCCAACAACACAAAAAACGAATTTTGGGCTTGGAAAAATGAAGAAACGACAATAAAATCGTGAGGAGAAAACATCCAACAATCTCAACTGCGTGAGGGAGGCAATACGACATTTTAAAACCCCCAAAACGTGAATCCATGCTGCACATGCACACAACACAAAAATGACTTCCCAATCATGGAGACAAATGGTAAAACTGCAGAAAACGTGAAAGAGAGAGCTGAACAAGCTTCAGCTGCGTGAGAGAGCCAAACGTGAATGAGGATGGGTGAGGAATGAGAGACATGGGTGAATAATGGCTTGGGCATATGCATTTCCAAGCATTTACTTGTCCAAGAAATCAAAAACAAGTTTTCCAAAAATGGGTGGCTTCCCAAATTCGAATTTGACTCCCATACTCTTTTCATCCCCATGCATTAACTTCTCCAACCAATTTCTAGATCACTGGGCACAAAAGACAAGATGGGTAGTTGACATCTTTATGGGTTTTCTCTTTGACATTTGGCTTTACCCTATTGGCTCAAGGATTTTAATGTTTTCTCCCCCTATTCCTTGTGAAATCATGGCCCAATCTCTTTAATGTTGTGACACATATCTAGGTGAGGTATTTTTATTAATTTGCATTTTTACAAGCTGTCTTCAATTATATTGTGTTTCGCTAGCACATAAACCATCAACATCGATTCTAATCACCAATACATAAACATTAAATCGATGGCAGGGCCTTTGCCTTGAGCTCCACACCATGATTAAATAACGATATTTACATCATATATAATTTAATGCAATAGGGTCAAAACCAGGGTGTTATAAGAGACATTGAGATGTTTGAGGGGAGAGGAGATGTGAGAAAGATTTTAAGAAAACTTCAAATAGCAAATTTATAAAAAAATTGTTGAAATTTTTTATCTTGGAAAATTAGGATGAGAACCCCACAATACCATATTGAATTTAGGGGTAGTGGTTTCCATCTACGATACTGTTAGACCAATTATGATTGAATTTGGTAGTGGAGAGTTTTATCGTTCGTATTAAGTCAAAAGCGACTTATAAGGAGAATGTATACAAGTTCACATCACTTTCATTTGAAGAATGCAAAAGAAGGCGACTTCTAAGTGGGGAGAATGGATACAAACATACATCACTTTTAATTACATGAGGCAAAGTAATTGCTACTTAAAAACAAATATACATACATATTGGGCATGTCAAAGTCAAAGCTTGGGATGCATATGAGCTCGATAGTTGTATATTATGTAAAATATTTGGTACCTATATGCTAGGTGATTGACTTCTGGAGTGACGATATCAACACTCTATTGCTCATTCGAGTCCAAGGTATTGCTCATTCGAGTCCAAGGCAACACTACATTGGCATATATATCAACGCAATTGCCAAATTTATAATTTCAAACAAAACTAAACCTAACAAAGCAAGATAGAACATAGATATTCCAAGAGAGGTCACTTGTTCTCATTACTCAATCCAGATGACTTTGTTTGACTTTTGTTCAAGTTATGGTTGGAGTCGTTACTTTTGCAAAACACTGATAAGACCTCCATGCTCTGGACCTTCTTCGAAGTGACAAGTGGTTCCTTAACCCTCGATGGCTTGAGGGAGAAGTAATGCCATTCCCTTGACCTTGTTGTTGATAAACATATAATAACTAGGGGAGCCACATCCTATCAAGGGGGTCCCCATTTTGACCAGACCCCCCTTGTCCAAATACATAGTATTATTAACTTAGTGGTCTACTAATGAATTATTGAATCACCTGACATGGAAAAGATTGACATTAATGTCTAGTTGGTTAATGTTCCAATAGATTCTTCCAGGACTTTGAATAGATCTACCCTTGAGAGGCCTTCTTCTAGCTTACTTGATCACCAAAAGAGAATCTTCGAAGAGCATCACATTATTGATGCAATGATTCTTGAGGAATTATGTCCCAAGATACAAAGTATAAGTCTTTGCTTCATTATTTTTGGCGATTCCTATGCCCAAGAGTAGGATATTTCTATGTTTATGTTAGGATCCAAGAGGACCCCTTGCTCCTGCCACCCCAAACATAATACCTTGGTTTTTATCCAAAAGTGTCCAAGATATTTAAATAGGGAGTTGTCTACACATTCTATGATTATGACTTTTCGACCATTTTTGTTGGAATTTTATGATAATATATTTGGTCAAATCGTCATTTTGCATTGTTTAAATTTCTTTTTTAATTGTAAAAATGGATTCAACAGTCTCAAATACCCTTGGGGCACCCAAATTATGCAATTCCAAGAACTTATATTTGTAATTCCAACAATTTCAGCCATATTATAGACAAAAATAACAAAAAAAATTGAAAACCTTTGTTGAAATCGTAAAGCGTTTAGAATACTTTTTAAGTAGAGTTAGAAATAATATTTAATTTGAAATTTAAGGTATTAAAGAGGAAATATTTGGAAAGAAAAAATCGACCAAGCCTTTATGTTATAAAAGTCAATCGCCTCCTTTTCTTGGTATATGTGAAACTTCCTTTCTTAACCTTGAAATTAATTAGCCTTACGTTGGACATGATTTCTTCCAAATTCTCTGTGCTACGGTCCTTCATATAAGTTTAATCCTTTGTTTTGTTTTCTTAACGAGAGCGTACATTTCATCTTTATATTTATATGGTTAGTTGTATTGTTGGATTGTTTGTTTTTTTGTGGGTACAACTTGAGTGAGCCTAACGGTTAAGAACATGTGTTTCCTCCTAGGAGGTCACAGGTATAAATCCAGAGGGATTAGGGTATGTACACCTATGTAGACTTTAGCAATTAAATCACTGAATAGAGGGAGGTTCTTGTCCGACAAACAAGAAGGTCTCATACACCAAATTGATGTCTCACTTGAAACCCCAAAACTTATTAATTAACCTATTGAAACAACTTTTCAATAGGTTCTTGATTAAAAATCGAAACATCAACAAAAAAAATTTCCATTGTCAAAGCCAATCCACCCAGAAAGCACACATGTTAAAGTTGGAACCTCTAACCATAACCTAAAGCCAATCCACCCAGAGAGCACACATGTTAAAGTTGGAACCTCTAACCACAACCTAACTTTGAATCGTTGAGGAAAGTGTAGTGGAATCGCATGTTAAAGTTGGAACCTCTAACCATAACCTAACTTTGAACCGTTGAGGAAAGTGTAGTGGACTCACATGTTAAAGTTGAAAACCTCTAAACATAACCTAACTTTGAACAGTTAAGGAAGAAAGTGCAGTGGACGATAGAAGCATAAATTTTCAAAATATAACGAGGGAGCTTCTTATTGGGAACCCAAGTATGTCACGGATCGGCAATAGACCAATCTCGACCGTCCATGTTTCTACAACATTGAAGGCTCAAGATAAATTCATCGAAATGTGTGGGCTAGTTTGTCCTATATTAACGCCAGGGTAAAAGAGTTGTTGAAAGATTTTAAATTTAGCGAGCCAGTGCAAAAAGATACATATTCACAGGAAGTTGGCAGAAATGAATGAATGAATGAATGATTTTAATAACGTCCATGAAGCTAAGCAGCCCAAGGGCCCAAAAGAATCACAACCCTAACTCTTTTCCATACTATTTTCCATGTCGGATCTTCTGTTGTAAATCTTGACTAGAAGACTTGCGATTTGGTTGATCTTATCTTCTTCAAAAAGATGGTGCATGTTGTTGGCCTTTAAGTTGTCTCCATATTGAATGCGGATATCCTCGTAGGCTGCACATTCCATAACAAAGTGTCACTCTGTCCCCACCACACCCTTATTGCAGAATATGAAAGCTCTCTCTTTCCACACTTCCTTAGGTATCGTCCACCTACCCGTCTCACATCTAAGGTGATGTGAACCCGTCCTCGACTGAGCAACTAACAACTTTGTTTTTCCTTTGATAGCTGCCCCTTAATATGTTTTCTCCCCATGCTCGCAATTTGGGTTTAACTCTTTGATGTAGTAGACTTTTTTACGTCCATTGTGAACCGCACCAACCCTTAACATGGTTGGATTTTTTGGTATCCGACGGGATTAGAACTGGCGACCTTTCTGCTTAGGGGGCATCTTAACCATACCCCGCCACCAGTTGTTCTACATCTCGCGGATTTGTACTATATAAATGTTAATTACAATAATAAAAAAATAAACAAATAATAGAAAAATCATTGTTAAATGACTTTTTTTGTTTTTAGAAAAAATCAAGAAACCAAAGCATGGATGATGAAAATAATACTAACTTAGTATTTTTTTTGTGAAAATATGGATGGAAATTGGAATTTGGAAAGTATAATTTTTTATAATAATAAGATAAAAATATTGATATTACTAATTTATTAATAGTTTGTTGCCTTTCAAAAGAAATAGTAATATAATGACGTTTTGAAAATTTTATTACCTCTCAAAATACCTTTAAATGACCTCAGGGAAAATGGTCTAACCGTATTTGATGGTCAAAATGCTAGATGGTCATTTTGCCTGTCAAATTCCACGGGGATCTCGGAAGAAGGCTGTTAGCAGGTCGCTCAAGGCGTGTCTGCAGTTCCCGGTTGCCCGCATTGGGAGATATCTGAAGAAGGGCAGACATGCCAAGCGAGTTGGCTCTGGTGCCGCTGTTTATGTGGTGGCGGTGTCGGAATATCTGTTAGCGGAGGTGTTGGAGTTGGTGGGCAATGCGGCCCGTGACAACAAGAAGACGCGAATCATTCCCCGCCATGTTCAGCTGGCGGTGAGGAACGACGATGAGCTGGGGAAACTCCTGTCAAAGGTCACCATCGCCCATGGTGGAGTTCTCCCCAACATACACCAAATCCTCCTCCCCAAGAAGTCTGCTGCTGCCTCTGAGATGGCTCCCTCTTCTCAGCCCAAGTCTCCCAAGTCCAAGAAATAAATGAGTTCTTTGTTTCAAGAATCAAAGAAAGATTTATTGTTTCAAGAAACAGAAATAGTTAATATTTCATGAATTAAAGAAAGAGTCCTTGTTTCTTTCTCCTCTGCATTTTAGGAAACATTAGAATAGTGTTTTATTAACACCATCTCCATGCTCGGAAGTCCTGTTAAACATGCTATTCTATGATTTTGATTTGATATGTTACATGCAAATGAGCTTATTTGCTTCACTAGAAAGAGAAAAAATTCTGGGGGCGTTTGGTCTTATGGGTTTGTTGCATGAGATTATATGTTTAGAATAGGGAAGCGCTGGAGGAGATTGGATTATGAGCCTTTCTCCTATGGCTTGACTGAGTACAGAAGTTGGGCATCTTGACCGTTTAAGTTGGCGTTGTGAATAGAAAAATTGCTTTGGGTGCTATGAAATTGTATTGACCAATCCGAGACTCTTCATGATATACAACATATGTTTGGTTCTATGGTGTAGTGGTTAGCACTCTGGACTTTGAATCCAGCGACCTGGGTTCGAATCCCGGTAGGACCTTCTCAACGCTGAAATAGTTTTAAAATCATTTGGGTCATCTGGTACTCTCTCTTTTTGATCTTTAGCTTGCCCACTGTATTTTTGTTGGTTTTCTAAGTGTCTTTTCTCATCTTTGCCGTTGTATTTTCTCAGTGATGTTCTTTATATCCTTCGCTTTCCCAATGCATTTGGTCAACTTGGGTATTTTCTCAGTGATGTTCTTTACATCCTTCGCTTTCCCAATGCATTTGGTCAACATCGGCATTGTATTTCCTGAGTGATATCCTTCATGCTTTATTAAAATTAATCCCCCTCTGAAAGCTTATATTGTTCAATAAGCATTTAGCAGTGAATCATTTAATAGTGTTATTTTATTAAAATTAATCTTTTTCTGAAAAGCTTATACTGTTCAATAAACGTTCAACAGTGAATCATTTAATGGTGTTATTCGAATGGTAGGATTAATGTTAGATCAGATTCAATGGTTTATATACCCACAACAACATTTAAATGCATCAACAACATCTAAATGGATGCAGTGAATCATTTAAGAGTGTTATTTGAATTGTAGGATTATGTGATCAGATTCAATGGTTTATATACCCACAACAACATTTAAAT
This sequence comes from Pseudotsuga menziesii, assembly GCA_001517045.1. Classification (NCBI taxonomy): domain Eukaryota; kingdom Viridiplantae; phylum Streptophyta; class Pinopsida; order Pinales; family Pinaceae; genus Pseudotsuga; species Pseudotsuga menziesii. The sequence continues at coordinate 435,021 of LPNX011173853.1, read as the reverse complement.
GGATGCGTGAAACACTTGTGAATGCATTGTTATATAAACAACATTATATGATTAAACAAAATTATATAATAGTTAATATGTATGTAAATAAAATATCAACCTTTAGTTAATAGTATGTAAATAAAATATCAACCCTGTACGACTTTACACATTCACATGGTGCGTCTCGAATTCTCTTTCCATTATAAGCAGGGTTAGAATTTTAAATGGCTAACACCCGTCAAAATTGTCAAACATTTTACGTATTTTAAGCCAGATTTTGACGGTCTTCGTAAAATCTTAACTGTATTTGACAGGAAATTGACCCATGACGGGCATTTACCTGTCAAATTCCATCCCTGATTATAAGTAATGAGTTTTGGTCAACAATATTTCATTCCATTACAAAGTAATAATTTTTGGTCAACAATATCGGCAAGGGCTATGTACATACTATGCCATTGATCGAATGCATGGATACAATGTCTTATGTATTCCCTGTTAGCCAACGCATGATATGCCATCACAGAGACAATGCATGGCATGTTCTATCAGCACATCCACTAACATGAAATCATGTATTCACCTGGCATGTTCTTTGTTAATTTGCGATGGCAAGTGATGGCAAGTGGATGTGATCGAAAGAGACCACGTTGTATCAGCTTGTCATCCAACATGTAGATCCGTCTAGATCCCCATATCTTCGTCGTCGATAAGAATTGAAATCTAGAGTTAATCGCCATTACTCCACCGCACCAAACATGAAGTGTAATATCCCGAATTTTGGACCTACCATTTATAGGCATGAGCCTATTAATCATGATGACTATATTGATGTTTTATTTTATATTGGTTCAAAGACCCCACTGCATATGAGCATGATGATTTGTTTTGTATATTGGGCGTAAGCCAATTATTGATGATACATATGGATATATATATATATATGTTGGTTGTGTTGGGCATGGACCCTGAAGCACATGATTGATGAAATGTTTTGTGTTGGGCATGGACCCTGAAGCACATGATTGATGAAATGTTTTGTGTTGGGCATGGACCCTGAAGCACATGATCGATGAGATGTTTTGTGTTGAGCGAGAGGCTCTGGAGCACATGAGTACTTATATTTGTGTTGAGCATAAAGCTCTGGAACACATAAAAATATAATTGGAAATGTTGAGCATAAGCTCTGGAGCATTTCATGTTGATGTTGATCATAAGCTCTGGAGCATCGGATCTTTGGTCATTGTATCCCTAGGTGTATCGTACAAGTACATCCTAGCATATAGTGTTGAACGAAAACTCTGGAACTGCACTATGTTTGTAACTCAATGCTATAGGCGTTGAGTATGGGCTCTGGTAAGCGCTAGGCGTTACTGAAAAGAATTTAATAACTTTCGAGCGAAAACGGCTCGAGAAAAATATTGATCATCATTATACTTAGTTATAAGTGATTAAATGAAATTTCAAATTTCTGCTGTCCCATCAAAGTACTGAAGAGCTACCACATTCTACAAGGGAAATCCAACATGCAAGGATGTTTAGAGTTGCCTAGCCTAGTAGACCTAAACCATCTATCTACTCGACGTCCATGAAGAAGTGTCGTTAAGTCTAGGAATCATGACACATGATTCCCGAAGACAAATGTTAACAAGTATTTTAATACTATGTATTTTATACATAGTATGTATAAATTTTTTATTATGATTTATTATATAATTGAATAAAGAAAGAAGAGAAGCTCCACTAATTATTATTTATTATTAAAGAATTAAATAAATAGTGAAATATCTATGAAAGACTAATTATGAACTAGTTAATAGTTTCTAGGTTAAGAATTGAAAATTACCCTAGTAAATTAAAAAGAGTTAAATCAAGAAATCGAGGATTTCTTGATTTAACTGCTCCCTTGACTGAAAAGTCTACCTATAAAGACTCAAGCCAAGTAAAGGCTTGGGGTTCTGATTTTCTGAGAGGAGAATTATTATTCTGCCTATTTTTGCTCTTAAGTGTTTTCTTGGAGAACTTTTCTCTAGTAAGGAAAAGAGGACTGATTCAGAATCTGAATATCAGTTAGGAAACCCTGCCTTAGGAGCTCTAAGCTACTTGCATGTTGGAGTCCAGCTCGGGGGGATCCGGATTAGAACCAGGAACGGTTCCAGGTCATGGTTGGGAGGAATGTGGTAGTTCCCAAGTGATTTGGTCATACAAAAAAAATCAGAGGTCAGATCTGTCTTAAATTGATAATGCAGGTTATTTAAAAAGTGTGCAAGTTCAGCCATTAAAGGAGCTTCAGGAAGATAAATTACAGGTACGAGTTCTTAGTATGTCAATGTTCATTTCTAGGGTAAACGCTGGCTGCTTTATGTAATAGCTTTTATATATTTTACTAACCCTAGGTAATTAATGTTCTGCCTAGATTCTGCTAGGGTCTTTATTTCTCTGCAATATTCCTAGGATGGTAAATATTATCGTAGGATGTATATAGCTAGGTTTTCATGTTTAAAGTTTATCTACTGTATTATTTTAATACTCAGAAATTAATACTGTAAACTAGGTAAGTCTAGACCTGCTATTTTATTGTTTATTTATTAATTATATCTCTACTGACATGTTACATTTGTCAGTAGAGACATGTTTCAGATTATAGTAGATTTAATCATAGGAGTGAGTTTAAAGAAATAAATATATTGTATAGATACCCTAGGGTATTACTTACAATCAGAACTACTTTATAAGATAATTATATATACAGATAAATAAGCCTATCAGGTATAAATATTTATGAAGTCTATCTATACATTTAGATTCTATTTTTTTAAACTCATCTAAGACCTTTCAAGGTTTGTAACTATATTACAAATCACATTAAAAATACTCCATATAAATGAAACAACATTATAAATAATCATAGGTCGCGACATCGAATCCCATGGATGTCCAAAACCCAAGGCAAAAACACTAATAATAACCACAGTATAATATAGTAAACAGAATTCCAGATCGTATAACCTTACGGCTGGGTCACGAAACAATTTTAAAAGCCATAACATAACGAATTGAACTGGAATCAATCTTGTATATAAATCCATCGTTTATACCACTACACAGGCCACGAATTACACTAAGCACGCGGGCTGTAAGTTACAAACACATCAATTGCCATTTAATTAAACAATACCTACACTAGCAGTGAAGTCGCAAGACCCAAGCTACAACACGGCCTCGGCCACTAACCTTTTTAATACACAGTTCATTAAAAATATACCCTACTGTAAACGTGGGCTACCATGGTTTCAATCCAATGGTTTTGCACAAACCATTTTACACAGAACCAAATACCATAGACAATTTAAATACAAGCTATCGCAGCACTGTGGGAAGGCTCATGCCATTGACAACATGGCCTTTACCCACGTTGTTAAGATATTAGATTAACCAAGCTAATTAATGGAAATTACACACAGAGCATCCGATAATGCGTATGCCTCTGTTTAAAAAAAAAACCCAACGTATTTAAAATACTGTGCCCAATAAAAACGCAGAAGGAAATCGCATATGCCATATATCAAGTTAACCATTACATTTTATAAAACCAATACATGCATCTATTTACACAAATATCCCAATGTCTGTACACAGTTTCCATTAAAGGCCGAGGAGAAGGTTTTACACAGGCGTGCCAATGGGCTATAGCACCATTGCAAGCAATGGTGCAGCCCATGGCTATAAAATCCCAAAACCAAAACATTAACGATTTACATAATTGGAACAAAATTACATAGAGCTGAATGGTCTAAGAAACGATTCATGGCATAACGCCCCAACATTAAAAATAACCAAGTCTGTATTCATAAGCTCGAAGGCAAAAATCGTTTTCAAGCAGCATCAAACCCCAACCAAACAACTAGTCGAAATGTAGCTTTGCCCACAGGATTGAAGGGTGACAAGCATAAGCTTGATTAGCAGGCTTACCGTGGCTACGAATGCAACACTTGGAGCCAACAACGTTGTAGCCACGCTGCCCCTCCATTCCTTTCGGCACCAGTAAGCAAAAACCAAAATGGGGATGAGGAGTATGCCATCCTTTCAAACTGTAAACCAAACAATGTGCAGGCTTATAAATTCATGCGGGCATACCTCACAATCTGGAGGTCGCCTCCATGGCCATCCCTCTGCGCAGAGCCAACACAATTAAAACCCAAATGACAATACAATGCACATCCATTGTGAGCCAAGTCTAAGGGAAGGTTGTCATGCTTTTCAACGAGCATTAAATGCACCAGGCTAGAGTCCATTAACGAAACATCAAACCCACTCCCATAGTCAAGCCTTGTTACAAGGTATCGTTTAATACTTCTCTCCATACCAATGTTTAAACCCTGGAAACGTATGGTTTATACCATATATCATATCACCCCAAACTCTAAACATCAACGTTAACATATTACAAGCTTGCACTATGATAGTATTACAATAATACTTAGTCATAGGTTGCGCTAGTCCAAAGTCAAAGAACCCTTGCTTAGGTATGTAGATAATGTTTAGTTCACAGGTTTAGAGCTTAGGGTTTTAATTACCTTAGTAGCAAGGTGTTTAGGCTTAAGCATCCATTAGAGGAAATTTGGGGTCTAAAATGGGCCTTATAAGAAAACGCGCCAACAATAAATTTTGTGAGTTGGAATTCAAGAACCAATAGAATTTCAATAAAATGAGTCAACCATAATGGTTGAATTGACGTATTTGTAATAAAAGAAAACTATTTTTTTTGTTCGTATTTTCGACATATCTTCGTGTGTTTTTACTCAAATTTCAAGCGGGAGAGTTTGTTGGATGTAGAATTTAATTTTGCATCCAATAAGTACCCACACTGCATACTTTTGACGAACCCCCATACCCCAAAAATAAGAAATACTTGAAAAAGATGTGATGATGATGTCATCATCATGTTTTTCAGGTATTTCTTGTTTTTGGGGTAGCAGGATCCATCAAAAGTATGCAATGTGGGTACTCATTGGATGCGGAATTAAATTCTGTATCCAACGAGCTCTCCTACTGTAAATTTGAGTAAAAACACAGGAAGATATGTCAAAAATACAAACAAAAAAAGTAGCTTTTTTCATTCTTCCTCCAAAATTAATAACTATTATTTTATTATTTTAACTATTATTTTATTATTTTCCTTAGGAGGCTCATTTTAGACCTCAAATTTTCTCTAATGATGGCATACAAAGTATGCCATGATAACCTCTATGACTATAGAAATCCAAAGGTCTGCCCTTCAAACCAACGTAATAACCTACCGATAAAAGAGCATAAGAGATGTTAAAAACTATAGTAAAAATATACGTAGCACGAAAGAAATATTAATGACATGCAGGATATCGAATTTAAAACCATAATGAAGAATAATTAATGTACATGAAATTTAGCCAAAATAGCTAAATTGACGATAACGAAACTTACCAAGTTATAAAACCAAGTTGATAGGCAACGTAACGACTAGCAGTAGGTTATTAATGATCAAGGCTGTCAACACACTTTACATCGGATCCCGTCGCAAAGTAATGAGTTGCGTAAGTAAAAGAGAGAGGTGTCTTAGTTCGATTGAACTAAGTAAGCCTGCGTAACCAAGTAATACCTTACCTCTCAGGTCGTCATGGGAGAACTAGTCCCGCCACTCCACCACTTTATTTTCATCAACAAAGTCAAGTTAGTTTTTATTAAATAAACCAAGTACACATGTGCAGGGGTAAAACAATGATCTATACAATTCATTAAATCACCGACAGTAATAACTAAGATGTACAAACAGGCTAAATAACAGAATTAAGACATAAGAAGTAAACGAACTAATAATCACTAAATGGATAAGAGATTAACAAGATAGTAAGGGCCATTTCCGAAGAGACCGAAAGTATAAGTAGCGAATGTAATTTTGCATAAGTAATAATGATCCCCTTTGGGTAGTTTTCACTAGCCTATAATTTTTTTTTTTATTTTCCATTTTTTGGGACATTACAAGTGGTATCAGAGCCCAGTTTTGATACTGAGAGACTTATGGGCGAACTAGGCATTCACACAGAGAAAATAAAGTATGATAAGTAAATTTTGTTACTAACATAAATTTTTGCTGCTATTAAATTTTTTTGTGTTACAGGAAAATTTAAACAACGTTGTTCAGTTTATGAACACTAAGGAAGAAAACAGCCGGCAAGAAGAAATGACCACCCCCACTCTGGAAGTGAACTTGGTGGTCGAGCTAAAATCTGATGTGTTGAAAACTTTCCACAGTCTTCAAGCTGAATTGAAAAGCTTTAGAGAAGACAGTCTAAATGAAAGAAAGGAACAAGAAGCTATAAATGAAGCATTATTGCATAACATGACGAAAGGGAGCCCGCAAGGTAAACCTACCCAGTCCACCAACAGATCCAAAAGAGAACCATACCATGAGCGGGACAGTAACCCAAGAGAAGCAGAAAAAGAAGGTACACCTGAAGCAACTAAAGGAGATTATCACAGTCATGCTAGTGATGACTCACTTTCTCCGCGGAGAAAGAGGCAAAGAGGTAATGACAGTCTCAGGGGGAGTTTCAAAAAATAAGAGCCCCGACCTATGAAGGTGAAGTAAATACGGGACAAAAGACTAAAGAATGGTTGCTGGGAATGAGTAAGTATTTCCAGGTTCATAACTATTCAAGTGTGATGCAGGCTAGGATTTCCATCTCCAACCTGAATGGTAAGGCAACAAGATGGTGGTGAGATTTAAAGCACACCAAGAAAGATGAGCTATGAGAAATAACTTTGGGAAAAATTTTGAAAGATTTTCCAAGAAAAATACATGTCAGAAAGGTTCTTTGACTGCAAGGTAAAAGAGTTCCATGAACTGTGCATGGAGTCCATGACTATGGAATCATTTATAAACAGATTTCTAAATTTGCTGCATTATGTACCATATATCAAAGAAGAGAAGGTGAAGATCCAACAGTTTCTAGGATGTCTTCCTCCCAGTTATCGGGACATGATTGAATTCGACATGATAAAGAATCTGGATACTGCACTACGCAAGGCCCGACTCTGTTATGAGCATGGGTAGTTACGACAAGAAAACCAAAACCGAAACAAAGAAAAGTCTAGAAACTTTTCTGATAACCGCAAGCCTGGATCAAACCCGCAGCCTTGTAGAAAGAAAAATAACAACTTTCAAGCGAACAAAAACTTCAACAAAATTGGTACGAAGCCTTATGTACTAGCTCCTAATGGTAATAAGCCAGTGGCAAGTGGAGCCAATGCTAACCCTTTAGCGATCAAGTGTTGGAAGTGCAACGGGCCGCATTATGCCCGAGATTGTAAGAACAAGAACAATGGAGTCTTGCATAACCTGCAAGAAGAACCTACCGTTGAGGATATAGCGGGAACCCCGCGAATTTATGTAGCATTAGATGGTCAACAGGCGGACCATCAAGCTACAATGGTTGAGATCGAAGCTAAGATCTTGAACACCTATGTTTCAATACTTATTGATCTCGGTGCTTGCCAGAGCTATGTTGCCCGTAAGATTGTTGATTTATGCAAGTTAGGAAAAGTAAAGCATGATAAACCTTGGATGGTACAGTTAGCCACCGGTACAAAACAGAAGGTTTCGGAAGTTGTTAAAGAATGTGAAGTAAACCTGAATGGTTTCCTTACTAAGGTAAACTTGAACATCCTACCTTTAGGATCATACGATATTCTTATCGGTATGAACTGGTTGGAACAACACCATGTCATTCTCGACTGTCTACACAATTCTATCTTGTGTATTGATAGCCAAGGGAACCAAGTAAAGGTTCAAGGTATCCCAAAGAAAGTTTATGTAAGACAAATCTCTGCCTTACAAGCAAAGAAGTGTGTTAGGAAGGTCTGCAAGTTGTTTGCGGTGAACATCTGAGACATAGAGTCGGATAGAGAACAACGCATAGAAGACTTCCCCGTCCTTGAAGATTTCAAGAACGTGTTTCCCGAGGAAATCCTCAGATTACCTCCAAAACCAGAACTAGACTTTTCCATTGAACTGACCCCAGGATCAGTTCCGGCCTCCAAAGCCCCTTACCGCATGATGGGTGGCACCAATTTTGTTTGTAAAGAAGAAGGACGGTACGATACAGATGTGCATTGATTACCGTCAGTTGAACAAAATGACTATAAAGAATTGTTACCTGCTCCCTAGGATCAATGATTTGTTCGATCAGGTAGGAGGAGCCAAAATATTTTCGAAGATTGATCTGCAATCCGGGTACCTTCAGGGACGGATCCGAGAAAAATATTTTCCCAAGACCACCTTTCGTACAGGGTATGATCACTATGAGTTTGTAGTGATGACATTCGGGTTGACCAATGCACCCGCAAACTTTATGTGTATGATGAACACCATATTCAGTAAATATCTGGATAAGTTTGTACTAGTCTTTATTGATGACATTCTGGTTTATTCCAAGAATATAGAGAAACACGAAGAACACCTTCGCATAGTACTTCAAGTGTTGAGAGAACACCAGCTCTACGCTAAGTTTAGTAAATGTGATTTTTACAAACCAAAAATACAGTACCTAGGTCACATCATATCCGAGGAAAGAATAGCTGTGGACCCGAAAAAGATTTGAGCCATAAAGGATTGGCCTACCCCGACTAGTGTCACTGACATTAGGTCATTCTTGGGATTAGCCGGATATTATCAGAAGTTCATTGCGAACTTCTCGAGAATCGCTTGCCCCATGATGGATTTGCAGAAGAAAGCAAACAAGTTCTTATGGACTGAAAAGTGTGAAGAATGTTTTCAAAAGCTTAAGCAGCTTTTGATGACCGCACCAGTGTTGTGGATTGCGGATCCCGATGGGGATTTCATTGAATGCACGAATGCAAGCAAGGAAGGACTTAGAGGAGTCCTCTTGCAAAACAATCATGCGATTTGTTATGAATCATGGAAATTAAAAGAGCATGAGAAGAATTATCCCACGCACGATCTTGAGCTAGCGGCCATTATCCACGCTCTGAAGATGTGGAGGCACTACCTCATGGGAATGAAGTTCCTTCTAAAGATTGACAATATGAGTCTAAAATATTTATTCGATCAACCCGATTTGAATGCAAGGCAAGCCAGATGGTTGGCTTTCCTGAGTGAGTATCACTTTGAACTAAAGCATATTAAGGGAAAATAGAACAAAGTTGCCGATGCTTTGATTCGACGAACTCATATGATATATGAGGTGACCCTGAGTCAAATTGATGCAGATTTGCATGAGAATATTAGAACGGACAACACGGTTGACCCATTCTATGTGGAAATCCTCAAGAAGGTCCAGTAGGACCGGTTGTTGCAACAACAGAAGGAATACAAAGTGGATGACTCCAGTGATCGGGATTTATGCAGGACACAACATAATACACAAATAACCATAGAAACAAATATGCAGCGGAAATAACACTTCATTTCATTAGTCAATAATTGAAACTTGTTTACATACAGAATGAAAATAAACTAGCTAGAGTGCTGGTAGCTTATCTCTGAGAAGAGATGTGGTGGCTACATGCCTCTGAACTCTATGTTACAATGAGGCTCAAAGGCCTATATATTATTGAGAAACAATGGAAACCCTACACATCCAAAAACCTAACCCTAGGAGGTGAAACACCTTAATGTGGGCTTCGTTGGGTAACTTGGTACATCAATTTCCCAGGGTCATAGCTTTAGCATACTACCTTCGTTTGACGCGCATGATACATTGTTAGAAAGATCTGTTTAAGGGCTACATCCAAAATAATGATATTAAGTCTAGAAAGGACTCATATTTTCTCGACCATTCGATGTCAAAAAAACGTCGTTTAGGGCCTCAAAATGGCTCCAGAAGTTTAGGACCCAAAAACTGCCAAAAATAGTAAATTGTGCTACAATTAAGGAAACTAGAAAACTGAAAGAAACAATGGTGGGGGTCCAAGAGGAATAGGTGGGTGGCCACCAATATCCTCTTGGATCATTCCTCCCCCCTTAGGAAGCAATGGTCCCCATTGCGTTGAGTTCCTCCATGAGATGAGGAAACTTCTGTTGAACTTGGTCCCTAGTGAGCCACTTTCCTTGGTGAAGGAGTTGGCCTGCTTTGACAACTCGATATAGCTGGATCTTCTGCTAGCGGGTGTTCTTGATTTGTGTGTCCATAATCCGATAAGTTGTGGCTTGTTCCATGCAGTCTGGGTTTAACTCTGTTGGTGTGAGTTGTTCTGCCACGTTTGATGTGTCCAGTAGAGGTGGAAAGTAGGGCCAAGGTGGTCCACATTGAACACTGGGTGCAGACCAAGGAATGGTGGAACACTGAGCTCGAAGGCATTGTCCCCAATAGCCTTGGTGATGGTGTATGGCCCATATCGGAGCGGGTGAAGCTTGCGGCGGGGTCCAACGAGGCGCTCCTTCTGCAAATGTAGCCACACTTTTTCGCCCACTTGGAAGTTGTGTTGCACTCGATGCTGATCATGTCGCTGCTTGTACTTAGCATTGGAATTGTCCAATATGTCATGAACCTGTTGGCGAATGTGCTGAATGCGCTCAATGAAGCTATTTGCCTTGGAAACTTCAAATTGGATATGAGCTAAATCAGCCTGAGTAGCTGCAAATGGCATGGCTACGTCAATGGGACATAGTGGTTGGAATCCCAAACCCACCTGAAAGGGGCTGTGGTTGGTTGAGCTGTGGAGGGCCCGGTTATAGCTGTGTTGTACACAGGGGAGGCTCTCATCCCATGTGCGTGGATGATTTGAGTTGTACATGCGCAAAATGTGTACGATCATCTTGTTGAAGACCTATGTCTGGCCATCAGTCTGGGGATGGAAAGCTATGGACTTTGTGAGCTTGGTGTCTAGAATTGACCATAGGTTAGAATAGAATGTACTAAGGAACCTGTTGTCTCGGTCTGATATTATAGACTGTCGGATCCCAAAGTGTACCCACACTCGTTCAAAGAAGAGTCTAGCAGTGGCTTTTGCTGTGATATTCTTCTTGCAAGCCGCCATTATGGCCATCTTTGAGAATCTGTCGACGACCACAAACACACAGTCGTTGCCGTGCTTAATAGAAGGAAGGCCTGACATGTAATCCATGGAGATGGATTCCCAAGGTCAACTAGGGGTAGGCAACGAAGTATAGAGGCCTTGCTTCTTAATGGATGGTTTGGAAATGGCGCAAGCAGTGCAGGATCAGATGTACTTCTTGACGTCCTGTCGAAGGTTCGGCCAATAGAAATACTTCTCCAGTATTGCCACTGTTTTCTTGACCCCGAAATGCCCAGCGACACGACTGTAGTGCGCTTCACAAATCATCTTGGCACGCTTGCTTGAAGGAACACAAATGTGTCTCATGTGACATAGTAGTACATCTTGGAAGTGAAATTTTGGAACTTGGTTTCCCTCCAAGAGCTTCTGGTATGTGTGGCTGAATTCTGGATCGCTCTTGTAGAGAAGCGGCCAATCAGAAGTCTCATGCCCACAAGAGTTGAGCACGGTCGTTATCGCCACGATCGGTGGTCGGTTGAGGCAGTCTGTAACATTATTGGTGCTTTCCTTCTTGTACTTGATGTTCAGATGAAACTGTTATAGATATGTGGACCACTTCTGATAGCGATTGTTCTGTAACTTCCCTTGTGTCTGCATGAACTGCAGGGGTCGATGGTTTGTGTGGATGATCATTTCCTTCCCCAAAATGTAATGCTTCCATTGTCAGCAAGCCTGTACAATGGAATACATCTCTTTGTCATAAGTGGGATATTTGCGGACTGTGTCGGACAGTGTCTCACTGTGATATGCCACTAGATGCCCTTGTTGAGTAAGGACTGCCCCAATAGCATAATCAGAGGCATTTGTCTTGATCTCAAATGGTTGTTGCAAGTCTGGTAATGTGAGCACTGGGGCACATCAGAGGCGATGTTTCAATTCTGTAAATGCCTTTTGCTGAGTTTTCAACCAAAAGAATTTTGCTTTCGCTCCTCCCTTGGTGACTTGATCAACGACCAAGTGATATGAGAGAATCCCAACACGAACCTGCGGTAGAAATTAGCAAGGCCTAGAAAGCTGCGAAGCTCTGTTAGAGTAGTTGGGGCTGGCCAATCCCGAATGACTTGGATCTTGGTTGGATCCACATGTACCCCACACTCATCAATAATGTATCCCATATACTGAACCTGGGTCATGCCAAAAGTGCACTTCTCCAAATTGGCACACAACTTGTGTTGCTGCAATGTTTGGAGGACCTGTTGGATGTGGTGGAGGTGCTCTTCCCAAGTCTGGCTGAAGATCAGGATGTCATCCAAGTACACTACTACAAAGGAGTTGGTGAATATTCGCAAGATGTCGTCTATCAGTCTCATGAAGGTTGCATGAGCATTTGTCAGCCCGAAATGCATGACCAACCATTCGAAAAGGCCCTCCTTGGCTTTGAAGGCAGTCTTCCACACATCGGTCGGTTTGATCGGTACTTGGTGATACCTGGACTTTAAGTCGATCTTGCTAAAATATTTTGCCCCTTTAAGCTGGTCCAGGAGGTCATCAATCCGTGGGATCGGGTACCTATTCCGGACAGTGATCTTGTTCAACGCCCGATAGTCAATACATAGTCTCCAAGTCCCATCCTTCTTCTATACCAACATGATCGAGCTCCCACAGGGAGATGAACTTGGCCGGATGTGACCCTTCTGCAGCAGCTCCTGAATTTTCCTCTTCATTTCATCATTCTCCAGATTCACAGAGCGTCGATAGATCGGTTCATTGGGTAGTGGCGCACCTGGGGTCAGATCGATGGGGTGCTTGACCTGACAGTGGAGAGGCACCCCGATGGGTGAGGTGAATATGTCTCAGTACTCCTCCACGATCTTGTCCATTTGTAGTTGTCGCGTAGAGGGGCCTTGTCTGGAGGTTGTGGCCACGATCTTCTTCTTTCCTTGAGGGCTTATCATCAAGAAAACAAACTTCTCGGTTTTGGAAATGAGCTTACTGCATTGTTTTGCAGTAACCAAAGAGATAGCGTCAGGGGGTGGTACCTTTGGTATCCTGTACAAATTATTTCCCAACGTAATAATAATAGCGTGAGGCCAAGACTCATACACAACATGTCGCTTCCATAAGTATGGTTGACCTAATAATACATCACAGACATCAATAGGAGCAATATCACATAATACCTCATCGGTGAAGGGCTTGATGTTGTAGGGAAGGCGACACTGTTGGCTGACGTGGAGATCTCGCCCTTGGTGAAGCCACCCGATGGTGTACGACTATGGGTGTGTTGTGGTTAGCAAACCCAACCACTTCATGACCTCTGCTGAAATCAAGTTCGTTTGGCTCCCACTGTCAACAATGAATTGTAGCGAGGAACCCTTTACCCACATTTGGGAGTGGAAAAGACGCTCCTCCTCCTCTGAATCTTCTGGTTCTTCCTTTTGGATCTTTGTGGTGGCAATGGTGGCGTTAGGCTTTGCATCGATAATCTTCTTCCCTTTGTCATTCCCCTTATCGGGTTCCGATTCAGTGTCAGAGTATGCATCTGATTCAAAAGCCTTTATCTCGGCCACCAATGACTACGTAGCCCGACACTCACTTGTGTTGTGAGTGGGGCTCTTATGGAACTCGCACCACTTTCCCACTTCCTTCTTCGGCTTTGCAGTGTTGCTCTTTGCTTGTGAATTTGGAAAGTTTTCTTGAGTCGCCATGCCTTGGATTTGTCCTTGGTTCTGCGGTTTGGGGGCACCTTTCCCTTGCTTTTGATTCGCAGATCCAAAGTCTCGCTTTTTTTGTTTGAATTTTTGCTCAATTTTGGCAGCATACCGATATGCCATACCAAGCGAGGAGATGTCGAGGAACTCCATTTCCTCTTGAATTCTTCTGTGTAGACAACTGTGGTACTTTAGCACCAAATGTTTCTCTGAATCTCTGATACCCAACTTGGTGCGCAGGGTATGGAGCAGATTCGTCAGCTTATGCACATCTTGATCTCTTTGTTGTCGCAGCGTAGTCCATTGGATGTACTTGTCCTCATAGCTCCCCACCAGATAATACTGTCCCTTTATGGCATCTCAGAAAGAATTCCAAGTGGGTACGACCGAGAACAGAGAGGGTTCCTCCTTGTCCTTTCTCTCATAGTAGGTTTCCCAGCAGTCCTTGACATGGGGGGCGGCTTTGAGTAGAGAAAAAGTAATATTTTTCTGGTCAGAAAAGTCATGAACCGAGAAATATCCTTCTAATAGTTTCAACCATCTATCTACGACTTCTGCATTTATTTGACCATCAAATATGGGAATGTCAAAGTTTACTTGTACCTTAAAAGGGGTTGCGCCTCCAGAATGGCTACTAGATGCAGATGCGCCGCCAGTGGGAAGTTGTTGAAGGATATGGGTGAAGTTATCCATCATCGTGTTCCTTTGTTTTTCAAGGGCCTCCTCGAGCAACATTTTGATAGGATATTCTGCACCCTCGTCTTTCTTTTCGTCCCCCATGGGTGGCCGTTGGGATTTGCGAGGCTGATCTTGCAAAGGTTCAACCAGATCGAGCCCTAACTCTTTATACCCTGCCCTCATTGGAGACATGCAAAGAAGGATCGAGAAAGAGCAGATTGCTCTGATACCATTGATATGGATTTGTGCAGGAAAGCAATAGAATACACAAATAACCATAGAAACAAATATGCAGCGGAAATAACGCTTCATTTCATTAATCAATAACTGAAACTTGTTTACATACATAATGGAAATAAACTAGCTAGAGTGTTGGTAGCTTATCTCTGAGAAGAGATGTGGCAGCTACATGCCTTTGAACTCTATGTTACAATGAGGCTCGAAGGCCTATGTATTATTGAGAAATAATGGAAATCCTACACATCCAAAAACCTAACCCTAGGAGGTGAAACACCTTAATGTGGGCCCCGTTGGGTAACTTGGTACATCAATTTCCTAGGGTCGTAAGTTTAGCATACTACCTCCATTTGATGCGCATGATACACCATTAGAAAGATCTGTTTAAGGACTACATCCATAAATGACAAATATCAAGTTCAAAATGGACTCATATTTGCTGGACCATTCAATGCCGAAAAAACGTCATTTAGGGCCTCAAAACGGCTCCGAAAGTTTAGGACCCAAAAACTTCCAAAAATAGTAAATTGTGCTACAATTAAGGAAACTGGAAAACTGAAAGAAACAATGGTGGGGGTCCAAGAGGAATAGGTGGGTGGCCACCAATGTCCTCCTAGATCATCCGGACTACTATGGTCCAAGGACAGATTGTATGTTCCAGATGGAGGGGACATTCGGTCCAGCATCCTCACAGAATTTCATAGGGCATCCTACTCGGGGCACCCAGGATATCAAAAGATGATATCTGCCGTCAAGAGACACTTTTTCTGGCCTAATTTAAAGGCTGACATTGCAATGTTTATTACAAAATGTCAGGAATGCCAGCTAGTTAAAGTTGAGCACCAACATTCTTCAGGATTGCTACAACCATTGCCCATTCCGGAATGCAAGTGGGAGGTTATCAGTATGGATTTTATTACTGGCTTACCGAAAAACAAGAAGCAAAATGATTCCATCTTCGTAGTCATTGACAAGCTGTCAAAGGCAGCACACTTCATCCCCGTGAAATCGACCTACAAGGCTGTGAACATTGTCGATATCTTCCTAAAAGAGATATTCATATTGCATGGGATACCCAAAGAAATTATCTCAGATCGAGATGTTAAGTTTACATGAAACTTTTGGAGATATTTATTCTCTAGATTAGAGACACAGCTAAACTTTAGCACTGCTTATCAGCCATAGATGGACGGGTAAACTGAAAGAATAAACCAAATTGTTGAGGACATGCTTCGAATGTATGTCATGAACAACCCCACCAAGTGGGAGGATTATTTGCACCTTGCAAAATTTGCATATAACAACGGGTATCAGGCTTCCACCAAGATGAGTACTTTCGAGGTACTCTATGGATGGAAGTGTAGGACCCTAGTTACTTGGGACAGTCCGGTGGATTAGCTCATGTTAGGGCCTGACCTGTTATTGGACTTGGAACAGTTAGTTACCAAGGTCTAGAGAAACCTTAAAGAGGCACAAGACCATCAGAAAATTTATGCAGATAAGAAAAGAAAAGATAAAGACTATCATGTAGGTGAGCAAGTCTACTTGAAAGTGAAAGCGAAATGAAGCTCGTTGAGCTTGGGTAGGTGTGGTAAGTTAGCACCTAGATTTTGTGGACCTTTTGAAATTTTGGCTAAGAAAGGACCAGTGGCTTATGAACTAGAATTACCTATGCACGTAAGAGTTCATAATGTTTTCCATGCATCTTTACTAAAGAAATATGTTTATGACACTAAGCATGTCATTGATTGGTCATTATTACAGGTGGACCCCGAGGGGGAATTTACCCCTGAGCCTTTGCATATATTGGACAAGAGAGAAGTGCAGTTTCAGAAGCGCACTGTAGTTCAATTGAAAGTGCAATGGAAGCACTTTGAGGTAGATGAGGCTACCTGGGAGAATGAGGCCACCATGAGGAAGGCTTACCCCACCTTGTTTCATGATATCATTCAGAGTCCCTAGAATACCAGGGACGGTGTTGCAGTAAGCGGGGAGGGATGTAATATCTCGAATTTTGGACCTACCATTTATAGGCATGAGCCTATTAATCATGATTATTAGATTGATGTTTT
>LPNX011173853.1:391688-410538 GCA_001517045.1 Pseudotsuga menziesii | reverse complement strand
GTTGGATGCGGAATCAAATTCCGCATCCAACGAGTTCTCCCGATCGAAATTTGAGTAAAAACACAATGAGATATGTCGAAAATACGAACAAAAAAAGTAGTTTTTTTTAATGACAACTATCTCAATTCAACCATTATGGTTGACTTATTTTATTGAAATTCTATTGGTTCTTGAATTCCAACTCACAAAAACTTATTTTGGCACGTTTTCTTATAAGGCCCATTTTAGACCCCAAATTTCCTCTAATTAGTAACATAAGTAAACTTTCATCCTAGACATACAAGTCTTATTAACATAAGCGGTACAACAGAGCTAATAAATAGATATATATAAACTGTAAAGCCAAAATCTAACTAATAGGGATATTTTAAGAATAGTAATATTATCATAATCTGTTACCTTAATCTATATATTTTGTGATTCTATTGTTATTGGAAATCAAAGATATAAAAATATTTATTATTATACTTTTTTAACAATTCTAATAATATTTCAATGTTTTGTATAATCGTTGTTTTTCTCATATGACCATGCCACAAGGCCCTCTAATTCATGTTATTCGTATAACCTTGAAATTGTGCACATGAATAGACTTGTCAATATTTTTTATATTATAACATATTATATTCTTCACTTTGTAAATGTCCAAAAACAAATGAGTTTTTATATGATTTTTTTATTGTTTTGTAAGAAATATATGTTTACCATTTTGAATAATAATTTTGTTTATGCTGAATCTATAGCTATGTATTTGTTTTCTACATTTTTGAAATATTTGTGAAATAAAAATGAAAGTTAGATAGTATTTTATTTAATCTTCTTCTTAGATTGATGGAAATGTAACAGAGTAGTATTTAACAATGCTACTTAAACTTAGAATTTGATGGATGAGAAATGTTACCTTACATCAAGAGTAAGGGTTGTCTGGACTTATGAAGCCCCCCTTACACATCCCAAGTTGGATGGTAGTCTGACAATGGACATTTCGATGACACCATCTAACGAGAGACCCACCATCAATCATATAAACCAATGTACATCTTAGTTTATAGCTCATAAATACACATAGATCCCTCATTGAACCATTAAAAATCATACACATTCTTATTTTGGTCTTCTCTTTTCAAACAAATTTGTCAATATTTTCTTCACTTATTATCTTCGCACCTAAATATTCATTGTTTTTCTTGCACTCCTTTTATTTTGTTTTTATGTACAATTGTTTTTTATCTTTCAAAAATAGTTTTCATTATGCAAATAAGTTTGAGTTGAACTACTTGTAGGTGTAATGTTCCCCTTTTTCTTTCCTAGCCAACTCAATGAGTAATATCCAAAGTAGATAGCTATAGTTGAGAGAAAGAGTGAACATGGTACAGAATGGGATTTGAACTTGTGTAAAGGGGAAAACAACTTTTCCTCTCAATCGGTGACACTACATCTCATTAACTTTATATTGTGCATACATATTTTTTATTTATTAAAATAAATACTATAAAACATTTAACTAGGTAACCAGGTTTAACATAAGTAGTTCAAGTCCTATTAACATAGGACTACAAGTCCTATTAACTTTAGTAGATTCGCATCACTTAACATACAAGTCTTATTAACATAAGCGGTACAAGAGAGCTTATAAATAAATAGATAGCTAGAAATTATAAGGTCGGGCAAATTCAAATATTTCTTAATAAAATAATCTAATATGGTCTACAATTTGATTATATATATATATATATATATATTATTAAACTCCAAAACCCAACAAAATTATCTCAATTTTAAACTCCAAAACCCAACGAAATTATCTCAATTTTATAGCAAATTCAAATATTTCTTAAAACATAATATAAAGACAAATCTCAACCTAACAAATAAGCATCACTAAATACTAAACTGAATAAAAATGTTCATTAAAATCTTAAACTGAATAAAAATGTTCATTAAAACCTTACCCATACATAGACTTACAAGTCCTATTAACATAAGTAAACTTGCATCCTAGACATACAAGTCTTATTAACATAAGCGGTACAAAAGAGCTAATAAATAAACAGATATGTATAAATTGTAAAGTCAAAATCTAACTAATAGGGATATTTTAAGAATAGTAATATTATCATAATTTGTTACCTTAATCTATATATTTTGTGATTCTATTGTTATTGGAAATCAAAGAGATAAATTTTTTTATTATTATACTTTTTTAACAATTCTAATAATATTTCAATGTTGTGTATAATCACGCTTTTCTCATATGACCATGCCACAAGGGCCCTCTAATTCATGTTATTCCTATAACCTTGAAATCGTGCACATGAATAGACTTGTCCATATTTTTTATATTATAACATTTTATATTCTTCACTTTGTAAATGTCCAAAAACAAATGAGTTTTTATATGATTTTATTATTGTTTTGTAAGAAATATATGTTTACCATTTTGAATAATAATTTTGTTTATGCTCAATCTATAGCTATGTATTTGTTTTCTACTTTTTTGAAATATTTGTGAAAGAAAAATGAAAGTTAGATAGTATTTTATTTAATCTTCTTATTAGATTGATGGAAACGTAACAGAGTAGTATTTAACAATGCTACTTAAACTCGGAATTTGATGGATGAGAAATGTTAACTTACATCAAGAGTAAGGGTTGTGTGGACTTATGAAGCCCCCCTTACACATCCCAAGTTGGATGGTAGTTTGACAATGGACATTTCGATGACACCATCTAACGAGGGACCCACCATCAATCATATAAACCGCTGTACATCTTAGTTTATAGCTCATAAATACACATAGATCCCTCATTGGACCATTAGAAATCATACACATTCTTATTTTGGTCTTCTCTTTTCAAACAAATTTGTCAATATTTTCTTCACTTATTATCTTTGCACCTAAATATTTATTGTTATTCATTGTTTTTCTTGCACTCCTTTTATTTTGTTTTTATGTACAATTGTTTTTTATCTTTCAAAAATAGTTTTCATTATGAAAATAAACTTAACATTTTGTTTCCTTTGTTGTGAGGTTATTACATATTATAAACATCTTTGAGATAGAAATTTACAAAATAAATCAACAATGGTGGAACCGGGAATAAGACATACAGTTTACATTCAACAACTTGTGATAACCTCCATCTACATAGAAGACAATTCCAAATCCATGTTATCCATCTTGGAAGGGGTAATCTTTCCAGGCCAGAGTTGAAAGAAAAACTTGCAAGAAAATTTGATGTTTCAGATACACGAACAATATTCATATCTAGTTTCTAGACAAAATCTCCATTCTCTACAGGATTTGGCATAATATATGACAGTGTAGAGGATGCATTGAAATGCGAACCAAAACATCAATTAGCTAAAAATGGTTTTAAAGTTCATGTTGACAAGACTACCAAGGAGAGTAAAAATAGAACAAAAAAAAATTGTGGCATTAAAACCACGAAAAAAGAAGAAGCTCTAAGTGAAGACATGCTTGAAGACGATGCATGTTTCCAACATCGTTAATTGCTATAAATTTTTATACATATTGAACTTAACCATATCCTATTGGTTTTACATGATCGAGTATATATTTTTAAATTTCTACTTGTAATGAAATATACATCTCTTATCTATACTGTATGACAAATTGTATATTTAATGCCTTCATTTTTTTTTGAATGTTTTGTAATCAAATATATATATTTTATGTACCAACTATTTAATATTTTCAAATCAAAAAAGTTGTTCACTCTTTTTCAATCAAAGATATGTCTTTTATGTATATCATTTGAAAATTTGAATATTGAATGTTTAAAAAAAATATATTGATATCATTTCACAAATTGAATATTTAATATTTAAAAAAAAAATCAATTTTTAATTCGCTTTATAAAAAAACATTTTTTAATTGCTTCTTCACTTTATAACTACTAATCCAAAAATGTGCTCTTTATATTACAATGCATACTTTAATATCTAATCACTGAACTTTTCATTCAAGTCCATATTAAAATATTCATTAAATAAATGTGTAAGGCCATACATATTCAAATTAAATATAATATAGATATTTAAATTTTAAAATCTATATGTAACATAGTTGAATAGTATACCTTTGAAATGTTCATCTATATTAATTAACATAGAGATCAACCATATCTTGCCAATGATTGTATGAATCTAATCTTTTTCTTGCCTATGATTATATGAATCTAGTATTTTTCTTGCCTATCAACTCATGAATATTCACTCAATAGTGTTGAGAGTTAGGTCTAACATCACAAAACAATTTTTATACTTTGAAGTAAGCATTAAGCAACATTACAGTGCTTACTTGAACCATATTATTTTGAATGTAATTTGTATAGGGATTTGAAGAATGAATAACTGGGAAAGGATTAATGAGTTGGAGGTTCAAGACCCAGAGGACATGATGGATTTTTCAATGGAGGATTTGACTTTGACAGAAGTCCGGGGGGACCAGGTCGCAATTATTCCATATTGACGACTTGAGGATTTTATAAGTGGGGAGAAATCCAATGAACCCGCGCCTACTCAATTTGTTGTTCACACTTAATGAAGTACAAAAGTGGAGGATATAAAAGAAACTTATTTTGGGACATATATAGATTATGCTATGTGAGTCTTTATAATTTATTTTCAATACATTCTAAAGTTTTGAGTTCAATATCACTATGTCAAACATGCAATTAACTATTTATCTATTTTTTTTCAATTCTATGGATATAGTTATTGGTGTACATACGGTCCATAACCCACACGGAAAACCACTGGCCAAATACAAAAACAGGCAAAGGAAAAACTCCATCCATGTAAAAGTATTAAGGTTGGTTGTCGATGTCACTTTATTGTGAGACAACTTCATCTTAGACCAAATGATGTCATTATAACAAATACTGCATGTAGGCATAGTGATAAATCAAATGTTGTCTGCCATGGAAATGATGCAATTGGTAGGCCTTAGACATTCAATTATGCACCACATTTATCAGAGTATATACGAGGCAATGTCCAACATTTGGTTGAAAATGGTTTTAATCTCACAATGATATGGGACAAGTTCATCTCTGATGTGGAGCTTGGATCCAGTGATTTATTCACTGGGATATCTCGAGATGCATTAATGACAAGAAAAAATATCTTAAACATTTACAATGATATGAAAAGGCTATAATATGTGAAGGATGAATGCAATCCTAGGAGCGTGGAATGTTGGTACAATGAGTTCCCTCATAACTTTTTTTTCTACCAAAAACAAGATGTTGTTCAAAACATTCCTTTTATTATAGGCATGCAAACACCATGGATGTGTTTAATGATGGTAAAACATTCACACAACAATGTTATGTCAATGGACTCAACCTTTAGCACCGATAAGTATGGGGTGAGTTCGTATTTATTGTTTTTTATACATCTATTCAACTACATTTCAATGCTTGTATCTTATATAATTATATTTGTTTTGTGTGTGACATAGTATCGACTTTACACTTTAATGGTCTTTGACGAACATCGCAATGGGGTTCTAGTAGCTTGGGTGATTTCTTCACGCAATACTACATATGACATATGCAAATGGATGTCAACATTAATTGCGGCTGGAAAACAGAACAACCAAATTGGGATGTCAAAGCTTTCATCATAGATGATGTTGCTACTCAAATTGAGGCATTAAGGTAATGCTTGTGTTCCTTTTAAAATAGGCATAACACAATAAATTTTGTGTATATTCTCTTATGTTGTAATGTTATTTCAGGACTTCGACCAACTCCCCATTATTATTATGTGTATGGCATGTCCGTCGAGCATGGTTAAAGAACGTTGGAAGTAAAGTCAAAGGAAGAGAAAATAAAATTTGTATCTTTCATGCTCTAGGAGAGATTATGCACTCATGTCAAGATCATGAAGTTGTGCAAAAAGCAATTGCAAGTTTATTTATTAAGTTTAGTGAACACAAAAAGTTTTTGAAATATTTTAAAACTACTTGGTTAGCCAACAATAAAATATGTAAGTTTTTATGTAGCTGGTTTTTATGACTACTATGCAATGCCATATATAATGTAGTTATTACTTCATAACTAATAAATTTGTTTTTCCAGATATGTGGGAAAAAGCTTATAGAAATTTTACACATTTTAATCAAGATACAAACAATGCAATTGAATCTTATCATGGATATCTAAAACAAAGGTACTTGAAGGAGATCAACACTGCATGCCATAGAAGGGTCGATTGGCTAATTTATACGTTGACAAAGGTTGAATTGTATTGCAATCATATGCAACGTCTAAAAGAAGTCAGTTTTATATGACCTCGAAAAGTCAAGGAACAATTGAATGCATCCAAATGCAGAGAAAAACAAATCCCAAATGAAGATTGTGTTGCTATTGAACAAAGTTGCAAGGAATATTGGGTTTGTAGCAAAAAAAATGATACTCAAAATACTTGGTATAAAGTCGTATATAAAGGGGCAAATAAATACTCATGTAATTGTAATTGGGCACTGAATGGAAATGTATGTAAATATGTATTAAAAGTTGAGATGTTAGTGACTAACACTATTTTGGTTGACAGTAGATTAACAAATACCTTTGGTTCTATTATTGAAAGGCCTAGAATTTTAGTTGATTTAAATGTAACAACTCTTTCGAGCCCAGAAAACCAAACAAAGTTTCCACCATGCTTTGATTATCCTCCTAATATTAACTACCATAGTGAAACAAGTATTGTAAGACCGGAGACTGCGTTACCCGAGGATGATGAAATGAAATTTGTTATGTCATCAACTCATGACGAATTGAGGGCTTTATTATCCATAAGACCCACAAATTTGGAGCATGCATATGCATTGAAGAATGTGGTTTCCAATGAACATCAAGAATTCAATCAAATGTGTTTTGGTACTATAAATCCGTCCAAGATCACTACCAAGAGACAACACAGTTTTTTGAGCCCAAACAATAAAAAAAGACAATATCATTGTGAGAAAAAATCAAGAAAAAATCGACCACAATTTCAAAGGGTTGGACGGGTTCGTGCAAACAAAAAAAGAATGGAAGATCAGTTGGAGATATCTTCTCGAAGACAAAATATTGTGGAGCAACCTTCTCCTGCACACAACATTGGTATGGACATTTGATATTATGTAATGGCTGCCATGAAATACAATATATGATTATCTTGAATCTCGACTAATAAATATTTTTTTCTTTATTTTTGTAGTCGAGATATCTTCTCAAAGAAAAAGGAACATGGAGCATGCATATGGTTTAGTGCAATCTTCTCCTACACACAACATTGGTATGGAAATTTAATATTATGTTTTGTATTACTTCAAATACGATATACAATTATCTTGAGTCTCGACTAATAAATATATTATTCTTTGTTGCAATCGATCTATACTAATAAATATTTCATTTTTTATTGTTGAAGTTGAGGGATCCACATCTCACCATTTTCAAAGTTGTCGACTTCGACTATTTAATGAGCATATTGTGGAGGGTAATTCTCTGACTCAAAATAGAGCCAACACACTGATTCCCATAAAGTTGCATAATTGCAGCACATTATATGTGGGTATTTCACATGTAACAATGGTTGAATAATATCAAACACCTTTAAAATATGATGCAAGTACTTTTACCAATGATCCAAATGTACCAACCAGTGGATGTTTCTTGGCAAGAAGAGGCAAGTTTACAAAACAATGAATAGTAGAAGTGATACATTGTTGTTATTTTTCACTTCCTCCATGTTGTACAAGATGATCCATGAGCAATCATATGCTACTCACATATATTGTTACATACTTTTTTATTTAAGACTCATTGCAAACAATGTATATTATTTTGGAAACTATATTTGTTGTGAGACTCAATTAAAAGTTGGATCATGTTGTGCCCTCATGTTTTTAAATATGTTCATTTATATAAAGAAGTGCTTTATGTATATGTGCATTCCAGTTCGTATATGTGAATGCATATACAGAAAAGAACGTGTTATCCCTAAAGTTGAACCTAGACTACTCAAAACTACACTTCGTTTGATCAGGTAAAACTACTTTCGTTTGATCAGGTAAAATCATGCTTCCAGTGAAGCCAGACAAGTATCTGAATACTTAATGAAAATCTTGATCTGTGCATTAGCAAAATGAAAACATGAACAACAATCATCATCTGTCTGTAATTTTGATTTTCAGATTTATCATAAAATGTATATTGAAACCTTGAATTGATAAATTCCCTGATGTAGTTAGCTACCGGGTCATGCCATTTTCTCAGTGAATTATCAAACTCATCCTTATTCTCACTCATGATATCGAAAGACAGCTGAAAAGGGCTTTGAAATGACAAATCCTGTATTTTGACCTCTAAAGCTTCAATCTCTTTCTCAATATGTGCAGCAAATTCTTTTAAAAAGATGACGTTAGATTTTGAGTTACATGAGCTTGACATTAGATAAGAAGACAAAATGGAAGAAAAATTTTCATTAATTTCCTGATCAATGCTCATATCACTCCATTCCTTGAAAGTTTTAATGGAAAGAGAATCTACCCTAAACTCTGTCTTCTCCATCCATGTCTTTAGAAATATAATCGAAAAATCTATTGATGATCTAATTGACCCAACTGGAAATTCTTCTGCTCTAGAGATGCTGCATAAAGGATCCCATGGAATATGAAAATTCATTTCAAAAGAAAGGAAAAGATAACCTCCCTTTGACAAAAACAATCTGACATTTGAACTGTTCAAAGACTCCATATAATCAACAAATGGATCAATGGAGTTATAAGGAAATACCTCTTGCTGAAAATCAAAATATCTCTGTATATCCATTTCCTCATAATGGCTGCCACTTTCAGCTACCCGAAAATTGAATTGCAAATATGGCTGCTTAATGTCTTCTACACAATGTTGTTCCTCATCAAAATTAGATTCATAGTTGTCATAAACCTGTTGGCTGCCCCTCAAATCAACAAAATGTGATGTAGGGATCTGCTCTTTTTCGTCTGAATACTCATCATGGATTGGGATATCTTCAGAATGAATCAGTTGATGCTGATCCAAATCTAGAACTTTAATGTCTTCTCCTGGAGGTTCCACCGATATGTTAATGTCTTCACCACACAATGGAGCATTCTGATCAATGTCTAAAGATGAAGATTTCTGTTCTATGATGCTCTCATCAATTTTAATATCAGAATTTTGACAAATTTCTTCTTGTGAAACAGAATCGGAGGAAGATAATAAATATTCTTCTTTCTTTACATCATAACCATCGGCTTCATCCTCACTACTGGAAAAATCTGCTTCTAAACTCTGCATATATAATGCATATCCCCTACAACAATCCTAAAAAATGCACTCATATGGGTATATCCTCTTATAATATGAATTAAAGGCATCATGAAAGTCTTTCAAAGAGGAAATAATGGAAGGAGGAAGAGTTTTGTACCATTTTCTTGCACAACCATCTAATGAATACATAAACATTTTCATCAACACATCTTCATGATGTATATTCAGCTGATCCATGTATTGATGAAATTTAATTACATGATGCGCCGGATTTTCCTCTTCCTTTTCTAGGAATCGCGGAAGAACACCTTCCCATTCATCAATGATAGGTACTGTATTTGGAAAGCCAGGAATATTTGAGAAATTGAACGGAGCAAATCTCTGTGCAATCATGGTTTCAAGACGCTTACACATCTTGTAAAATCACCTCTGGATTCTTCAAATATGGAGTAGCCCGGTGAATAAATCTGTAGTCCAACTAATGCCCTGCTCCTGTCCACCGTCAAGAGCTGGATCCGATCTTTGTCGTTCTTTCTTGGGGAAGATATCCTTTCCTTTGTCCGTCCTCGGCAACGACGCCAGAAGATGTTATCCCTAAAGTTGAACCTAAACTACGGGATTCAAGCTTAAGGAAATATTTGTTCAAAAATGTATAAATTAAATGAAATCAAACTAAAAACACAAACTGGTATCAAACAAGGCTAATGGAACTTCACAACACTAGAAGGAACTAGGCTAGTATAACTGTTTGTACAGATTACACAATTCTGGTATGAAATCAAAAGCTTTAAATGCATCACACAATATACCATAAGCAAAGCTGGTATATGTCACAGATTGGTAAATACAAGTATTTATAAGAAGATCAAAGCATTGAAGTGATAGGCTGGTATGAATCAGAGTTGCAGGAGACTCCAACAGATGCTGTATAACATGGACAATCACAAATTTCACTACCCAGGCTACTATGATCATAAATCAAGAAGTGAAACTGCCAATGTTTATAAAATAAAAAGATAACTGTCTCTTCAAGATAAGAATTAGTGTAATGGAATATGCATGACCATATACATAACAGAATTATCAGAAAGACAATTTATATAACACAAGGGCAAATCATCATCATGTTCATTCAGAAATAGAACCTGTTAGTGAAGCTACAAAATGCTCATGCTACACAGATGTGTTTACAATTGACATGCATTACTCCCAAAACTGCCAACCTCGCAGTCCCCTTCTCGAGACCCCTGCTCTCCCCCCATTTACATTGAACAATTCTAGAATTTATATCTAATTACATCAACTAACTCTTGCTAATTTAGTTCCCCTCTAGTTACAAGGAATCTGAAATTATTTGCTCCTCTGCCTCTTCAATGAGGTCTTCCACCTGTAAGGTGAGTTATTGAAATGATGATTCGATTGCCTGGCAATCTGGAAATCGTTGAACTTTAAAAGCCATCAAATATAAAATAATTCTTTGTTTTTAGGCTATCTGCCATCTGTATCATTGAATGCTTAAACGCTGCTGGAAGATATTGACCAAATCCCTAATAATCTGGAGATGATGCGATCAAATTGCCAACTCAATTCCTGGAAACACTGGAAGTGCTGCCTTCAAATTCGAAATGCTCTGCTACCTATACACTGCTATCTGGAAATCTGATCCTTCTTCTACGCTGGCGTCCTCATCATTCTCACCCATATGTATTATCAAGCTTGTCCTTGCTTGTTGGTAGAACAAAATTTACTAGCATTTCATTTACTGCATCTGCTGGGACTTCCTTTCCATTTCCTTAAAACGCTTAGCTGCTCTTACTTTGATCTCTTGAGGAAGAGGGAAGATAACAACTGCAATCTTGTGATAGTCCACAAACGCTCTTAGTTTGTGTTTACAGGCACTTTTATAAACATTGGTTTGATCTAGGATGTAATTGCGAGCTGTTTTATTTGCTCTATCTAATAGTGTATTAAATATTCCAGTAGCTCGATCCATCAAACGATCAAACCGTTCCCCATAATTGTGTTTTCGCATCAACCCTGGAACTTTCATTTGCTCAAGCGCTAAATCTGTCCCAAGAATCATATATCGCTTATCTGGATGATCCTTTGTCCAGTTCTTGGCCCAGGTAGTTCACATTCTTTCTTACTACTAAATTGAGGGCCAATTATCCCATTCCCATCCTGAAGTGCATCACTCCAATTCGAAAGCGCATGTGGAAATATTGCCGACTCC
Organism: Pseudotsuga menziesii; assembly: GCA_001517045.1. Taxonomy (NCBI): domain Eukaryota; kingdom Viridiplantae; phylum Streptophyta; class Pinopsida; order Pinales; family Pinaceae; genus Pseudotsuga; species Pseudotsuga menziesii. The sequence continues at coordinate 398,994 of LPNX011173853.1, read as the reverse complement.
CAAGACAATTTCTTAAGGGGGCTGTCTGTGACTTCCAGACCCTTAGGACCTGAGTCAAATCGTTTAGCTATTCCTAGCCGTGTCCCATTCTTTTGAAAGAAAAGTTCAGCCAGAGGCTTGCTTTCAAGGTTTACAGCGCACACAATGGTATCACCAACACTGAACTTGGAACCATAATCTGAAGTGTCCTAGAACTTGATATGTGATTGGAGATGTCTTGCCGATCCTCCATTCTCCCTTCATAGCCAATAGCTATGCCTTCAACAACACCAATTTAGTAAGGCATACACATGTTGCATTGTTCAAAGTGGTGTTATGCCTATTTGTTTCATAAAAATAAGAAGACATACTTTACACAATCCATGAAGCCTTGTAACTTGAATTTCCAAGAAAGGATTTCACCTTCTTCAACAACAGAATGAATATGCAGTACAGCTCTGTAACCAGCAGTAAATATTGCTTTATGTTCCAGTAGCTCCAATATATGTAACTGCGTGCTTCGGAATGCAGGGAAGTATATACATTGTAATCCAAACCCATTTGGACATTCTCAGAGATAACATCTGGCTCTGTCTGGGGATGGCATGCTCCCTGTGAGCTGCCAAGAACAAGTAGACTTGTGCCTTTCCAATGAAACCATCTCTGATAACTGCACCCTGTCCTGCCATTTACTGCTTTTGAAAATAAGAAATACCAGTGCCTTGTTTCCATTGGGTTGGAGTCTTCATCACAAATCTCTGCTACTTAACAAACCACTGGCTGAATCTTTAAACTACTCTGAAAACTGAAATAATCTTCTCACAACCATATGATCACACTGTACAAACTTTAAAGAAATGCTTGAAGCATCAAGCTTATTTATTTACAGCTTCTACACTAATCAAAACTACTTTTGTTTGATCAGGTAAAATCATGCTTCCAGTGAAGCCAGACAAGTATCTGAATAGTTAATGAAAATCTTGATCTGTGCATTAGCAAAATGAAAACAGGAACAACAATCATCATCTGTCTGTAATTTTGATTTTTAGATTTATCATAAAATGTATATTGAAACCTTGAATTGATAAATTCCCTGATGTAGTTAGCTACCAGGTCATGCCATTTTCTCAGTGAATTATCAAACTCATCCTTATTCTCACTCCTGATATCGAAAGATAGCTGAAAAGGGCTTTGAAATGACAAATCCTGTTTTTTGACCTCTAAAGCTTCAATCTATTTCTCAATATGTGCAGCAAATTCTTTTAAAAAGATGACGTTAGTTTTTGAGTTACATGAGCTTGACATTAGATAAGAAGACAAAATGGAAGAAAATTTTTCATTAATTTCCTGATCAATGCTCATATCACTCCATTCCTTGAAATTTTTAATGGAAAGAGAATCTGCCCTAAACTCTGTCTTCTCCATCCATGTCTTTAGAAATATAATCGAAAAATCTATTGATGATCTAATTGACCCAACTGGCAAATCTTCTGATCTAGAGATGATGCATAAAGGAGCCCATGGAATATGAAAATTCATTTCAAAAGAAAGGAAAAGATAACCTCCCTTTGACAAAAACAATCTGACATTTGAACTGCTCAAAGACTCCATATAATCAACAAATGGATCAATGGAGTTATAAGGAAATACCTCTTGCTGAAAATCAAAATATCTTTGTATATCCATTTCCTCATAATGGCTGCCACTTTCAGCTACCTGCAAATTGAATTGCAAATATGGCTGCTTAATGTCTTCTACACAATGTTGTTCCTCATCAAAATTAGATTCATAGTTGTCATAAACATGTTGGCTGCCCCTCAAATCAACAAAATGTGATGTAGGGATCTTCTCTTTTTCTTCTGAATACTCATCATGGATTGGGATATCTTCAGAATGAATCAATTGATGCTGATCCAAATCTAGAACTTTAATGTCTTCTCCTAGAGGTTCCACCGATATGTTAATGTCTTCACCACACAATGGAGCATTCTGATCAATGTCTAAAGATGAAGATTTCTGTTCTATGATGCTCTCATCAATTTTAATATCAGAATTTTGACAAATTTCTTCTTGTGAAACAGAATCGGAGGAAGATAATAAATCTTCTTCTTTCTTTAGATCATAACCATCGGCTTCATCCTCACTACTGGAAAAATCTGCTTCTAAACTCTGCATATATAATGCATATCCCCTACAACAATCCTAAAAAATGCACTCATCTGGGTATATCCTCTTATAATATGAATTAAAGGCATCATGAAAGTCTTTCAAAGAGGAAATACTGGAAGGAGGAAGAGTTCTGTACCATTTTCTTGCATAACCATCTAATGAATACATAAACATTTTCATCAACACATCTTCATGATGTATATTCAGCTGATCCATGTATTGATGAAATTTAATTACATGATGTGCCGGATTTTCCTCTTCCTTTTCTAGGAATCGCGGAAGAACACCTTCCCATTCATCAATGATAGGTATTGTATTTGGAAAGCCAGGAATATTTGAGAAATTGAACGGAGCAAATCTTTGTGCAATCATGGTTTCAAGACGCTTACACATCTTGTAAAATCACCTCTGGATTCTTCAAATATGGAGTCACCCGGTGAATAAATCTGTAGTCCAACTAATGCCTTGCTCCTGTCCACCGTCAAGAGCTGGATCCGACCTTTGTCGTTCTTTCCTAGGGAAGATATCCTTTCCTTTGTCTGTCCTCGGCAACGACGCTAGAAGATGTTATCCCTAAAGTTGAACCTAGACTACGGGATTCAAGCTTAAGGAAATCTTTGTTAAAGAATGTATAAATTAAATGAAATCAAACTAAAAACACAAACTGGTATCAAACAAGGCTAATGGAACTTCAGAGCACTAGAAGGAACTAGGCTAGTATAACTGTTTGTACAGATTACACAATTCTGGTATGAAATCAAAAGCTTTAAATGCATCACACAATATACCATAAGCAAAGCTGGTATATGTCACAGATTGGTAAATACAAGTATTTATAAGAAGATCAAAGCATTGAAGTGATAGGCTGGTATGAATCAGAGTTGCAGGAGAATCCAACAGATGTTGTATAACATGGACAATCACAAAGTTCACTACCCAGGCTACTATGATCATAAATCAAGAAGTGAAACTGCCAATGTTTATAAAATAAAAAGATAACTATCTCTTCAAGATAAGAATTAGTGTAATGGAATATGAATGAGCATATACATAACAGAATTATCAGAAAGACAATTTATATAACACAAGGGCAAATCATCATCATGTTCATTCAGAAATAGAACTTGCTACTGAAGCTGCAAAATGCTCATGCTACACAGATGTGTTTACAATTGACATGCATTACTCCCAAAACTGCCAACCTTGCAGTCCCCTTCTCGAGACCCCTGCTCTCCCCCCATTTACATTGAACAATTATAGAATTTATATCTAATTACATCAACTAACTCTTGCTAATTTAGTTCCCCTCTAGTTACAAGGAATCTGAAATTATTTGCTCCTCTGCCTCTTCAATGAGGTCTGCCACCTGTAAGGTGAGTTATTGAAATGATGATTCGATTGCCTGGAAATCTGGAAACCGTTGAACTTTAAAAGCCATCAAACATAAAATAATTCTTTATTTTTAGGCTATCTGCCATCTGTATCATTGAATGCTTAAACGCTGCTGGAAGATATTGACCAAATCCCTAATAATCTGGAGATGATGCGATCAAATTGCCAACTCAATTCCTGGAAACACTGGAAGTGCTGTCTTCAAATTCGAAATGCTCTGCTACCTATACACTGCTATCTGGAAATACGATCCTTCTTCTACGCTGGCGTCCTTATCATTCTCATCCATCTGTATTATCAAGCTTGTCCTTGCTTGTTGGTAGAACAAAATTTGCTAGCATTTCATTTACTGCATCTGCCGGGACTTCCTTTCCATTTCCTTAAAACACTTAGCTGCTCTTACTTTGATCTCTTGAGGAAGAGGGAAGATAACAACTGCAATCTTGTGATAGTCCACAAACGCTCTTAGTTTGCGTTTACAGGCACTTTTATAAACATTGGTTTGATCTAGGATGTAATTGCGAGCTGTTTTATTTGCTCTATCTAATAGTGTATTAAATATTCCAGTAGCTCGATCCATCAAACGATCAAACCATTCCCCATAATTGTGTTTTCACATGAACCCTGGAACTTTCATTTGCTCAAGCGCTAAATCTATCCCAAGAATCATATACCGCTTATCTGGATGATCCTTTGTCCAGTTCTCGGCCCAGGTAGTTCACATTCTTTCTTACTACTAAATTGAGGGCCAATTATCCCATTCCCATCCTGAAGTGCATCACTCCAATTTGAAAGCGCATGTGGAAATATTGCCGACTCCCAAGACAATTTCTTAAGGGGGCTGTCTGTGACTTCCAGACCCTTAGGACCTGAGTCAAATCGTTTAGCTATTCCTAGCTGTGTCCCATTCTTTTGAAAGAAAAGTTTATCCAAAGGCTTGCTTTCAAGGTTTACATCGCACGCAATGGTATCACCAACACTGAACTTGGAACCATAATCTGAAGTGTCCTAGAACTTGATATGTGACTGGAGATGTCTTGCCGATCCTCCATTCTCCCTTCATAGCCAATAGCTATGTCTTCAACAACACCAATTTAGTAAGGCATACACATGTTGCATTGTTCAGAGTGGTGTTATGCCTATTTGTTTCATAAAAATAAGAAGACATACTTTACACAATCCATGAAGCCCTGTAACCTGAATTTCCTAGAAAGGATTTCACATTCTTCAACAACAGAATGAACATGCAGTACAGCTCTGTAACCAACAGTAAATATTGCTTTATGTTCCAGTAGCTCCAATATCTGTAACTGTGTGCTTCGGAATGCATGGAAGTATATACATTGTAATCCAAACCCATTTGGACATTCTCAGAGATAACATCTGGCTCTGTCTGGGGATGGCATGCTCCCTGTGAGCTGCCAAGAACAAGTAGACTTGTGCCTTTCCAATGAAACCATCTCTGATAACTACACCCTGTCCTACCATTTACTGCTTTTGAAAATAAGAAATACCAGTGCCTTGTTTCCATTGGGCTGGAGTCTTCATCACAAATCTCTGCTACTTAACAAACCACTGGCTGAATCTTTAAACTACTCTGAAAACTGAAATAATCTTCTCACAACCATATGATCACACTGTACAAACTTTAAATAAATGCTTGAAGCATCAAGCTTATTTATTTACAGCTTCTACACTAATCAAAACTACTTTCGTTTGATCAGGTAAAATCATGCTTCCAGTGAAGCCAGACAAGTATCTGAATACTTAATGAAAATCTTGATTTGTGCATTAGCAAAATGAAAACAGGAACAACAATCATCATCTGTCTGTAATTTTGATTTTTAGATTTATCATAAAATGTATATTGAAACCTTGAATTGATAAATTCCCTGATGTAGTTAGCTACCGGGTCATGCCATTTTCTCAGTGAATTATCAAACTCATCCTTATTCTCACTCCTGATATCGAAAGACAGCTGAAAAGGGCTTTGAAATGACAAATCATGTATTTTGACCTCTAAAGCTTCAATCTCTTTCTCAATATGTGCAGCAAATTCTTTTAAAAAGATGACGTTAGTTTTTGAGTTACATAAGCTTGACATTAGATAAGAAGACAAAATGGAAGAAAAATTTTCATTAATTTCCTGATCAATGCTCATATCACTCCATTCCTTGAAATTTTTAATGGGAAGAGAATCTGCCCTAAACTCTGTCTTCTCCATCCATGTATTTAGAAATATAATCGAAAAATCTATTGATGATCTAATTGACCCAACTGGCAAATCTTCTGATCTAGAGATGATGCATAAAGGAGCCCATGGAATATGAAAATTCATTTCAAAAGAAAGGAAAATATAACCTCCCTTTGAAAAAAACAATCTGACATTTGAACTGCTCAAAGACTCCATATAATCAACAAATGGATCAATGGAGTTATAAGGAAATACCTCTTGCTGAAAATCAAAATATCTCTGTATATCCATTTCCTCATAATGGCTGCCACTTTCAGCTACCTACAAATTGAATTGCAAATATTGCTGCTTAATGTCTTTTACACAATGTTGTTCCTCATCAAAATTAGATTCATAGTTGTCATAAACCTGTTGGCTGCCCCTCAAATCAACAAAATGTGATGTAGGGATCTGCTCTTTTTCGTTTGAATACTCATCATGGATTGGGATATCTTCAGAATGAATCAGTTGATGCTGATCCAAATCTAGAACTTTAATGTCTTCTCCTGGAGGTTTCACCGATATGTTAATGTCTTCACCACACAATGGAGCATTCTGATCAATGTTTAAAGATGAAGATTTCTATTCTATGATGCTCTCATCAATTTTAATATCAAAATTTTGACAAATTTCTTCTTGTGAAACAGAATCAGAGGAAGATAATAAATCTTCTTCTTTCTTTACATCATAACCATCAGCTTCATCCTCACTACTGGAAAAATATGCTTCTAAACTCTGCATATATAATGCATATCCCCTACAACAATCCTCAAAAATGCACTCATCTGGGTATATCCTTTTATAATATGAATTAAAGGCATCATGAAAGTCTTTCAAAGAGGAAATACTGGAAGGAGGAAGAGTTCTGTACCATTTTCTTGCATAACCATCTAATGAATACATAAACATTTTCATCAACACATCTTCATGATGTATATTCAGCTGATCCATGTATTGATGAAATTTAATTACATGATGTGTCGGATTTTCCTCTTCCTTTTCTAGGAATCGCGGAAGAACACCTTCCCATTCATCAATGATAGGTACTGTATTTGGAAAGCCAGGAATATTTGAGAAATTGAACGGAGCAAATCTCTGTGCAATCATGGTTTCAAGACGCTTACACATCTTGTAAAATCACCTCTGGATTCTTCAAATATGGAGTCGCCTGGTGAATAAATATGTAGTCCAACTAATGCCCTGCTCCTGTCCACCGTCAAGAGCTGGATCTGATCTTTGTCATTATTTCCTGGGGAAGATATCCTTTCCTTTGTCCGTCCTCGGCAACAGCGCCAGAAGATGTTATCCCTAAAGTTGAACCTAGACTACCGGATTCAAGCTTAAGGAAATCTTTGTTCAAAAATGTATAAATTAAATGAAATCAAACTAAAAACACAAACTGGTATCAAACAAGGCTAATGGAACTTCACAGCACTAGGAGGAACTAGGCTAGTATAACTGTTTGTACAGATTACACAATTTTGGTATGAAATCAAAAGCTTTAAATGCATCACACAATATACCATAAGCAAA